>NC_069489.1:8543050-8565550 GCF_026875155.1 Cherax quadricarinatus | reverse complement strand
TGTAAATTGTCCTCTGGGACCCACATATGAAAATTGTCCACTTGAACCCACACATGTAAATTGTCCTCTGGGACCCACACATGAAAATTGTCCTCTCTGACCCACACATGAAAATTGTCCAATGGGACCACACATGTATATTGTCCTCTGGGACCCACTCATGAAAATTGTCGTCTGGGTCCCACACTTGTAAATTGTCCTATGGGACCCATGTATGAAAATTGTCCTCTGGGACCCACACATGAAAATTGTCCTCCGGGACCCACACATGTAAATTGTCCACTGGGACCCACACATAAAAATTGTCCTCTGGGACCCACACATGAAAATTGTCCTCTGGGACCCACATATGAAAATTGTCCTCTGGGACCCACACATGAAAATTGTCCTCATGGACCCACACATGTAAATTGTCCTCTGGGACCCACACTTGCAAATTGTCCTCTGGGACCCACACATGTAAACTGTCCTCTGGACCCACTCATGTAAAGTTTCCACTGGGACCCACACATGTAAAGTGTCCACTGGGACCTACACATGTAAATTGTCCTCTGGGACCCACACATGTAAATTGCCCTCTCGGACCCATACATGTAAATTGTCCACTGGGACCTACACATGTAAATTGTTCTCTGGACCCACACATGTAAAGTGTCCACTGGGACCCACACATGTAAAGTGTCCACTGGGACCCACACATGTAAAGTGTCCACTGGGACCTACACATGTAAATTGTCCTCTGTGACCCACACATGTAGATTGCCCTCTCGGACCCATACATGTAAAGTGTCCACTGGGACCCACTCATTTAAATTGCCCTCTTGGACCCACACATGAAAATTGTCCTCTGGGACCCACACATGTAAAATGTCCACTGGTTCCTACACATGTAAATTGTCCAATGATACCTATATATGTAAATTGTCCTCTGGGATCCACACATGTAAATTGTCCCACCAATCTTTCCCAAGAAAATTTAAAACTGATTACAAAAAATGATTTTTGAGAATTAAATGTAAACCTGTGAGAAAAGAAATGAAAATGTTTTAGAGATTGTTCAGAAAAATAGGAAAGAATCCTTAAAGGGGCCATAATGAAATTAATTTTCTTTTTTTTTCAGTATACTTTGCTCATTTACCTGATATTTGAAATTCTATACTATTTTGTAAGAAAAAATATTTGAATTTGATATTCTTTTTAAAAATCCAGTTTCATGAAAATGGAAAAAACTGCAAACTGATACTCACCAAAAATTATTACATTCAAATCAGTTGATTAGAAAAGTCATTTCCTAGTTAGTACAAGGTAAACAATTACCTTAATATATCTGACCAATCGAAATTTAGACAGGTCAGCTTAAGACAAGCTGTGGTTTATTAAAACACATCAATTATGTAAGTTTAAAGTTGATCAGAAATGATAATCTCTGCTTATATCACATATTAGAACCATTACATGTTTCGGGACTAATTTACTAATTGAATAAACTTGCCTGCACACGAATGAACTTAATAGGTACTATCCTGGCCCTAAGATGCAAGAGTGAACTTAATAGATATTATTCTGGCCATAAGATGCAGCAATGAACTTAATAGGTACTATCCTGGCCCTAAGATGCAAAAGTGAACTTAAGAGAAACTGTCCTGGCCCTAAGATGCAACAGTGAACTTAATAGATATTATCCTGGCCCTAAGATGCAACAGTGAACTTAATAGGTACTATCCAAGAATTATTATGCAAGAATCAACTTAATAGTTACTATCCTGGCCCTAAGATGCAAAAGTGATCTTAATAGATACCATCCTGGCCCTAAGATGCAACAGTGAACTTAATAGGTACTATCCTGGCCCTAAGATGCAACAGTAAACTTAATAGGTACTATCTTGGCCCTAAGATGCAAGAGTCAACTTAATAGGTACTATCTTGGTTCTAAGATGCAACAGTGAAATTAATAGATACTATCCTGGCCCTAAGATGCAACAGTGAAATTAATAGATACTATCCTGGCCCTAAGATGCAACAGTGAACTTAATAGGTACTATCTTGGCCCTAAAATACAAGAGTCATCTTAATAGGAACTATCTTGGTCCTAAGATGCAACAGTGAACTTGATAGATACTATCCTGGCCCTAAGATGCAAAGGTGAACTTAATAGGCACTATCCTGGCCCTGCGATGCAAAAGTGAATTTAATAGGTACTATCCTGGCCTTAAGATGCAAGAGTCAACCTAATAGGTACTATCCTGGCACTAAAATGCAGCAATGAACATGATAGGTACTATCCTGGCCCTAAGATGCAACAGTAAATTTGTCAGGTGCTATCCAAGCACTAAGGTGAAAGAGTCAGTAATAGGTACTCTCCTGGCAATAAGATTCAACAGTGAACTTAATAGGGACTATCCAAGCATTAAGATGCAAGAGAAATCTTAATAGGCACTATCCTGGCCCTAAGACGCAACAGTGAAGTTAATAGGTACCAACCTGGCATTTAGACGCAACAGTGAAAGTTATAGGTACCATCCGAGCACTAAGATACAACAGTTAACTTTATAGGTACTATCCAAGCACTAAGATGCAACAGTCAATATAATAGGTACCATCCTGGCACATAATATGTACTATCCTGGTATATAATAGGTACTATTCTGGTACATAAAAGGTATTATCCTGGTACATAATAGGGTCTATCCTGGTTCATAATAGGTACTGTCCTTGCACATAATAGGTACTGTCCTGATACATAATAGGTACTATCCTGGCACATAATAGGTACTACCCTGGCCCTAAGATGCAACAGTCAACATAATAGGTATATCCTGGCACATAACAGGTATTATCTTGGTTCATAATAGGTGTGGAGAAATTTTCTCCAGGAGGGGGGTATCAGCCCCCTTCAGCCCTTTCCAGCCCTGAAGGGCCAGCCCTCTCAGAAGGAACAAGCATATTGTTTACTGCTACATCAAGTAATTACCAGCAGATGTTTAACCAGCGTGTACCAGTTACATGGTCACGCAGCTCTTTGCAAGAGACCACTGTTGCAAGCGTGTAGTTTAAATGATACAATCAATCGATTACCTTAGCAGGACAATTAAGGAAAATTCTGCACCCACTTTAATACCACGCTAAAGATAATATCCATTGTTGTCTATGCTTAGACAGCAAGAATCAAGCATTCTGTCTGCTTCATAGTGGAAGTTTGGCAAGGAGGGGAAATGTGCTAGGTCAGCTTTTTCTTTGTGTGCTAAAAGCAGTGGCGGCAGAGTAGGTGCTGTGGCATCTTTAGATTGCTTTTGAACCTGCTAGGGAACACATTGACGCCTGGGTAACCAACAAAGAACACTGATCTGCTCGCTTTTGTGCATGAAAGTATCTCGAAGAACATATTTAAACACTTACAGAGAAGTGTGATCAGCTTCTTTAGTGATAAGATTATGAATAATGAACAAATCTTGATGAACAGTGTAACAACGAGCATTGTGATCCTAGCAGAGTGTAGTGCGACATCCTTCAAAGAACACTATTCATCAATCAAGACAAAGATATCCTGGAGTACGGGTTCGATTATTGACTGCGCAGTTAAGAACTCTGTACGCTTAACAGATTACCATTCTCCGGTGAGTTGCGTACTTTTTAGCCGACACACGTGAGTATTCACTCAGCAATCAGTTTCTGAGATATGCTGACATAACACCCCCTAGGGGTAATTCTGTTCACCCATAATAAGTTATTTTCCAGCCTGTGAGGTAGTGCATAGGAGAGTTTCTCAAGACATCACCGGCAGGGACGGCTGTGTAGGCTAAAACTGTCTCTCAAGATAAGGTTCCCTACAGTCAACTATTTAATCTTTGACTTAGCTTGTAGCATTATCCTCAACTAAAGATACTATCCTGGCACATAATAGGTACTATCCTGATACATAATAGGTACTATCCTCGTACATAATAGGTACTATCCTGGAACATAATAGGTACTATCCTGGAACTTAATAGGTACTATCCTGGAACATAATAGATACTATCCTGGAACATAATAGGTATTATCCAGGTACATAATAGGTACTATCGTCGTACATAATAGGTACTATCCTGGTACATAATAGGTACTCTCTTGGTACATAATAAATACTATCTTGGTACATAATAGATACTATCCTGGTGCATAATAGGTATTATAATGGCACTATCATGCAACAGTCAACATAATAGGTACTATCCTGGTACATAATAGGTACTATCCTGATACATAATAGGTACTATCTTGGTACATAATTGGCACTATCCTGGTACATAATAGGTGCTATCCTAGGACATAATAGGTACCATCCTGGTACATATCAGGTACTATCCTGGTATGTAATAGGTACTATTCAGGCATATAGTAGGTACTATCCTTGCATCCAGGGGGACAAATAAGGGGGACACTCGACAAAGTTCACCATTTCCTATCTTATCCCGGGTGACTAACCCTCCTGGGTTAAAAATCAGTACAAAATCTTATCTTAGTTATCTGGGTGTTAGCCGAGTATTCTGGGTCGCATTCTTCAGAGAAAATAGTCAGAAATTTCTTCCAGAGAAAATAGACAGGAGTTTCTTCCAGAGAAAATAAACAGGAATTTCTTCCAGAGGAAATAGACAGGAATTTCTACCAGAGAAAATAGACAGGAATTTCTTCCAGAGAAAATTGACAGGAATTCCTTGAAGAGAAAATAGACAGGAATTTCTTCAAGAGAAAGTGAACAGGAATTTCTTCAAGAGAACATGTACATACCAGTTTTCATTTTTTTTAAAGCCTTACACTTTCCTTCTTATTCCTCTTTGTGTATTACTTTTTATTTCATGATTAATATCCAGACACCAGACAGGGAAACATAAAGAAAAAAAAAAAGTGAACACAAGAGTGGGTAGTTGGTATAGCTGGGTAAGGTAGGTGGGCAGCCAGCTGTACCAGCACCTGGGTAAGGTGGGCAGCCAGATGCACCAGTACCTGGGTCAGGCAGGCATGCAGCCAGCTGCACCAGCACCAGGGTAAGGAAGACAGGCAGCTACCTGCACGGGCACCTGGGTAAAGCAGGTGGGCAGCTAGCTGCACCAGCACCTGGGTAAGGCAGGCGGTAAACCAGTTATACCAGGATCTGGATATGGCAGGCGGGCACCCAGTTGCATAAGCTCCTTGGTAGGGCAGGCAGGCAGCCAGCAGCTCCAGCAACTGTGTAAGGCTGGCAGACAGGCAACCAGCTGCACCAACACCTGGCTATGTCAAGCGGGCAGGTATCTGTACCAGCACCAGGGTAAGGCGTGCAGGCAGCCAGCTGCACCAGCACCTGGGTAAGGTCAGTTGTGGAAAATACTGTATATATTTTTCAGAAATACAGTAGTTATATGTAAATAGATGGCCATACTGTATTTAATAAAAGTTTTTGTTATAAAAAATGGGAAGAAGCTGCGCCTGCACAGAAAAGACTCGCCATTGTTGTTTGAACTGGACACTAACGTTAGTGAATAATGGGAAGAATTTTTCTTACTCTAGAGGTAAAATTGGGCTGATACCTCTCAAATAGGAGGCGAAATTGTTGGATGTGCATTCCTGCATAACTTGAGATATCAGGCAACAGGACAAGACACCTCCAGGAACCTCAGATAAGTTTGTTTATGTTTGTAACTCTTGCCAGTGTTATTTTCATCGATAGACAGTGAGGTTTTCTGAGTATGATACACCTTGATCTCCAGTCAAATTGGTGAGTGATGTTATGTAAATGTGTATATGTATGTAAATGTGTATATATATAATTATTTATTAATTTAATATAGTCCACAAATTTATATATTTACCAGAATTCCTGGTGTATATACATATTTCATTTGTAATTAATAGGTCTAGAGCAAATTGTGGATATGACAGTGGTAGGTATCGAAAGGGGATATTTTTTGTGACCTAAGTGTCCCAAATTTCTACTTGTCTATGTAACTCTGATAAATAATACTTATCTTCGTTATTTACTGGTATGTACGTTATGAGTTACATACAGATAAATGCAATTTTCCACATTTAATTTGCCCGTTTTCCCTTCTTGAACCGGAGGTAATTAGTGAAGTCATTAATTAGTTAATTACTTAAAAATTATATGTGAAATGACGGGAGGTGGATGTTAAACCACAAATTTACTTAATGTGTAGTGGTTTAAAAATTATTAAAATTTTTTAATTTGATAAACAATTCGGGCCAAGATTTATATCAGTGTATGTGTAATTGATAAGCAAATTAGCTAACATTTTTAAATGTGTTTTTAAAATTTTATATTAAAATTTTTTTTTTACATGTGTAATTGCTAAGCTCAAATTAGAAAACATTATTAATTGTATTTTAAAATTTTTATTTTGCTGGGATTTATTCAAAAAGTAAGTTGTACAGTGTTAAAAATTTGTAATCAGTGTTTTAATTAATTGAATTTAATACATTGCATCATGGCTGAAAATGGGAAATTAATATGAAGACAAAGTATGGAATAAGAGCAAAGAAAGCATCACTAAGTAAAAGGGGCATTTAAAAAGCCATACAAAAAATGTTTTTGGGAATTTAAAAAACAAAAACTGTGAAAAATTGTGATTTTAAAAAGATTTAGATGCTTTAGGGAGTAATTGTCAACAAATTTTATAAAACAAAATAAAGGGGAATTTTTTTAGTAAAAGGCGATGAACTGAAGTGATCTCATATTTAAACAGTATTAGAATTAGAAGAAAAGATTCTTTCTTGTAAAAGTCAGGCTTGAAAAAATTAAAATGGTTAAACCGGGGAGATAATCATCTCCCAACAAAAAAAAGTCTTTTTCCAAAACTCCTAAATTATTTTTTTACCTGTATTTAATCCGGAGAAAGCTGGGGGTAGTTTTTGGGCAATTTTTAAAGCAGCTGTTCTGATAGAGTGATCTAGCCTGTGTAACTAAATTTTTTATCTCAAAGGGCAGAAGGGGGAATGCTCACATACTCATACAAGCCTTTCCCAATGTAGAGACTCTTTAAAAAGGGGGGCATTGACTTTTTGAAAGTCATTTTTGGAAAAGAACAAAGTTGGTTGGATCATAATACCTTGTTAATTTAAAATCTAAAATAAACTTACAAAGGTTTTCAGCAGTTAAGTTAAACTGGGAGCCTCCAACAAGTAATAAAAAATAAACTGAAGAATCGATGGTTTTGAGTGCCCCTGTAAGAAAAATTAACTGTAAAACACTTGAAGACTCTCGAAAAAATATCGCAAGGGTTTTTTTGGATTGGGGGAAATAAGCTAGGGCTACAAGAATTAATTTTTGCAGTTTCAGACCACCCAAAAAACTCATTTTAAAAATGAAACACATAATAACTCTGATATCTTCAAATTCCAAAGGGAAAAATTATTCCAATGATTTAAAAATCAATTTTTTATTTCCTAAAAAAAGGTTTTTAGGTGATTCAAGTACAGAATCAAAAAAATGTTTTCCCCAAGGTAATAGAATAAGTATCCTCCTAAGTGTAGCCCAGTTAATAAGAAACCAGTCAAAGAAAAGTGAGATTGTCTTTTCTAAGAATTGCAATGCATACAATTCATGGAATGATAAAGTTGAAAGATTGGAGGAGCTTGACAGATGTATCAGGTGTTTAGGTAATCACAATGTAAAGGATTGTCGTGCCAAATTAAACAACTGTTATCAATGTCACAAAGAAAGACACCATATAGTCATGTGTAAGGGTCTATATGATAATGATGATAATAATGATAATGTTGACAATCCTGACACAACAGTGGCTAATGTAAAAATTGCTGCTAATGTTAATAATGATGGTTTTGCTGAAGTAGCCTTACCTGTGTTACATGTAAAAATTAATGATAAAAGGCATAAATCAAAAAATGTAAATGCATTATTAGACCAGGGATCCCAGCGTACTTTCATAAAACGTAAATGTCTTGATGGTATGAAAGTACAAATGGGAGATCCCTCAACTTTAAAATTATCTGGTTTTCTCTCGGACAAAAGGGCTCAATTGTAGATAGATTTCCAGAGAAAATATCTACAGTAGGGCTTATTAAAGCTACAGAAAGACTTTCACATAATGTAAATTGAGCACCTTCTTGTGTAAGTGATGATTCTGTAGGCTCAATAAATATTTTGATACGTAGTGACTATTATGCCTCCTTTGCAAAGTGTATGGTAAAGAAATGTGGTGTCACCCTTTTTAAGACTGCAGGAGGCCATGTAATGTATGGTAGGATTCCTCGTAATAATAATACAAGACTAGAGGAAACTACAAATGCCATAACTGTGTGTCTTACTCATGAAATCGTACCCCAGTATAATTCTTCCATAGAGGATGGTGCTGAGCCAGAGCATAAATTGTGGGAATTAGACAACACTTGAATAAATGTAAATGAAGAAAGTCGAGACGATTCTTTTACTCAGGAGCATTACCTGAGAGATGTAAAATTTGAATCTGGACAATACTGGGTACGACTTCCGTGGAGACTGAACCATCCAGAATTGCCCACTAATTACAGAATGGCATATGGACAGTTAAAGGCTCAGCTCTGCGAACTGAGTAAGACACCAGAATTGTTAACTGCCTATAATGATATAATTGCTGAACAATTTAATTAATAAATTTATAGAAGAGGTACCTCCAGAGCAAGCCAAAATTTATGGTCACTATTTGCCACATCACGGAGTGAAGAAGGATTCTAAGACCACTCCTCTGAGAATTGTGTTTAATTGTTGTGCCAGGAGTAACAAAAGTGTACCTAGTTTAAATGACTGTTTGATGACAGGTCCGTCATTGACGGAAAAATTAGGAGATATCTTATTAAATTTCAGGATGAAGAATTATGCCTTTACGGATGACATAAGTAAAGCTTTCCTAAGAGTGGGTTTACAAGAGGCTGACCTGGATTGTACCCACTTCTTATGGCCTGAGAATCTATTGACCCACTAAGCTCCCTGAAAACCTTTCGCTTTAAGAGCGTATTATTTTGTGCTACATCCAGTCCGTTCCTACTTCAAGCGACGATAAATGCCCACCTTAACAGTATGGGATGTCCAATGAGTAAAGTAATGAGTAAACAATTTATGTGGACAATTTCCTGGGTGTGACGTCAACTGAAGAGGAACTGTTAATGACTTAAGTAGAGGCTAATAAAATAATGCAAAGTGCAAATATGCCTCTGAGGGAATGGAATAGTAATTCGTCCAAATTAAAGGACAAAATAAGTAAAGATTTCCCTGGAGATGAAGTGCCAAAATGTAGTAATGGGATAGTAATTGGTATACTGAGAGATATTTGTTAATGTTAAAACCTAATAATTACAGTATGCCCAATAAATTAACTAAGAGAGTTTTGCTTGCTGAAGTTTCCAAATGTTTTGATCCACTAGGTTTAGTGTCACCCCTTACTATAAGAGGGAAATTATTAATTCAGGAAGCATGGAAACTTAAATGTGCTTGGGATCAAATTTTACCTGAGGAATTCATTAACAGGTGGGATGAATTAATTGGTGATTATGAAAAAATTCCAATGTTGGAGTTCCCATGCCAGATGGCCAATCCAGATGGGAAAAATATGCTCTGTATTTTTTGCGATGCTTCAAAATTGGCGTATGGAGCAATCACTTACCTTCAATGTAATAGAGTTATTTCTCTTGTTATGTCTAAGGCTAAAGTGTCGTCAATTAAATCACGTACCTTAACTCAGCTGGAATTAACAGCCATTTATGTAGGTGTCAAATTAGCTAATTGTATAAGAAATAAGTTGCAGGAGATAAATATTAGAGACACTGTAATTTGGTCTGATAATGAGGTATCCTTACAATGGATTCGTAATGGAAACACTAAAATTGTGTACGTAAAAAACAGAGTCGCTGAAATTAATCAGATGCAAGAGAAGTATAATAGTTTGGGTCAGCATATGTTAACATTTAATCACATACCTGGTGAGGAGAATCCAGCTGATTTCTTTGTAAATGCTGTATCATGGTTTAAAGGACCGAGCTGGTTGGTAAATAAAGCTTATTGGCCTGTACAAAAGGCGTATATTGCTCCTGTTGAAATTACTGTGGACACAGCTCCAATAGTTTATCCTTCTTTAGTCATTGATATAAATAGGTATTCTTCTTTACCCAAACTAATCAATGTAACTAAGTTGGTGTTTAAATTTCTAAACAAGATGAATATCTCCTATAAGTTTTCACATCCTCTTGAATATTGGATAAAGTGAGTACAGGAAGAAATCTATTGAAATGAGAATAAACGGATGATGGAAAGAAAAATTTTGAAAGGTTCCATAATAAAGAAATTGGGACTGTATTTAGAGAACAATGTAATTAGGTGCAGAGGTAGGGTACAAAATGCTGAATTGGGTGATTATGCTAAGCACCCTATCTTACTGCCAAAAACTCATTATCTAACAAATTTAATTGTAATAAATGCCAATGAAAATGTAATGCATGTTGGCGTACAAGATTCCATAAATTGAATTATGGAAACTTTCTGGATTCCACAAGGATGGCAAAGTGTAAAAAGGGTGATTGAATCATGTGTAATATGTCGCCGTATAGATGCCAGATCCTATATGTACCCAGGTCCTCCACAATTTCCAAATGAGCAATTTGAGTCATATAGCAATGAACTCCGCCCGGCCACAGTGTGGAAATTACTGTATATATTTTCCAGAAATACAGTAGTTATATGTAAATAGATGGCCATACTGTATTTAACTAAAAAAATTTTGTTATAAAAAATGGGAAAAAGCTGCGCCTCCACAGAAGACACTTGCCATTGTTGTTTGAACTAGACACTAACGTTAGTGAATAATGGGAAGAATTTTTCGTGCTCTAGAGGTAAAATTGGGCTGACACCTGGATGTGCATTCCTGCATAACTTGAGATATCAGGCAACGGGACAAGACACCTCCAGGAACCTCAGATAAGTTTGTTTATGTTTGTAACTCTGGCCAGTGTTATTTTCATAGATAGACAGTGAGGATTTCTGAGTATGATACACCTTGATCTCCAGTCAAATTGGTGAGTGATGTTATTTAAAAGTGTATATGTATGTAAATGTGTATATATATAATTCTTTATTAATTTAATATACAGTCCACAAATTTATATATTTACAAGAATTCCTGGTGTATGTACATATTTCATTTGTAATTAATAGGTCTAGAGCAACTTGTGGATATGACAGTGGTAGGTATCGAAGGGAGACATTTTTTGTGACCTAGGTGTCCCAAATTCCTACTTGTCTATGTAACTCTGATAAATAATACTAATCTTCGTTATTTACTGGTACGAACATTATGAGTTACATACAGATAAATGCAATTTTCCACATCAGCTGCACCAGCACCTGGGTAAGGCAAGTGGTCAGCCAAGTGCACCAGCACCTGGGTAACGCAGGTGTGAAGCCAGCTGCACCATCTCTTGGGTAAGGCAGCTGAGTAAACAGCTGCACCACAATATGCGTAAGGCAGGTGACAGCCATCTGGACTAGCAACTAAGTAGGACAGGCCGGCAGCCAACTGCACCAGCACCAGGGTAAGGTAGGGAGGCAGTGAGTTGCATCAGTACCCAGGTTAGGTCAGCTGCACCAGCACTTGGGTAAGGCAGGTGGGCAGACAGCTGTACTGGCACCTGGCTAAGGCAGGTGGGCAGCTAGTTGCACTGAAACCTGGGTAAGGCAAGCAGGAGGCCAGCTGCACCTGCACCTGTGCAAGGCACGAAGGCAGCCAGCTGTACCAGCACCTGGGAAAGGAAAATAAATGGTATAAAATACCGACACAATGGAAATATAAACACAAATGCAGTATAATGTGATCCTTTATTGACTACGTTTCGCCCTTGACTTGAAAAAGCCCACTGTGTGGGCGAAACGTAGTCAATAAAGGATCACATTATACTGCATTTGTGTTCATATTTCCACCTGGGAAAGGCAAGGAGGCAGCCAGCTGCACTAGCACCTTTGTAAGGCAGGAGGGCAGCCAGCTCCACCAGCTCCTGGGTAAGGCATGTGGGTAGCCAGCTTCACCAGCACCTAGATAGGGCAGACGGGCAGCCCGCAGCACCAGTCTCTCCGAAAGGCAGGCGGGAAGCAGTTGCTCCAGCATCTGGGAAACCTAGGCGGGCAGTCAACTGCTCCAGCTCATGGGTAAGGCAGACGGGCACCAGGTGAACTAGCACCTGGGTAAGGCAAGTGGTCAGCCTGCTGCACCAGCACCTGGGTAAGGCAGATGAGAAGCCAGCTGCACCATCTCTTGGGTAAGGCGGGTGGCCAAATAGCTGCACCAACACAAGGGTTAGGCAGGAGACAGCCATATAGACCAGCAACTAAGGCAGGTGGGCAGTCAGCTGCACAAGCACCTGGGTAAGGCAGGTGGGCAGGCAGCCACAACTGCAAATGGGTAAGGCAGGTGGGCAGCCTGCTGCACAACTACCTGGGTTAGGCAGGCAGGCAGGCAGGCAGGCAGGCAGGCAGGCAGGCAGCCAGCGGCACCAGCACTTGGATAAGACAGGCAGGCAGCCAGTCGCACCTGCACCTGGGTTAGGCAGGCAGGCAGCCAGCTCCAACAGCACCTTGGTAAGGTAGGGAGGCAGCCAGTTGCATAAGCACCTGGGTATGGCAAGTGGACAGGCAGCTGCACCAGCACATGGGTAAGGTAGGCAGGCAGCCAGCTACATCAGCACCTGGATAAATCAGGAGGGTAACCAGCTGCACCAGCACCTAGATAACGCAGGTGTGAAGCCAGCTGCACCAACAGCACCTGGGAAAGAAAAGTTAGCAACCAGCTGCACCAGCACCAGAGTAAGGCAGGCAAGCAGTTAGCTTTACTGGCACCTAGGTAAGGCAGGTGGGCAGCTAGTTGCACCGACACCTTGGTAAGGCAAGCGGGAGGCCAGCTGCACCTGCATCTGTGCAAGGCAGGCAGGCAGCCAGCTGTAACAGCACCTGGGAATGGCAAGGAGGCAGCCAGGTGCAACAGCACCTTTGTAAGGCAGGAGGGAACCCAGCTCCACCAGCTCCTGGGTAAGACATGTGGGTACCCAGCTTCACCGGCACCTAGGTACGGCAGAGGGGCAGCCAGTTACACCAGCACCTGAGTAAGGCAGGCACGCAGCGAGCTACACCAGCACGTGAGTAAGGCAGGCACGAGGCCAGCAGCACCATTCTCTTCGAAAGGCAGGCGGGAAGCTGTTCCACCAGCATCTGGGAAAGGTAAGCAGGTAGCCAGCTGCACCAGCTCATGGGTAAGGCCGGCGGGCAGCCAGCTAAACCAGCACCTGTGTAAGGCAAGTGGTCAGCTAGCTGCACCAGCAAATGTGTAAGGCAGGTGTGAAGCCAGCTGCACCAGCACCTGGGTGAGGCAGGTGGGCAAACAGCTGCACCAGCACGTGGATAAGGCAGGGAGGCAGCCAGTTGCATCAGCACCCAGGTGACTCATGCATGCAGCCAGCTGCACCAACACCTGAGTAAGGCAGGTGGGCAACCAGCTGCACCAGCACTTTGATAAGGGAGGCAGGCAGCCAGCTGCATCAGTACATGGGTAAGGCAGGCGGGCAGCCAGCTGCACCAAAACCGAGGTAAGGAAGGCATGCAGCTTCATGCCCCTGCTCCTTCGTAAGGCAGGTGGGCAGCTAGTTGCACCGACACCTGGGTGCGGCAAGCAGGCAGCCAGCTGCACCAGCACGTTGGAAAGGCAAGGAGGCAGCCAGCTGCACCAGCACCTGGATAAGGCAGGAGGGCAGCCAGCTCCACCAGCTCCTGGGTAAGGCAGATGGGTAGCCAGCTTCACCAGCACCTAGGTACGGCAGACGGGCAGCCAGCTGCACCCGCACATGGGTAAAGCAGGCACGCAGCCAGTGGCACCAGCCTCTGGGAAAGGCAGGCCCGAAGTTAGTTACACCAGTATCTGGGAAAGGTAGGCGGGCAGCCAGCTGCACAAGCTCCTGGGTAAGGCAGATGGGAAGCCAGCTGCACCAACACCTGAGTAAGGCAAGTGGTCAGCCAGCTGCACCAGCATCTGGGTAAGGCAGGTGTGAAGCCAGCTGCACCAGCACCTGCGTAAGGCAGGTGGGCAAACAGCTGCACCACCACCTGGGAAAGGCAGGTGGACAGCCAGCTGGACCAGCAACTAAGGCAGGCGGGCAGCCATCTACACCAGCACCTGGATAAGGCAGGTGGGCAGCCAGCTGCACCAGCACCTGGTAAAGTCAGGTGAACAGGCAGCTGCACCAGCAAATGGGTAAGGCAGGTGGGCAGCCAGCTGCACAAGCACCTGGGTTAGGCAGGCAGAGAACCAGTTGCACCAGCACCTGGGTAAGGCAGGCAGGCAGGAAGCGGCAATAGCACCTTGTTAAGACATTCGGGCAGCAAGATGCACCAGCTCCTGGGTAAGGCAGGCAGACAGGCAGCCAGATGCACCAGCACATGGTTAAGGCAGGCGGGCAAAGAGCTGAACCAGCAACTTGGTATTTAAGGTAGGCAGACACCTGCACCGGCACCTGGGTAGGGCAGTTGGGCAACTTGCTTACTCAACACCTGGGTATGGTAGGCAGACAGATAGCTGCAAAACCTCCTGGGCAAGGCAGGCATGCAGCCAGCTGCACCAGCACCTGTGTAAGGAAGGCAGGCAGCTAGTTTCACTAGCACCTGGGTAAGGAAGGCGGTCAGCCAGCTGCACCAGCTCCAAGGTAAATTAGGCATGCAGAGAGCTGCACAAGCACCTGTGTAAGGCATTCAGGCGAACAGCTGCACCAGCACATGCGTAAGGTTGGCGGGCAGCCAGTTGCACCAGCACCTGTGTAAGGAAGGCAGGCAGCTAGCTGAACCGGCACATGGGTAAGACAGGTGGGCAGCTAGCTGCACCAGCACCTGTGAAAAGCAGGCGGGCAACAAGCTGCACCAGCACCTAGGTAAGTAAGGCAGGCAGCTAACTGCATCGGCACATGGTAAGGCAAGCAGGCAGCCAGCTTCACCAGCACCTGGGTAAGGCAGGCAGGCAGGCAGACACCTGCACCAGCACCTTGTTAAGGCAATCAGTGTGACAGCTGCACGAGCACCTATGTAAGGCAAGAAGGCAACCAGTTGCACCAGCACATGGGTAAGGCAAGCAGGCAGCCAGCTGCACCAGCACCTGAATTAGGCAGGAGGGCAGCCAGCTGCTCCATCGCCTAGGTAATTCATGATTGAAGCCAGCTACAATAGCACCTGGGTAAGGAAAGTGTGCAACCAGCTGCACCAGAACCTTGGCAAAGCAGGAGGGCAGCCCTCTGTACAAGCACCTGGGCAGCCCTCTGCACCAGCACCTGGGCAAGCCAGGAAGTCATCCAGCAGCACCAGCACCTGGGTAAGGAAGGCAGGCAGGCAGCTTCACCAGCACCTCAGAAAGGCAGACGGGCAGCCAGCTGCACCACGATCTGGGCAAGGCAGGCATGCAGCCAGCTGCAGCAACACCTTGGTAAGGCAGGGAGACAGGCAGCTGCATCAGCACCTGGGAAACACAGGTTGGCAGCTAGCTGCACCAGCACCTCAGTAAGGCAGGCGGGCAGCCAGCTGCAACAGCATCTGGGTAAGGCAGGCAGGCAGCAGTCCTCACCAGCACCTAGGTAAGGGAGACGGGCAGCTAGCTGCACCAGCACCTGGGTAATTCAGGCGAGCGGCCAGCTGCACCACCACCTGGGTGAGGTAGGTGGGCAGTTAGCTGCACCAACACCTGGGTAAGGCAGGTGAGCAGCCAGCTGCACCAGCTCCTGGGAAAGGCAGACAGGCGGCCAGCTGCACCAGCACCTATGTAAGGCAAGTAGGCAGCCAACTGCTCCAGCACCTGGGTAAGGCAGGTGGGCAGCTGGGTGCACCAGCACCTAGGTAAGGCAGGTGTTAAGCCAGCTGCACCAGCACCTGGGTAATGCAAATGGGCAACCATCTGCACCAGCACCTGGGTAAAGCAGGGAGCCAGCCAGCTGCACCATCTCCTGGGTAAGGCAGGCAGGCAGCCAGCTGCTCCAGCACCTTTGTAAGTCAAGCAGGCGGTCAGCTGCAACAGCAACTGGGTAAGGGAGGTGTGAAGCCAGTTACACCAACACCTGTGTAAGACAAGTGGGCAACAAGCTGTACCAGCAGCTGGGTAAGGCAGGCAAGCCGCCAGCTGTACCATCACCTGGGTAAAGCAGGCAGGCAACCAGCTGTACCAGCACCTGAGCAAGGCAAGCAGGCAACCAGCTGTACCAGCACCTGGATAAGGCATAAAGGCAACCAGCTGCACCTGCACCTGTGAAAGGCAGGCAGGAAGCCAGCTGCACCAGCTCCTAGGTAAAGCAAGCGCGTAGCCAGCTGCACCAGCAACTGGGTAAGGCAGGCAGGCAGCTAGCTGTACCAGCACCTGAGTAGAGCAGGCAATCAACCGGCTGTACCAGCACCTGGGTAAAGCAGGCAGGCAACCAGCTGTACCAGCACCAGTGTAAGGCAGGCAGGCAACCAGCTGTACCAGCACCTGAGTCAAACAGGCAGGCAACCAACTGTACCAGCCCTGGGTAAGGCAGACAGGCAGCCATCTGTACCAGCACCAGTGTAAGGCAGGCAGGCAACCAGCGGTACCAGCACCTGAGTAAAGCAGGCAGGCAACCAGCTCCACCAATACTGGGTAAGGCAGGCAGGCAGCCAGCTCCACCAGCACCTGGGTAACGCAGGCCGGTAGCCAGCTGCACTAGCACCTGGGTAAGGCAGGCAGGCAGCCAGCTGCACTAGCACCTGGGTAAGGCAGGCAGGCAGCCAGCTACACCAGCACCTGGGCAAGGCAGGCAGGCACTCAGCTGCACCAGCACCTGGGTAAGGCAGGCAGGCGGCCAGCTGCACCAGCACCTGGGTAAGGCAGGCGGGGAGTCAGCTGCACCAGTATCTGGGTGAGGCAGGCAGGTAGCCAGCTGCACCAGCACTTGGGTAAGGCAGGCAGGCAGGCAGCCAGCTGCACCAGCACCTGGGTAAGGCAGGCGGGCAGCCAGCTGCACCAGCACCTGGGTAAGGCAGGCGGGCAGCCAGCTGCACCAGCACCTGCGTAAGGCAGGCAGGCAGCCAGCTGCACCAGCAGCTCAGAATGTCTTCAAGTGTCGAGTGTTTTTGGTCATCAGGTGTTAAATCTGTGATTCTCGACGAAATTATTCCAAATATTTATATAAAATCTCTCTACATATATAAAGTGATCACATAAATTATGAATGAATATCGTTCAAAATAATCGAGAAAATATAGTGTTAATATTGAAACCTAAATAACCATAATTTTTTCACTTTTTTTTATCTTATAAATCACCATAATATGAATTCAACGTTTTAAGTAAAGTATAAACATCAATCTTTACTAACATATGTAAGCTTTTACTGCAAACATTAACTAACTATTATCACAGCATCAATGTATTTCTCAAAAATCTAAGATTTTTTTCTCTTCAGTTAACGAGACAGAACTGACTAGAAACAACAAAAAACTGAATCACCGCGACAAGTGAAACTTCGGAGTAAAAGTAGTAAATTCTGAATATACAAAAAAGAGAATTGTTGAACAGAAATTTGAAGCATATAAGGAGGTGGTCAACAGTATTTTACAATTATTTTTTTAGCACAGATCGTCTACCTCGAAGGAAAGTTGAGCAGACAAAGATAATAACACTCTCACCATCATTTATTCATTCATTGTTTTGCCAGAATCATGTTGACACCACAGTTCATATTATCCTCCAACCATTAACATCTCTACCCATCTTGCACATCACAGGTAATGTATTTACTATCGTCACCCTCCCTACACATCACAGGTAATGTATTTACTGTCTCCAACCTTCCTACACATCACAGGTAATGTATTTACTATCGTCACCCTCCCTACACAGCACATATAATGTATTTACTATCTCCAACCTTCCTACACAGCACACGTATTGCATTTATTATCTCCACCTTCCTACACAGTACAGGTAATGTATTTACTATCTCCAACCTTCCTACATATCACAGGTAATGTATTTATTATCTCCAACCTTCCTACACAGTGCAGGTAATGTATTCACTATCTCCAACCTTGCTACACATCACAGGTAATGTATTTATTATCTCCAACCTTCCTACACAGTGCAGGTAATGTATTTACTATCTCCATCCTTTTTACACATCACATGTAATGTATTTACTGTCTCCAACCTTCCTACACAGCACAGGTAATGTATTTACTATCTCCAACCTTCTTACACAGCACAGTAATGTATTTACTATCTCCACCTTTCTTGCACAGCACAGGTAATGTATTTATTATTTCCAACCTTCCTACACATCACAGATAATGTATTGACTATCTACATTCTTCCTACACAGCATATGTAATGTATTTACTCTATCCAACCTTCTTATACAACACAGGAAATGCATTTACTATCTCCACCCTTCCTATACAGCACAGGTAATGTATTTACTATCTCTAACCTTCTTACGCAGGAGAGATAATGCATTTACTATCTCCAACCTTAATACACATCACAGGTAATGTATTTACTATCTCCAACCTTCCTACACATCACAGGTAATGTATTTGCTATCTACAACATTCCTACACAGTACAGGTAATGTATTTATTATCTCAAACCTTCCTACACAGCACAGGCGATGTATTTGTTATCTCCACCATTCCTACAAAGCAGAGGTAATGTGTTTCCTATCTCCAACATCCCTACAGAGCACAGGTAATGTATTTATTATCTCCAACCTTTCTACAAAGCACAGGTAATGTATTTATTATCTCCACCTTCATACAAAGCACAGGTAATGTATTTGTTATCTTCATCATTCCAACACAGCACAGGCAATGTGTTTCCTATCTCCAACCTTCCTACAAAGCACAGGTAATGTATTTGTTATCTCCATCATTCCTACACAGCACATGTAATGTATTTACTATCTCCACCCTTCCTACAGAGCACAGTTAACGTATTTAATATATCTACCCTGCCTACACAGCACAGGTAATGTATTTACGATCTCCACCCTGCCTACACAGTACAGGTAATGTATTCACTATCTCCAACCTTCCTACACAGCAAAGGCGATGTATTTATTATCTCCAGCCTTCCTACACAGTACAAGCAATGTATTTACTACCTCAATTCTTCTTACACAGCACAGTTAACGTATTTAATATATCTACCCTGCCTACAAAGCACAGGTAATGTATTTACTATCTCCACCCTCCTGCAGAGCACATGTATTGTATTTACTATCTCCACCTTCCAACAAAGAACAGGTAATGTATTTACTATCTCCACCCTTAATACACATCACAGGTAATTTATTTACTATCTCCACCCTTCATGCGCAGAACAGGTAATGTGCTTACTATCTCCAACCTTTCTACACAGCACAGGTAATATATTTGCTCTCTCCAACCTTCCTACACAGCATAGGTAATGTATTTACTATCTCCACCCTCCTACACAGCACATGTAATGTATTTACTATCTCCAAACTTCCTACACAGCACAGATAATGTATTTATTATCTCCATGCTTCCTACACAGCACAGGTAATGTATTTACTATCTCCAACCTTCCTACACTGCACAGGTAATTTATTTATTGTCTCCAAGCTTCCTACTCAGCGGAGGTAATGTATTTATTATCGCCAACCTTCCTACACAGCACAGGTAATGTATTTCCTATCTCCAACCTTCCTACAGAGCAGAGGTAATGTATTTTTTATCTCCAACCTTCCTACACAGCACATGTAATGTATTTATTAACTTCTACCTTCCTACAGAGCACAGGTAATGTATTTATTATCACCAACCTTCCTACACTGCACAGGTAATGTATTTATTATCTCCAACCTTCCTACACAGCACAGGTAAAGTGTTTATTATCTCCAACCTTCCTACTCAGCACAGGTAATGTATTTATTATCTCCAGCCTTCCTGCACTGTACTTGAAATATATTTACCAAGATGCTAGTCAGTATCATTGAATCTCTTTATAAATGTTAACTTGCTCATTCTCCATCTGCACATTATCTCAGAAAAAAATAATATCCTTATTCATGCCTATTTAACATTCTTACACATGCCTGATGGATGTTCAAAGACACTCCAACCTTTCCTTCCATGACTTCTTCCACTTCTTCACTCCAACCTTTCCTTCCATGTCTTCTTCCACTTCTTCACTCCAACCCGTATTTATATTCCCTTGTATTTTTCTTCAACCTCTCTTATATCGAAATCACCTCAAGAATCTCTCCTCATCCCACTGAATAATATATTTGGTGACGTCACAACTCCTCCATATAATATTCACTCCGCACAGGGAGGCAGCTTTCTCCCTGCAACATATTAAACTTATGCTCCCCTCCTATATAACAGTGTTGGTTCCATAGTATCCTCTAATATTTGTCGTTTTTCCATCTTAGGGAAAGTTTTTTGGGTCCACAGATGTTCCAATGCACAATCTTCACTTCTAAAGTTCAACCTTCACCTCTCATACAACCATCTGCCAACCTGTCTACAACTCCCTAATAAATGAACAAATTTTTTCTCTCATAATCCCTCATTCCAGTCAAAAATTTAGTTGCTCTTACCATCTTGCTCTTTCTTATTTTTGTTTACTTTATTTCCAGTTTTACACACCTCAAATTCGTCTACCAACCGTTGCAACATTTCTTCAGAATCTCCCAAAACTATTGTGACATCAGCTAAAAACAACAGTAAAACTCTCACTATGTATTACACTCATTATAGTTTAGTAACCGAACTTCTTCTCAACAAAAAAACATTAAATTTTACAGCCTCGTCTATAAATGTTTTAAACAACAGTGGTGACATCACTTTTCCCAATGTTATTTTGCTGGAAATTGAACTACCTTTCCTCTCTTAAATATTATTATTATTATTATTATTATTATTATATTATTATTATTATTATTATATTATTATATTATTATTATTATTATTATTATTATTATTATTTCTTTATTATTATTATCAAAATTATTTCGTTAAACATTTTTTTATTATTAAGACACATAGTAAAAGAATGTACCTACCTAAACATTTATTAAGAAACACAGAACATGCTTAATTGCTCTTTGAAAATTCACGGATAGTTAAACATTTTGTAACCAAGAGAAGCAGCTGAATGAATTATACACACAAGAATAATGAAACACCAAAAATGACACAAGTTATTGCAAAGAACCTAACTCATAATATTAAAAGAAATTCTAGTGGCGACACCAGTATATAATTATTTTTATAGATGGAGAGTAAACATTCTGAGTGTTAACACTGTGGTACACGCAAAGCAGATTACACACACACACACACACACACACACACACAACACACACACACACACACACACACACACCACACAACATACACACACACACACACACACACACACACACACACACACATGCACACACACACATACACACCACACACACACACACACACACACACACACACATGCACACACACACACACACACACACACACACACACCACACACACACACACACACACACACACACACACACACACACAACACACACACATGCACACACACACACACACACACACACACACACACACACATGCACACACACACACACACACACACACACACACACACACACACACACACACACACACACACACACACACACACACACACACACACACACACACACAGAAGGTGAAGAAACAGGCAACAGCAGCAGAAATCAAGATAGAGAGATTAGAAGAGGAGCTGAGACATCTGAAACAGCACAGAAACAAAGATATTACAGAAGTAGCATCGGCAATGGCTACATCGAACACAGACAACAGGTCCGAAGGAAGCATGGAAACTAAACTGTATGCAGAGGTCCTGTCAAACCCACATGGGGCCAAAACAAAGACACGGAGCACTCTAGGACAGAAAGAGAGGTTGGAAGACATTGAAGGAACTAGGACATGTGCAAGGACCTTACCAGATACCTGTGGGGGCCAGGAGCAGGAGAGCAGGAAGGATAAATCAAGAAGCATAGGGGCCATAACTAGGGAAGGGACTGAAGGAAGGAACACTCCACGGGAAGGAACTAAAACACATCAGAGGATGCAATGGGAGTCACAGTGGGAGGTGGAAAGGGAGAGATCCGTCTTTGTCTATGGGCTAGACGAAGATAAAGGGGAAACTTATGATGAAAGAAAGCAGGAGGAGAAAAAAGCGATTGAAGATATCATGAAGGTGATAGGCGAGGGGGACATGACCCAGGTGGCAAATTTTCGGAGAATTGGGTGGTTCACAAAGAAAAGGAATCGGCCTCTCAAAGTAATTTTCAAGGCAGAATCAACCCGAACCATGATCCTGCAGGAGAAAGCACGGCTGAGAGGCAAGCAGGAGTTCCGGAGTGTGTACCTCGACCGAGACAGAACACAGGACGAAAGGAAGACAATGAAAGAGAGAGTTCAAAAACGAA
>NC_069489.1:8525550-8533050 GCF_026875155.1 Cherax quadricarinatus | reverse complement strand
ATTAAGGGAAGGGCAAAGAAGACAGCAGACAGAGTATAGGCTAGGTGGACAAAGACTACAAACCTCACTCAGGATGAAAGATCTTGGGGTGACTTTAACACCGAGCAACGTATCCGGAGGCACACATCAACCAGATAACTACTGCAGTACATGGGCGCCTGGTAAACCTGAGAATAGCGTTTCGATACCTTAATAAGGAATCGTTCAAGACACTGTACACTGCGTACATTAGGTTTATATTGGAATATGCAGCACCAGTCTGGAACCCACACCTGGTCAAGCACGTCATGAAGTTAGAGAAAGTACAAACGTTTGCAACAAGGCTAGTTCCAGAGCTCATGAGAATGTCGTACAATGAAAGGTTGAGGGAAATCGGACTGACGACACTGGAAGACAGAAAGGTCAGGGGAGACATGATAACGACAGAGATAGGATGTTCCACAGAGGGGACACAGAAACAAAGGATCACAATTGGAAGCTGAAGACTCAGACGAGTCACAGGGATGTTATGAAGCATTTCTTCAGTCATAGAGTCGTCAGGAAGTGGAATAGCCTAGCAAGTAACGTAGTGGAGGCAGGAAACATACATAGTTTCAAGACGAGGTATGACAAATCTCAGGAAGCAGAGAGAGGATCTAGTAGCGATCAGTGAAGATGCGGTGCCAGGAGCTGAGTCTTGACCCCTGCAACCACAATTAGGTGAGTACACACACACACACACACACACACACACACACACACACACACACACACACACACACACACACACACACACACATACATGCACACACACAGATGATGTGAAGTTAATGAGGAGAATTAAATCAGATGAGGATGAGGTAGGACTTCAAAGAGACCTGGACAGACCGGACACCTGGTCCAGCAACTTGCTTCTCGAATTTAACCCCGCCAAATGCAAAGTCATAAAGATCTGGGAAGGGCACAGAAGACCCCAGACTAAGTATATGCTAGGTGGCTAAGACTGCAAACCTCCCTCAAGGAGAAAGATCTTGGGGTGAGTATAACACCGACCATGTCTCCTGAAGCAAACATCAACCAGATAACTGCTGCAGCATATAGGCGCCTGGCAAACCTGACAACAACGTTCCGATACCTTAGTAAGGAATCGTTCAAGTCACTGTATACCGTGTACGTCAGGCCCATACTGGAGTATGCAGCACCTGTTTGGAACCCGCATTTGATCAAGAAAGTCAAGAAATTAGAGAAAGTCCAAAAGTTTGCAACAAGGTTATTTCCAGAGCTAAGGGAAATGTCCTATGAAGAAAGGTTAAGGGAAATCGGCCTGACGACACTGGAGGACAGGAGGGTCAGGGGAGACATGATAACGACATATAAAATACTGTGCTGAATAGACATGGTGGACAAAGACAGGATGTTCCAGAAATTTGACACAGAAACAAGAGGTCACAATTGGAAGTTGAAGACTCAGATGAGTCAAAGGGTTGTTAGGAAGTATTTCTTCAGTCATAGAGTTGTCAGGCAGTGGAATTGCCTAGAAAGTGATGTAGTGGACATGGGAACCGTACATAGTTTCAAGACGAGGTTTGATAAAGCTTATTGAGTGGTGAGAGAGAGGACCCAGTAGCAACCAGTGAACAGGCGGTGCCAGGAGCTAAGACTCGACTCCTTCAACTATGAAATAGGTGAGTACACTCACACTAATACACACACACGCACACACACACACACATACACACACACACACACACACACACACACACACACACACACACACACACACACACACCACAAGGAGATCGAATGGGAGAACTTGGAGCCACATGGGGGCCAATGTACATGGAGGGCTAAGATGATGGAGGTGGTACTGGAAAACTTCATGTACCAACACGTAAGGGACACTACAAGAGAGAGAGGACAGGATGAACCAGCAAGACTGGACTTAGTATTCACCTTGAGTAGTGCAGATATTGAGGACATCACATATGAAAGGCCCCTTGGGGCCAGCGATCATGTGGTTTTGAGCTTCGAATACACAGTAGAGCTACAAGTGGAGGGGGAAGCAGGAAGGCAAGGACAAATGAAACCAAACTACAGGAAAGGGGAATACACAGGAATGAGGAACTTCCTGAATGAGGTTCAGTGGAACAGAGAACTGGCAAGGAAGCCAGTTAATGAGATGATGGAATATGTAGCAACAATGTGCAAGGAGGCTGAGGAGAGGTTTGTACCCAAGGGTAACAGGAATAATGAAAAAGCCAGGATGAGCCCATGGTTCACCCAAAGATACAAGGAGGCAAAATGCAAGTGTGCTAGGGAATGGAAGAAATATAGAAGGCAAAGGACCCAGGAGAATAAGGAGAGCAGTCGTAGAGCCAGAAACGAATATGCACAGATAAGAAGGGAGGCCAAACGTCAATATGAAAACGACATAGCAGCAAAAGCCAAATCTGACCCGAAGTTGTTATACAGCCACATCAGGAAGAAAACAACCGTCAAGGACCAAGTAATCAGGCTAAGGAAGGAAGGAAGGAAGGAAGGAAGGAGGAGAGACAACAAGAAATGACCGTGAAGTATGTGAGGAACTCAACAAGAGATTCAAAGAAGTGTTCAGAGAGGAGACAGAAGTGGCTCCAGAAAGACAGAGAGGTGAGGTACACCACCATGTGCTGGACACAGTACACACAACCGAGGGAGAAGTGAAGAGGCTTCTGAGTGAGCTAGATACCTCAAAGGCAATGAGGCCAAATAACATCTCTCCATGGGTCCTGAGAGAGGGAGCAGAGGCGCTATGTGTACCCCTAACAACAATATTCAATACATCTATCGAAACAGGGAGATTGCCTGAGGCATGGAAGACAACAAATGTGGTCCCAATCTTTAAAAAAGGAGACAGACATGAAGCACTAAACTAGAGACCAGTGTCACTGACTTGTATAGCATGCAAAATCATGGAAATGATTGTCAGAGAAGAATGGTGGGACATCTAGAAAGGAATGATCTCATCACCAGCAGCCAACATGGTTTCAGAGACGGGAAATCCTGTGTCACAAACCTACTGGAGCTCTATGACATGGTGACAGCAGTAAGACAAGAGAGAGAGAGGGGTGGGTGGATTGCATTTTCTTGGACTGCAAGAAGGCGTTTGACACAGTACCACACAAAAGATTAGTGCAAAAACTGGAGGACCAAGAAGGGATAACAGGGAAGGCAATGCAATGGATCAGGGAATGCTTGTCAGGAAGACAGCAGCGAGTAATGGTACGTGGCGAGGTGTCAGAGTGGGCACCTGTGACCAGCGGGGTCCTACAGGGGTCAGTCCTAGGACCAGTGCTGTTTCTGGTATTTGTGAACGACATGACGGAAGGAATAGACTCTGAGGTGTCCCTGTTTGCAGATGACGTGAAGTTGTTGAGAAGAGTTCATTCGATCGAAGACCAGGCAGAAATATAAAGGGATCTGGACAGGCTGCAGACCTGGTCCAGCAACTGGCTCCTGGAGTTCAATCCCACCAAGTGCAAAGTCATGAGGATTAAGGAAGGACAAAGAAGACCGCAGACGGAGTACAATCTAGGGGGCCAGAGACTACAAACATCACTCAAGGAAAAAGATCTTGCGGTGAGTATGACACCAGGCACATCTCCTGAAGCGCACATCAACCAAATAACTGCTGCAGCATATGGGTGCCTGGCAAACCTCAGAACAGCAATCCGACATCTTAATAAGGAATCGTTCAGGACCCTGTACACCGTGTACATTAGGCCCATATTGGAGTATGCGGCACCAGTTTGGAACCCACACCAATCCAAGCATGTAAAGAAACTAGAGAAAGTGCAAAGGTTTGCAACAAGACTAGTCCCAGAGTTAAGAGGTATGTCCTATGAGGAGAGGTTAAGGGAAATCAACCTGACGACACTGGAGGACAGGATAGATAGGGGGGACATGATAACGACTTACAAAATACTGAGAGGAATTGACAAGGTGGACAAGAAAGGATGTTCCAGAGTCTGGACACAGCAACACGGGGACACAGTTGGAATCTGAAGACACAGATGAATCAAAGAGATGTTAGGAAGTATTTCTTCAGCCACAGAGTAGTCGGGAAGTGGAATAGTTTGGGAAGCGATGTACTGGACGCAGGATCCATACATAGCTTTAAGCAGAGGTACGATAAAGCTCATGTTTCAAGGAGAGTGACCTCGTAGCGACCAGTGAAGAGGCGGGGCCAGGAGCTTGGACTCGACCCTTGCAACGTCAACTAGGTGAGTCAACTAGGTGAGTACAGACACACACACACACACACACACACACACACACACACCACACACACACACACACATACACACACACACCACACTCAGACACAGACACGTATATACACACACACACACACGCACACACACACACGCACACACACACACACACACTCATACACACACAAAAAGACTAGTCCCTGAGCTAAGGGGTATGTCTTGCGAGGAGAGGTTAAAGGACCTGACGACAATGGAGGACAGGAGAGATAGGGGGGACATGATAACGACATATAAAGTACTGAGAGGAATCGACAATGTGGACAGAGACAGAATGTTCCAGAGATGGGACGCAAGAAAGGGTCATAATTGGGAGCTGAAGCTCAGATGAATCACAGGGATGTTAGGAAGTATTTCTTGATTCACAGAGTAGTCAGGAAGTGGAATAGTTTAGGAAGCGATATGGTGGAGGCTGGATCCATACATAGCTTTAAGAAGAGGGATGATAAAACTCATGGAGCGGGAAGAGTGACCCAGTAGTGGCCAGTGAAGAGGCGGGGTCAAAAGCTGTGACTCGACCCTTTCAACCACGACTAGCTGAGATCTCACTCACATCAGAGTGACAGCATCATATTGGGATCGTGAATCTTCAGTGGTTTCTTGTCCATCAAGTTCATCCTTACAAGAATCACCGACAGTTGTCAGTGTCAGTGAACAACCCGAGAAGTGATATTTGAGTGACACAAACCAGAAAAGGAAGGTGAAGGATACAACTTACATAAAGCAATTTGAAAGTAGATTCAGTGCCAAGAGGGAGAGAGACCGGAGACCTAATGTGGCACTGTTGGCACAAGCCAATGCCTGGGTGGTGTGTCAACAAGCAAACACCAGCAAATTCAACAAGAATAAGTGTAACCCAAGCCAGAGAGACAAGAGATAATGGTAAGTGAGTTAGTGAATAATAAAACAGTCGTATAGTGAAGGGGGAAAAAATGGGAAATTATCCAGCATTGTCGGGACTCTGGTGTTTCTCCCAGAAATGAGTGAGTTCGATAACAGGTTAAATTGTTCACCTCTAGCATAGTGGAATCCTAGAGTGGCTCATGTGAAAATAATAAATACAGTGAAGAAGAAAGGAAATGAGCAGTAAGGGACCAGGAGTGCCATCACAAAGAGAATCATTGCACATCCACAACTGAGCACAGATCCTGGAACACACCTGCCAGATGAAATGTGCAAATTACCTGTTTGTGGTTGAATGTGAGGTTGCACACACTGGTCCTGCATCACTGATAGCTGGGGGTCATAAACCCAGCTCTGGAGAGCTGATTATAATACGCAGAGCACTTAACTTTTAGTAGGGAAGAGAAGCAGAGAAAGGAAGTGGTAATACCACATGCTAGGTTGACACACATAACAGTGAGCGCTTGGCAGGCGCTAAGGTCAGACAAACATAGACTAACATAGCTGAAAACAGGTGAAGGAGCGAGACAAAAATGTTTTTGAAACTGACAGTAACTTAAATAACAGTGTAAACATGAGAAGAGACTGACATACATACACGTGCACACACAACCTGAAACCGTTAGCCAATATATAAAACAGGAACCCCCAAACCCTCCTCACAAACACTAACCATTTACAAACCCTTATTACACACTCGGCCTCCATCCCTCTATTTCTTCCCTCTCCCCTTCTCTCCCCCCCTCCTGTGAATGTCCCTTCCCCTCTCTCTCCCTTATTCCCTCCCCCTTCCCCATCCATGTGTCTACCTTTCCCACTGTCTCCCTCCCCCCTCCTCTCTCTCCCTCTCCCAAATCTCTTTTCCCACTCTCTCCCCTCCCTACCTCATCCTCATATTCACTCTCTCACACAACCCTCTCTCTCTCTCACTCTTCCTCTACATCTTCCTTCCATCCTCCTCCTCCCCATTCCTCTCCCTCCCTCCCCCTCCCCCTTCCCATTCCCTCACTTCCTTTCCCCTCCTTCTTGTACCCCTATACCTCCCAATCCTTCCCCTATCTCTATTCACCTCTGCCACTGTCTCCCCCTTTCCCCCTCCCACCTCTCTCACTCTCCCCACCCCCCCCTCAAACCCACTCTTTTAAATTCCTCTCTCCCTCCCTCCCCTTTCCCCCCTCTCTCTCTATCCCTCTTCTTACTCTTTCTTTCCCCCCCCTGTCACTCTCCCTGTCTCTCCTCCCTCTCCACAGCTATCGCTCTCCTCATCTCTTGCCCTCTCCCTATCTTTTTCCCAATTGAAAACTTCCCCACTTCCTCACATGCATATCACTATAACACCTAACACCCCATCTCTCTCCTCCCTAAAACCTCCCACTCCCACTCACTCACACAACCCCCCTTCCCCCCAAAAAATATAGGCTCAGAAGGGAAGCCAAAAGCTTAGAGGATTAGAGGAAAATGATTCTGGTAAGGAAAAATGGATGGAAGAGCAATGTAAAAGGATGGAAAAAGAGTGGGAGAGCAAACTAGGTGAGCTGTCTGTGAGAATGGAGAAAAGGTTGAAGGCAGAGCTTTCTGTAGAATTGGAAAAGAGGGTGGAGGAGGAGAAGAAGAAATGGGAGACACAAGTCGAAGGGGAAAGCTGAAGCAACTTAAAGGGCTGTTGGTCGGAGGAGACTTAGCAACAGAAGCTGGTACTCCCCTACTGAACGAGGAGTCAAATGGAAAGGAAGAAGACAAAACTTACACTAAGGCCCTATCACCGCAGTTGGAGAGCAGTTGGGAGCACGGATATTAGCAGAAAAGTGAGGAAGAAGGTGGAGAGGGGGATAGGTCATAGGTAGTAGCACGACCATGCCACCAAGAGCTACAGGAAAAAAATAAGGGAGACAATGGCCATGTACAAAAGGGGCCGGGAAACACAGAGTGAAAGGCAATGGGAGGAGGAGAGGGGAAAGTCTGTGTTTATTCATTGACATCAGGAGAGTGAGGGGAAAGACACACAATGAAAGACAGGAGGAAGAAAAACAGGACACGACTGAGACAGTAAATTTTCAGGGATCTAGGGGGTACTTGAAGGGGGGACATTAGCTGGTCAAGCTAATTTTCAAGACAGAAACAGTGTGAAACAGGATCCTGCAAGATAAATCACGGCTGAAGGAATCGTCAACATACAAGAGGGTGTTCCTAGACCTAGTCATAAGAACAGAATGGGCTAGGGAAAAGAGACAAAGGTAGAAACAGGAGGGCAAACCAAAAAAGTGCAACCTCTGCTTTAAACACCACAGAACCACCCCTGGAGCCCAGC
>NC_069489.1:8499394-8525050 GCF_026875155.1 Cherax quadricarinatus | reverse complement strand
TTACCCCGGGAAACCACCCCCCAGAGTGGGGAACCCAAAAACTTGATCCAAGGAGATGGAGAATTTCGAAACCCCCATAGGGGGGAATCCAAAAACTTGGTAATATCGAGAAATTTTGGGATGGGGGTGAAAGTGAGAGGGGTAATCCAAAAAATTTGATCCAAGGAGATGGAGAATTTCGAAAACCCCATAGGGGGGATCCAAAAAACTTGATCCGAGGAGATGGAGTCATGGTATTGTCGAGAAAATTTGGGGTGAAAGGAGGGGTACCCAAAAAACTTGATCCAAGGAGATGGAGAATTTCGAAAACCCCCATAGGGGGGAATGCAAAAACTTGTAATATCGAGAAATTTTGGGATGGGGGTGAAAGTGAGAGGGGGAACCTCAAAAATTTGATCCGAGGAGATGGAGTCATGGTATTGTCGAGAAAATTTGGGGTGAAAGGAGGGGTACCCAAAAATTTGATCCAAGGAATTGGAGAATTTCGAAAACCCCATAGGGGGGAATCCAAAAACTTGGTAATATTGAGAAATTTTTGGGATTGGGGGGTGGAAGGAGGGACAATCCAAAAAAAACCTTGATCCAAGGAGATGGAGAATTTCGAAACCCCCATAGGGGGGAATCCAAAAACTTGGTAATATCGAGAAATTTTGGGATGGGGGTGAAAGTGAGAGGGGGAACCTTAAAAACTTGATCCGAGGAGATGGAGAGCACAAGAAAATGAAATTCAAAAAAAATTCGAAAAAAATCGGAAAAAAATTCGAGGCGCGGGGGCGATCCGGACGACGCTGCAGAAGGCGCAGCAGAAGGCGCGGGCGGGGGCTCGCGAAGGGCGCGGGCGGGCGCGCGGGCGGGCGGGGCGCGCGGGCGGGCGCGCGGGCGGGCGGGGCGCGCGGGCGGGGCGCGCGGGCGGGCGCGCGGGCGCGCGGCGCGACGGCGGGGTCGCGAGGCTGGGGTCGTGGGGGTGGGGGTATTGGTTGGGGGGTCAAGGGTGAGGTAGTCTCGAGGGCGAGGTCATGGTCAAACCGGAAGTAACACCTAGGTGTGAAAAGGTGACCCTCCAGCTCCTGGTCCTAAACCGGTTACCTCGCTCAGTGGAAGGCCCTATACCGGAGGAGACCTCCCAGCCGCATGCCTTTTTCCGGAGGAGACCTCCCAGCCGCATGCCTTTTTCCGGAGGAGACCCCCCAGCCGCATGCCTTTTTCCGGAGGAGACCCCCCAGCCGCTTTCTTCACTACTTATATATATACATATATATATATATATATATATATATATATATATATATATATATATATATATATATATATATATATATATATATACATGTCGTGCCGAATATGTAAAACTGGTCAATTAGCAAGAACTCATTTAAAATTAAGTCCTTTCCAAAATTTTCTCTTGCACCTGGGCAAGCCAGGAAGTCAGCCAGCAGCACCTGCACCTGGGTAAGGAAGGCAGGCAGGCAGCTTCACCAGCACCTCGGAAAGGCAGACGGGCAACCAGCTGCACCACGATCTGGGTAAGGCAGGCATGCAGCCAGCTGCAGCAACACCTTGGTAAGGCATGGAGACAGGCAGCTGCAACAGCACCTGGGAAACGCAGGTTGGCAGCTTGCTGCACCAGCACCTCGCTAAGTCTGGCGGGCAGCCAGTTGCACAACGACTTGGGTAAGGCAGGCATGCAGCCAGCTGCAACAGCATCTGGGTAAGGCAGGCAGGCAGCCATCTGTACCAGCACCAGTGAAAGGCAGGCAGGCAACCAGCGGTACCGGCACCTGAGTAAAACAGGCAGGCAACCACCTCCACCTGTACCTGGGTAAGGCAGGCTGGCAGCCAGCTCCACCAGCACCTGGGTAAGGCAGGCAGGCAACCAGCTCCACCAGTTCCTGGGTAAGGCAGACGGGTAGATAGCTGCACTAGCACCTGGGTAAGGCAGGCTGGCAGCCAGCTCCACCAGCACCTGGGTAAGACAGGCGGGTAGATAGCTGCACTAGCACCTGGGTAAGGCAGGAAGACAGGCAGCCAGATGCACCAGCACCTGGGTAAGGCAGGCGGGCAAAGAGCTGCACCAGCAACTTGGTATTTAAGGTAGGCAGCCACCTGCAACGGCACCTGGGTAAGGAAGGTGGGCAACTTGCTTACTCAACACCTGGGAATGGTAGGCGGACAGAAAGCTGCACAATCTCCTGGGCAAGGCAGGCATGCAGCCAGCTGCACCAGCACCTGTTTAAGGAAGGCAGGCAGCTAGCTGCACCGGCATCAGTGTAAGGCAGGTGGGCAGCTAGCTTCACTAGCACCTGGGTAAGGAAGGCGGTCAGCCAGCTGTACCAGCTCCAAGGTAAGGTAGGCATGCAGCGAGCTGCACCAGCACCTGTGTAAGGCATTCAGGCGAACAGCTGCACAAGTACATGTGGAAGGTTGGCGGGCAGCCAGTTGCACCGGCACCTGTGTAAGGAAGGCAGGCAGCTAGCTGAACCGGCACATGGGTAAGGTAGGTGGGCAGGTAGCCGCACCAGCACCTGTGAAAAGCAGGTGGGCAACAAGCTTCACCAGCACCTAGGTAATGAAGGCAGGCAGCTAACTGCACCGGCACATGGTACGGCAAGCAGGCAGCCAGCTTCGCCAGCACCTGGGTAAGGCAGGCAGGCAGCCAGCTGCACAAGCACCTTGTTAAGGCAGTCAGTGTGCCAGCTGCACGACCACCTATGTAAGGCAAGGAGGCAACCAGTTGCACCAGCACATGGGTAAGGCAAGCAGGCAGCCAGCTGCATAAGCACCTGAATTAGGCAGGAGGGCAGCCAGCTGCTCCATCGCCTAGGTAATTCAGGTTTGAAGCCAGCTGCAATAGCAACTGGGTAAGTAAAGTGTGCAACCAGCTGCACCAGAACCTTAGTAAAGCAGGCGGGCAGCCCTCTGCACCAGCACCTGGGCAAGCCAGGAAGTCAGCCAGCAGCACCAGCACCTGGGTAAGGAAGGCAGGCAGGCAGCTTCACCAGCACCTCGGAAAGGCAGACGGGCAGCCAGCTGCACCACGGTCTGGGCAAGGCAGGCATGCAGGCAGCTGCAGCAACACCTTGGTAAGACAGGGAGACAGGCAGCTGCATCAGCACCTGGGAAACGCAGGTTGGCAGCTAGCTGCACCAGCACCTCGGTAGGGCAGGCGGGCAGCCAGCTGCACAACGACCTGGGTAAGGCAGGCATACAGCCAGCTGCAACAGCATCTGGGTAAGGCAGGCAGGCAGTAATCCTCGCCAGCACCTAGGTAAGGGAGACGGGCAGCTAGCTGCATCAGCACATGGGTAATTCAGGCGAGCGGCCAGCTGCACCACCACCTGAGTGAGGTAGGTGGGCAGTCAGCTGCACCAACACCTGGGTAAGGCAGGTGAGCGGCCAGCTGCACCTGCTCCTGGGAAAGGCAGGTGGGCAGCTGGGTGCACTAGCACCTAGGTAAGGCAGCTATTAAGCGAGCTGCACCAGAACCTGGGTAATGCAAATGGGCAACCAGCTACACCAGCACCTGGGTGAAGCAGGGAGCCAGCCAGCTGCACCATCTCCTGGGTAAGGCAGTCAGGCAGCCAGCTGCTCCAGCACCTTGGTAAGGGAGATGTGAAGCCAGTTGCACCAACACCTGTGTAAGACAAGTTGGCAACAAGCTGCACCAGCAGCTGGGTAAGGCAGGCAGGCCGCCAGCTGTACCATAACCTGTGTAAAACAGGCGGGCAACCAGCTGTACCAACACCTGAGCAAGGCAAGCAGGCAACCAGCTTTACCAGCACCTGGATAAGGCATACAGGAATCCAGCTGCACCTGCACCTGGGTAATGCAGGCAGGCAGCAAGCTGCACCAGCTCCTAGGTAAAGCAGGCGCGTAGCCAGCTGCACAAGCACCTGGGTAAGGCAGTCAGGCAGCTAGCTGTACCAGCACCTGAGTAGAGCAGGCAATCATCCGGTTGTACCAGCACCTTGGAAAAGCAGGCAGGCAACCAGCTGTACCAGCACCAGTGAAAGGCAGGCAGGCAACCAGCTCCACCAGCACCTGGGTAAGGCAGACGGGTAGCCAGCTGCACTAGCACCTGGGTAAGGCAGGCAGGCAACCAGCTGCACCAGCACCTGGGCAAGGCAGGCAGGTAGCCAGCTGCACCAGCACCTGGGTAATGCAGGCATGCAGCTAGCTGCACCAGCACCTGGGTAAGGCAGACGGGGAGTCAGCTGCACCAGTACCTGGGTGAGGCAGGCAGGTAGCCAGCTGCACCAGCACCTGGGTAGGACAGGCAGGAAGCCAGCTGCACCAGCACCTGGGTAAGGAAGGCAAGCAGCCAGCTGCACCAGCAACTTGGTATTTAAGGTAGGCAGCCTCCTGCAGCGGCACCTGGGTAAGGCAGGTGGGCAACTTGCTTACTCAACACCTAGGAATGGTAGGCGAACAGAAAGCTGCACAATCTCCTGGGCAAGGCAGGCATGCAGCCAGCTGCACCAGCACCTGTTTAAGGAAGGCAGGCTGCTAGCTGCAACGGCATCAGTGTAAGGCAGGTGGGCAGCTACCTTCACTAGCAACTGGGTAAGGAAGGCGGTCAGCCAGCTGCACCAGCTCCAAGGTATGGTAGGCATGCAGCGAGCTGCACCAGCACCTGTGTAAGGCATTCAGGCGAACAGCTGCACAAGTACACGTGTAAGGTTGGCGGGCAGCCAGTTGCACCAGCACCTGTGTAAGGAAGGCAGGCAGCTAACTGTACCGGCACATGGGTAAGATAGGTGGGCAGCTAGCTGCACCAGCACCTGTGAAAAACAGGCGGGAAACAAGCTGCACCAGCACCTAGATAATGAAGGCAGGCAGCTAACTGCACCGGCACATGGTACGGCAAGCAGGCAGGCAGCTTCACCAGCACTTGGGTAAGGCAGGCAGGCAGCCAGCTGCACCAGCACCTTGTTAAGGCAGTCAGTGTGCCAGCTGAACGACCACCTATGTAAGGCAAGGAGGCAACCAGTTGCACCAGCACATGGGTAAGGCAAGCAGGCAGCCAGCTGCACCAGCACCTGAATTAGGCAGGAGGGCAGCCAGCTACTCAATCACCTAGGTAATTCAGGTTTGAAGCCAGCTGCAATAGCACCTGGGTAAGGAAAGTGTGCAACCAGCTGCACCAGAACCTTGGTAAAGCAGGCGGGCAGCCCTCTGCACCAGCACCTGGGCAAGCCAGGAAGTCAGCCAGCAGCACCAGCACCTGGGTAAGGAAGGCAGGCAGGCAGCTTCACCAGCACCTTGGTAAGACAGGGAGACAGGCAGCTGCATCAGCACCTGGGAAACGCAGGTTGGCAGCTAGCTGCACCAGCACCTCGGTAAGGCAGGCGGGCAGCCAGCTGCACAACGACCTGGGTAAGGCAGGCATGCAGCCAGCTGCAACAGCATCTGGGTAAGGCAGGCAGACAGCAATCTTCACCAGCACCTAGGTAAGGGAGACGGGCAGCTAGCTGCATCAGCACATGGGTAATTCAGGCGAGCGGCCAGCTGCACCACCACCTGGGTGAGGTAGGTGGGCAGTCAGCTGCACCAACACCTGGGTAAGGCAGGTGAGCAGCCAGCTGCACCTGCTCCTGGGAAAGGCAGACAGGCGCCCAGCTGCACCAGCACCTATGTAAGGCAAGTAGGCAGCCAACTGCACCAGCACCTGAGTAAGGCAGGTGGGCACCTGGGTGCACCAGCACCTAGGTAAGGCAGCTGTTAAGCGAGCTGCACCAGAACCTGGGTAATGCAAATGGGCAACCAGCTACACCAGCACCTGGGTGAAGCAAGGAGCCAGCCAGCTGCACCATCTCCTGGGTAAGGCAGGCACGCAGCCAGCTGCTCCAGCACCTTGGTAAGGGAGATGTGAAGCCAGTTGCACCAACACCTGTGTAAGACAAGTTGGCAACAAGCTGCACCGGAAGCTGGGTAAGGCAAGCAGGCAACCAGCTTTACCAGCACCTGGATAAGGCATACAGGCAACCTGCTGTACCAGCACCTGGGTAAAACAGGCGGGCAACCAGCTGTACCAGCACCTGAGCAAGGCAAGCACACAACCAGCTTTACCAGCACCTGGATAAGGCATACAGGCAACCAGCTGCACCTGCACCTGGGTAATGCAGGCAGGCAGCCAGCTGCACCAGCTTCTAGGTAAAGCAGGCGCGTAGCCAGCTGCACAAGCACCTGGGTAAGGCAAGCAGGCAGCTAGCTGTACCAGCACCTGAGTAGAGCAGGCAATTAATCGGCTGTACCAGCACCTTGGCAAAGCAGGCAGGCAGCCAGCTGCACCAGCACCTGGGTAATGCAGGCAGGCAGCCAGCTGCACCAGCACCTGGGTAAGGAAGGCAGGCAGCGACCTGCACCAGCACCTGGGTAAGTCAGGCAGGCAGGCAGCCAGCTGCACCAGCACCTGGGTAAGGCAGACGGGCAGCCAGCTGCACCAGCACCTGGGTAAGGCAGGCAGGCAGCCAGCGGCACCAGCACCTGGGTAAGGCAGGCAGGCGGGCAGCCAGCTGCACCAGCACCTGGGTAAGGCAGGCGGGCAGCCAGCTGCACCAGCACCTGGGTAAGGCAGGTAGGCAGCCAGCTGCACCAGCACCTGGGTAAGGCAGGCAGGCAGGCAGCCAGCGGCACCAGCACCTGGGTAAGGCAGGCAGGCAGCCAGCTGCACCAGCACCTGGGTAAGGCAGGTAGGCAGCCAGCTGCACCAGCACCTGGGTAAGGCAGACGGGCAGCCAGCTGCACCAGCACCTGGGTAAGGCAGGTAGGCGGCCACCTGCACCAGCACCTGGGTAAGGCAGACGGGCAGCCAGCTGCACCAGCACCTGGGTAAGGCAGGCGGGCAGCCAGCTGCACCAGCACCTGGGTAAGGCAGGCAGGCAGGCAGCTGCACCAGCACCTGGGTAAGGCAGGCAGCCAGCTGCACCAGCACCTGGGTAAGGCAGGCAGGCAGCCAGCTGCACCAGCACCTCAGAATGTCTTCAAGTGTCGAGTGTTTTTGGTTATCTGGTGTTAAATCTGTGATTCTCGACGAAATTATTCCAAATATTTATATAAAATCTCTCTACATATATAAAGCGATCACATAAATTATGAATGAATATCGTTCAAAATAATCGAGAAAATATAGTGTTAATATTGAAACCTAAATGACCATAATTTTTTCACTTTTTTTTCGTCTTATAAATCACCAAAATATGAATTCAACGTTTTAAGTAAAGTATAAACATCAATCTTTACTAACATATGTAAACTTTTACTTCAAACATTAACTAACTATTATCACAGCATCAATGTATTTCTCAAAAAACTAAGATTTTTTTTCTCTTCAGTTAACGAGACAGAACTGACTAGAAACACAACAAAAACTGAATCACCGCGACAAGTGAAACTTCGGAGTAAAAGTAGTAAATTCTGAATATACAAAAAAGAGAATTGTTGAACAGAAATTTGAAGCATATAAGGAGGTGTTCAAGAGTATTTTACAATTATTTTTTAGCACAGATCGTCTACCTCGAAGGAAAGTTGAGCAGACAAAGATAATAACACTCTCACCATCATTTATTCATTCATTGTTTTGCCAGAATCATGTTGACACCACAGTTCATATTATCCTCCAACCATTAACATCTCTACCCATCTTGCACATCACAGGCAATGTATTTACTATCGTCACCCTCCCTACACATCACAGGTAATGTATTTACTGTCTCCAACCTTCCTACACATCACAGGTAATGTATTTACTGTCTCCAACCTTCCTACACATCACAGGTAATGTATTTACTGACTCCAACCTTCCTACACAGCACACGTAATGTATTTATTATCTCCAACCTTCCTACACATCACAGGTAATGTATTTACTATCTCCAACCTTCCTACACATCACAGGTAATGTATTTACTATCTCCAACCTTCCTACACAGCACACGTAATGTATTTATTATCTCCACCTTCCTACACATCACAGGTAATGTATTCACTATCTCCAACCTTCCTACACATCACAGGTAATGTATTTACTATCTCCATCCTTTTTGCACATCACATGTAGCGTATTTACTGTCTCCAACCTTCCTACACAGCACAGGTAATGTATTTACTATCTCCACCTTTCTTGCACAGCACAGGTAATGTATTTATTATTTCCAACCTTCCTACACATCACAGATAATGTATTGACTATCTCCATCCTTCCTACACAGCATATGTAATGTATTTACTCTATCCAACCTTCTTATACAGTACATGTAATGTATTTACTATCTCCACCATTCCTATACAGCATAGGAAATGTATTTACTATCTCTAGCCTTCCTACGCAGCAGAGATAATGTATTTACTATATCCAACCTTCCTACACATCACAGGTAATGTATTTACTATCTCCAACCTCCCTATGCATCAGAGGTAATGTGTTTCCTATCTCCAACATTCCTACAAATCACAGGTAATGTATTTATTATCTCCACCTTCCTAAAAGCACAGGTAATGTATTTGTAATCTCCATCATTCCAACACAGCACAGGCAATGTGTTTCCTATCTCCAACATTCCTACAAAACACAGGTAATGTATTTCTTATCTTCATCATTCATACACAGCACAGGTAATGTATTTATTATCTCCAACCTTCCTACACAGCACAGGTAATGTATTTATTATCTCCAACCTTCCTGCACAGTACTGGTAATATATTTACCAAGGCGCTAGACAGTTTCATTGAATCTCTTTATAAATGTTAACTTGCTCATACTCCATCTGCACGTTACCTTAGAAAAAAATTAATTTCCTTCATTCATGCCTTCTTAACATGCTTACACATGTCTGATGGATGTTCAAAGACACTCCAACCTTTCCTTCCATGACTTCTTCCACTTCTTCACTCCAACCTTTCCTTCCATGACTTCTTCCACTTCTTCACTCCAAACCGTATTTATATTCTCTTGTTTTTTCTTCAACCTCTCTTATATCGAAATCACCTCAAGAATCTCTCCTCATCCCACTGAATAATACATTTGGTGACGTCACAACTCCTCCATATAATATTCACTCCACACAGGGAGGCAGCTTCCTCCCTGCAACATATTAAACTTATGCTCCCCTCCCATATAACAGTGTTGGTTCCATACTATCCTCTAATATTTGTCGTTTTTCCATCTTAGAGAAAGTTCTTTGTCTCCACAGATGTTCCAATGCACCATCGTCACTTCTAAAGTTCAACCTTCACTTCTCATACAACCATCTGTAACACCGAACTTCTTCTCAACAAAAAAATATTAAATTTTACAGCCTCGTCTATAAATATATTAAACAGCAGTGGTGACATCACTTTTCCCAATGTTTTTTGCTGGAAATTTAACTACCTTTCCTCTCTTAACTATTTTTATTATTATTATTATTATTATCATTATTATTATTATTATTATTATTATTATTATTATTAATATTATCATTATTATTATTATTATTATTATTTCTTTATTTCAACACACCGGCCGTATCCCACCGAGGCAGGGTGGCCCAAAAAGAAAGACAAAAGTTTCTCCTTTCACATTTAGTAACATATAGAGAAGGGGTTACTAGCCCCTTGCTCCCGGTATTTTAGTCGCCTCTTACGACACGCACGGCTTACGGAGAAAGAATTCTGTTCCACTTCCCCATGGAGATAAGAAATAAACAAGAACAAGAACTAGTAAGAAAATAGAAGAAAACCCTGAGGGATGTGTATATATATGCTTGTACATGTATGTGTAGTGTGAGCTAGGTGTAAGTAGAAGTAACAAGACGTACCTGAAATCTTGTATGTTTATGAGACAGAAAAAGTGACACCAGCAATCCTACCATCATGTAAAACAATTACAGGCTTTTGTTTTACACTCACTTGGCAGGACGGTAGAACTTCCCTGGGTGGTTGCTGTCTACCAACCTACTACCTAATTATTATTATTATTATTGTTATTATTATTTCTTTATTATTATTATTAACATTACTTCGTTAAACATTTTTTTTTATTATTAAGACACATGGTAAAAGAATGTACTTACCTAAACATTTATTAAGAAACACAAAACATGCTTAATTGCTCTTTGAAAATTCACGGATAGTTAAACATTTTGTAACCAAGAGAAGCAGCTGAATGAATTATACACACAAGAATAATGAAACACCAAAAATGACACAAGTTATTGCAAAGAACCTAACTCATAATATTAAAAGAAATTCTAGTGGCGACACCAGTATATAATTATTTTTATTGATGGAGAGTAAACATTCTGAGTGTTAACACTGTGGTACACGCAAAGCAGATTACACACACACACACACACACACACACACACACACACACACACACACACACCTAGAAAGGAACGATCTCATCAACAGCAGCCAACATGGTTTCAGGGACGGGAAATCCTGTGTCACAAACCTACTGGAGTTCTATGACATGGTGACAGCAGTAAGACAAGAGAGAGAGGGGTGGGTGGATTGCATTTTCTTGGACTGCAAGAAGGCGTTTGACACAGTTCCACACAAGAGATTGGTGCAAAAACTGGAGGACCAAGCAGGGATAACAGGGAAGGAACTACAATGGATCAGGGAATACTTGTCAGGAAGACAGCAGCGAGTCATGGTACGTGGCGAGGTGTCAGAGTGGGCACCTGGACCAGCGGGGTCCCGCAGGGGTCAGTCCTAGGACCAGTGCTGTTTCTGGTATTTGTGAACGACATGACGGAAGGAATAGACTCTGAGGTGTCCCTGTTTGCAGATGATGTGAAGTTGATGAGAAGAATTCACTCGATCGAAGACCAGGCAGAACTACAAAGGGATCTGGACAGGCTGCAGACATGGTCCAGCAATTGGCTCCTGGAGTTCAATCCCACCAAGTGCAAAGTCATGAAGATTGGGGAAGGGCAAAGAAGGCTTCAGACGAAGTACAGTCTAGGGAGTCAGAGACTACAAACCTCACTCAAGGAAAAAGATCTTGGGGTGAGTATAACACCAGGCACATCTCCTGAAGCGCACATCAACCAAATAACTGCTGCAGCATATGGGCGCCTAGCAAACCTCAGAACAGCATTCCGACATCTTAATAAGGAATCATTCAGGACCCTGTACACCGTGTATGTTAGGCCCATATTGGAGTATGCGGCACCAGTTTGGAACCCACACCTAGCGAAGCACGTGAAGAAACTAAAGAAAGTGCAAAGGTTTGCAACAAAACTAGTCCCAGAGCTAAGAGGTATGTCCTACGAGGAGAGGTTAAGGGAAATCAACCTGACGACACTGGAGGACAGGAGAGATAGGGGGGACATGATAACGACATACAAAATACTGAGAGGAATTGACAAGGTGGACAAAGACAGGATGTTCCAGAGATTGGACACAGTAACAAGGGGACACAGTTGGAAGCTGAAGACACAGATGAATGACAGGGATGTTAGGAAGTATTTCTTCACCACAGAGTCAGTCAGTAAGTGGAATAGTTTGGGAAGCGATGTAGTGGAGGCAGGATCCATACATAGCTTTAAGCAGAGGTATGATAAAGCTCACGGCTCAGGGAGAGTGACCTAGTAGCGATCAGTGAAGAGGCGGGGGCCAGGAGCTCGACTCGACCCCCGCAACCTCAACTAGGTGAGTACAACTAGGTGAGTGCACACACACCCACACACACACACACACACACACACAAACCACAACACACACACACACACACTCACACACAACACACACACACAAACACACACAACACACACACAGCCACACACACAAACACACACACACACACACACACACACACACACACACACACACACTCACCACACACACACACACACACACACACACACACACACACACACACACACACACACACACACACTCACACACACACACCACACGCACACACACACACACACACACAACACACTCACACACACACAACAAACACACCACACACACACACACAACACACACACACACACACCACTCACACACACTCACACACACACACATACACACAAACACACAAACACACACACACACTCACACACACACACACACACACACACACACACACACCACACACACACACACACACACACACACACACACACACACACACACACACACACACACACACACACACACACACACACTCACACACACACAGAGCTAAGAGCTAAGAGGTATGTCCTTCGAGGAGAGGTTAAGTGAAATCAACCTGACGACACTGGAGGACAGGAGAGATAGGGGGGACATGATAACAACATACAAAATACTGAGAGGAATTGACAAGGTGGACAAAGACAGGATGTTCCAGAGATTGGACACAGTAACAAGGGGACACAGTTCGAAGCTGAAGACACAGATGAATCACAGGGATGTTAGGAAGTATTTCTTCAGCCACAGGGTAGTCAGTAATTTTAATAGTTTGGGAAGCAATGTGAGGCAGGATCCATACATAGCTTTAAGCAGAGGTATGATAAAGCTCACGGCTCAGGGAGAGTGACCTAGTAGCGATAAGTGAAGAGGCAGGGCCAGGAGCTCGGACTCGATCCCCGCAACCTCAACTAGGTGAGTACAACTAGGTGAGTACATGCACACACACACACACACACACACACACACACACACACACACACACACACACACACACACACACAACACATACACACAATGCCCCCACCCGCTGCATTACAAACTCCACCCCACAGCAACAACCCATAGTTCCTTACCAGGTCTCCAACTTCCCCAACCCCAATATACCTCCCAGACCACAGTCTTAGAAAATAAGTTGAAGGTGTGAGGTGTGGTATACAAACGCAGATGGAATAACAAACAAGTATGAGGAGTGGCACGAAAGAATCAAAGAGACATCCCCAGACATAATAGCAATCACAGAAACAAAACTCACCAGAATAATAACAGATTCAATCTTTCCATCCGGATATCAAAACCTCAGGAAATACAGAGGGAGGAGAGGGGAAGGAGGAGTTGCACTACTCATTAAAAACCATTGAGGTTTTGAGAAAATGGAAGGAATGGATGGCACGGGCGAAAGTGACTACTTAGTAGGAACAATCCAGTCTGAGGGACATAAGGTGATAATTGCAGTAATGTATAACCCACCACAGAACTGCAGGAGGCCAAGAGAAGAATACGATGAGAGCAACAGAGCAATGATCGACACACTAGCCGAGGTGGCCAGGAGAGCACACATGGGGGGAGCAAAGTTACTAGTTATGGGTGATTTCAATCACAAGGAGATTGACTTGGAAAACCTGGAGCCCCATGAGGGTCCCGAAACATGGAGAGCCAAGATGATGGATGTGGTACTGGAAAACCTCATGCATCAACATGTTAGACACACTACCAGAGAGAGAGGAGAGGATGAACCAGCAAGGTTGGACCTTGTATTCACCATGAGTAGTTCGGACATCGAGGGTATCATGTATGAAAGGCCACTGGGAGCTACTGATCATGTGGTTCTGTGCTTCGACTACATAGTTGAGCTCCAAGTGGAAAGAGTAGCAGGAATAGGCTGGGATAAACCAAACTACAAAAGGGGGAACTACTCAGGCATGAGGAACTTCCTTCAAGACATTCAGTGGGAGAGGGAACTGACAGGAAAACCAGTACAAGAAATGATGGACTATGTAGCAACAAAATGCAAGGAGGCAGAGGAGAGGTTTGTTCCCAAGGGAAACAGAAATAATGGGAAGAACATAACGTGTCCTTGGTTCACCCAAATTGGTAGGGAGGCAAAAACTAGGTGTACTAGAGAATGGAAAAGGTACAGAAGACAGAGAACTCAGGAAAATAAAGAAATCAGCCGAAGAGCCAGAAACGAATATGCACAGATAAGAAGGGAGGCTCAGAGACAATATGAAAATGACATAGCATCAAAAGTAAAAACTGACCCAAAGCTGTTGTACAGCCACATCAGGAGGAAAACAACAGTCAAGGACCAGGTAATCAGACTGAGGAAGGGTGATGGGGAATTCACAAGAAACGACCGAGAGGTTTGTCAGGAGCTCAACACAAGATTTAAAGAGGTATTTACAGTGGAAACAAGCAGGACTCCAAGAAATCAGAACAGGGAGGCACACCAGCAAGTGCTGGATGAGGTACATATAACCAAGGAGGAGGTGAAGAAGCTGCTATGCAAACTTGACACCTCAAAGGCGGTGGGACCAGACAACATCTCTCCGTGGGTCCTTAAAGAGGGAGCAGAGATATTGTGTGAGCCATTAACAAAGATCTTCAACACATCATTTGAAACTGGGCAACTCCCTGAGGTATGGAAAATGGCAAATGTAGTCCCAATTTTTAAAAAGGGAGACAGACATGAGGCACTAAACTACAGACCTGTATCACTAACGTGTATAGTATGCAAGGTCATGGAGAAGATCATCAGGAGGAGAGTGGTGGGGCACCTGGAAAGAAACAAGTGTATAATTGACAACCAGCACGGTTTCAGGGAAGGAAAATCCTGTGTCACAAACCTACTAGAGTTTTATGACAAGGTGACAGAAGTAAGACAAGAGAGAGAGGGGTGGATCGACTGCATATTTTTGGACTGCAAGAAGGCCTTCGACACAGTTCCTCACAAGAGGTTACAGCAAGAGCTAGAGGACCAGTCACACATAACAGGAAAGGCACTGCAATGGATCAGAGAATATCTGACAGGGAGGCAACAACGAGTCATGGCACGCGACGAGGTGTCAGAGTGGGCGCCTGTGACAAGGGGGGTTCCACAGGGGTCAGTCCTAGGACCTTTGCTGTCTTTGGTATATGTGAACGACATAACGGAAGGGATAGACTCAGAAGTGTCCTTGTTTGCAGATGATGTGAAGTTAATGAGAAGAATCAAATCGGACGAGGATCAGGCAGGACTACAAAGAGACCTGGACAGGCTACAAGCATGGTCCAGCAACTGGCTCCTTGAATTTAACCCTGCCAAATGCAAAGTCATAAAGATTGGGGAAGGGCAAAGAAGACCGCAGACACAATATAGTTTAGATGGCCAAAGATTGCAAACCTCACTCAAGGAAAAAGATCTGGGGGTGAGTATAACGCCGAGCATATCTCCTGAGGAACAAATCAATCAGATAACTGCTGCAGCATACGGGCGCCTGGCAAACCTACGGATAGCGTTCCGATACCTCAGTAAGGATTCGTTTAAGACTCTGTATACCATCTACGTCAGGCCCATACTGGAGTATGCAGCACCAGTTTGGAATCCACACCTAGTCAAGCACGTCAAGAAATTAGAGAAAGTGCAAAGGTTTGCAACAAGACTAGTCCCAGAGCTACGGGGATTGTCTTAAGAAGAAAGGTTGAGGGAAATCGGCCTGACGACACTGGAGGACAGGAGGGTCAGGGGAGACATGATAACGACATATAAAATACTGCGCGGAATACACGAGGTGGCCAAAGACGGGATGTTCCAGAGATGGGACACAGACACAACAGGTCACAATTGGAAGTTGAAGACTGAGATGAATCAAAGGGATGTTAGGAAGTATTTCTTCAGTCATAGAGTAGTCAGGCCATGGAATAGCCTAGAAAGTGATGTAGTGGAGGCAGGAACCATACATAGTTTTAAGGCGAGGTATGATAGAGCTCATGGGGCAGGGAGAGGGAGGACATAGTAGCAATCAGCGAAGAGGCGGGGCCTGGAGCTGTGACTCGACCCCTGCAACTACAAATAGGTGAGTACACACACACACACACACACACACACACACACACACACACACAAAACACACACACACACACACACACACACACATACACACACACACACACACAAGGGACGTACACTGGAGGACAGGAGGGTAAGGGGAGACATGATAACGACATATAAAATACTGCGTGGAATAGACAAGGTGGACAAAGACAGGATGTTCCAGGGAGTGGACACAGAAACAAGAGGCCACAATTGGAAGTTGAAGACACAAATGAGTCAGAGAGATATTAGGAAGTATTTCTTCAGTCATAGAGTTGTAAGGCAGTGGAATAGCCTAGAAAATGACGTAGTGGAGGCAGGAACCATACACAGTTTTAAGACGAGGTTTGATAAAGCTCATGGAGCGGGGAGAGAGAGGGCCCATTAGCAACCGGTGAAGAAGCAGGGCCAGGAGCTAAGACTCGACCCCTGCACCTACAAATAGGTGAGTACAAATAGGTAAGTACAAGGGACGTACAACGTAAGGGACACTACAAGAGAGAGAGGAGAGGATGAACCAGCAAGGCTGGACTTAGTATTCACCTTGAGTAGTGCAGATATCGAGGACATCACATATGAAAGACCCCTTGGGGCCAGTGACCATGTGGTTTTAAGCTTCGAATACACAGCAGAGCTACAAGTGGAGGGAGAAGCAGGAACGCCAGGACGAATGAAGCCAAACTACAATAAAGGGGACTACACAGGAATGAGGGACTTCCTGAACAGGGTTCAGTGAGACAGAGAACTGGCAGGGAAGCCAGTTAATGATATGATGGAATATGTAGCAACAATGTGCAAGGAGGCTGAGGAGAGGTTTGTACCCAAGGGTAACAGGAAAAATGAAAAAGCCAGGATGAGCCCATGGTTTACCCAAAGGTGCAGGGAGGCAAAAACCAAGTGTGCTAGGGAACGGAAGAAAAATAGAAGGCAAAGAACCCAGGAGAATAAGGAGAGTGCCATCACAAAGAGAATCATTGCACATCCACAACTGAGCACAGATCCTGGAACACACCTGCCAGATGAAATGTGCAAATTACCTGTTTGTGGTTGAGTGTGAGGTTGCACACACTGGTCCTGCATCACTGATAGTTGGGGTCATAAACCCTGCTCTGGAGAGCTGATTATTATACACAGAGCACTTAACTTTTAGTAGGGAAGAGAAGCAAGAAAGGAATGGTAATACCCATCTAGGTTGAACACAATATCGTGACCCCTTGGCGGCGCTAAGGTCAGCAAACATAGACTAACATAGCTGAAAACGTGAAGGGCGAAAAAATATTTTTTTAAAACTGACAAAATTTTAAATAACAGTTAAACAAAAAGAGACGACATTCAAATACGTCACACCAACCGCCAACCGTTAGCCATATATAGAACGGGAACCACCAACTCCTCACAAACAAAACCACTTACAAACCCTTTTTACCCCTCGGCCATATCCATCTATTTCTTCCCCCTCCCCCCTTCTCCCCTCCCCACCCTTGAATGTCCCTTCCCCTCCTCCCCCCTTTTCCCCTTTTCCTTTTCCCATCCCATTTGTCTCCTTCGACAATTCCCCGTTCCCCTCTCCTCTCTCTCTCCCTACCTCTTTTCCCACTCTCACCCCCTACCTCACCCTCATATTCACTCCCACACACCCTCTCTCTCTCTCCTCTCCCTACTCTTTCCTCATCCTCCTCCCCCTTTTCTCTCCCTTAAACTCTCCTCCTTTGCTTTTCCCTCATTTCCTTTTTTCCCCATCTCTTTTTGTACCCCTATACCTCCCAATCCTTCACCATCTCCTTCACCTTGCCCTGTCTCCACCTTTCCCCCCTCCCACTCTCTCATCTCCCCCCCCCCCCCCTCAAACCCCACCTTTTAATTTCCTCTCCCCCTCCCCCCCTTCCATCCCCTCTATTCTATCCCTCTTTTTACTCTTTCCCCCCACCCCCTGTCACTCCCCGTGTCCCCCCTCCTCTCCCCACACCCTCCCTCATTTCTTGCCCCCCTCCCCATCTTTTTCCCCATTAAAAACTTCCCCTTTTCCTCAAATGCACACCTAAACACCTACCCCCCCAACTCTCCCTCCTTTTAAAAACCTCCCCCCCCCCAAAAAACACAACCACCCCCCCGAAAAAAATTTGGCTCAGAAGGGAATCAAAAGCTAGAGGTTTTAAGGAAAATGGTTTAAAAGGGAAAAAAAGGATGGAAGAGCAATGAAAAAGGGATGGAAAAAAAAAGGGTAGCAAACTGTGAGGCTGCGAGAATGGAAAAAAGGATAAGGCAGAGTTTCTGTAAAATTTGGGGAAATCGGGGGTGGGGAGGAGAAGAAGAAATGGAGCAAAAGCGAATTCGAAGGCTGAAGCAACTTACAGGGCTTTTGGGCAGGGGGAGATTTAGCAACTGAAGCTTGCCCCCTAAAAACGAGGATCAAATGGAAAAAAGGGAGACAAAACTTACACGGGCCCTTCACGCAGGGGAGCATTTGGGAGCAGGGATTTTAGGAGAAAAGGGGGAAAAAGGGTGGAGGGGGAAAGGGTCATAGGTAGTAGCACACCATGCCCCAAGACACAAAAAAAAATAAGAGACAATATCATGTACAAAGGGGACCGGGAAACACAGAGGGAAAGGAAATGGGGGAGGAGGGGGGAAAGTCGTGTTTTTTTCAGGGGGTTTCAGAGAGTGAGGGGAAACCACAAAAAGACAGGAAAGAAAAACGGACACGACTGAGACAGTAAATTTTTCAGAGAAAAAGGGGGGTACATGAAGGGAGACTTTGGCTGGTCAACAAATTTTAAAGACAGAAACAGGTGAAACGTCCTGCAGAGAAATCACGGCAAAGAAATCGCAACATACAAGGGGGTGTTCCAAACCTAGATATAAGAACAAAATACAGCAACTGGGGGAGAGGACACAGAGCAAAATGTCTAGGATTGAAAAAAGGGTAGAATCACAAGGGGACAACCAAACAGTGCAACCCCTTGCTTAACACACACAGAACCCCCCCAGGAGCCCCGCAACCCAACCACCCCAACAAAAAACCACCCTACACATCTGTGAATCCCCAGCACACTTCCGGGTCCCCCCACCTTCACAGACCCCAGAGAGAGTTTTGGAGAGGACACTGAAGATATATAAACCACACCTTTACACAAAAAAATTTGCACATAGAAAAAGGAGCTTAAGACACGTTTCTGTCGACAAGGACCATTTACAAAGTCCAGTAACAAAAATGAAAAAAGGGAGTACATATGGGAAGCAAACAGGAAAAGGAAGAGAGAGGGAGAATTGAAAAAATAGTAGTGTAAGTAAAAGTAGTATGGTGTATAGTAATAAATCCATATATTTATATATATATATTTTATATATATATATATATATATATATATATAAAATAATATATATATATATATAATATAAATATGTAAATTTTTATTCGTGCCAAAATAGGCAGAATTTGCGATTTTGGTTTTAAATAGCAACGCCCACTTCCATAAAACAAGTGAAAAATTTGTGTATGTAGTAATTCGCAAAAAATCATTCGAAGCTAAGAAAAAATAATTTCACTGTGGTTTTTTTTTAGTATTTAAATTTTTGTAAACAAATCTAAAAAATATTAGTTAGGTTTGGCTAAAATAAATTTTTCTTGTTAAATAAGGTTAGGTAAGTTTTCTAAGTTCCTATGGTGCAAATTTAAATTTTTCACAACATAATGAAAAAAAATAATCTTTTTAAAAGAAAAGAGAAATTTTTTGAAAGGGCTTAATTTTAGAGATTCTTGCTAATTACCGTTTTACAAATCGGGACACATATTATATAAAATTTATATATTACATATATAAAATATAAATATATATATATATATTTTATTATTATATAATATATATATAATAAATAATATATATATATATATATATATATTTAAAATATATATATAATATATTAATATATATATATATATTTATATTTAATATATTATATATTATAATATAATAAAAATATAAAATTTAATATTTTTATATATAAATTATAAATATATTAATTATTAATAATATTATATAAAAAAAAAAAAAAAAAAAAAAAAAAAAATAAAAAAATATTATAATAAAATAAAAAAAATTTTTAAAAATCCCCCCAATCTTATAAAAATAATTAAATTTTTAAAAACATTTTTTTAAATCATAAAAACAAAGAAAAGGGGTTGGGAAAAAAGTGGCGCCACGGGGAGGTCTTGGGGAACCAAAACCCTTTTTGGGAATTTTGGAAAGTTGTCCAAACCCCCCCAGGGTTTTTTTTCCTAAAGGGAAATTAAGGGTTTTATTTAACCAAAAAAGCCCCAAAAGGCAGTGGATGGCATTTTGGGGGCAGACTTGACAAAATTTTACGGGCTGTGCTGGGGAACCCTACAAATTGGGGGCCACCTGGGCCCGGGGGAAGCTGAGCTGGAGCTGGGGGGGGGTTTTTCTTGGGCAAAAACTGGCTTGGCGTACCGTTTGTGAGGTCTGGGGCCCACCCTTTTAAGCCCCCAACTAAAGAATTATATTCTTTTGGGCAAGTTTGAGAAATTTTTCCCTTCCCCGCTTTTGGTAACCCCCTTTTTCAAAAATGGACTCCGCCCTAAATTAAACAAGGCTTGAAAAAGCTTTTTTGAGAAAATTAAATTACTGCCCCCCTTTTTAACCCTTTTTTTTGTTTTTTGTTAGGGGGGGTTTTTGGGGGTGGGTTGGTTGGGGTGAAATGCCCCCTGACCCCAATTTAAAACCCCGCCCCAATATTATCCCCACCGCCTCCCCCTACCTGGAACTTTAAAATGGGAAAAAAATACGACAGGTTGTTAAAAGGGAAGACCATTTCAACATTTATACCCTTTATTATGAAAAACGTTTCGCCTAACAAACCTTCGGTATTTTATACCATTTTTTTTCAAACTTAGACACCAACACAAGGTACTTTGGTACAGACCCGCAATCAACTTCGACAACTTTCCACTAGGAAGCGGCTGGATTTGAAGGGCCCCGACCTCCAACATCGATTCTTACCTCTTTTATGACCTACTCTCACCTCTTGGCGCTATATAAAGCTCCATCCTGTCACTTTCATCTCCCTATTGTTTCATACTAGGAAAAATGCTCTCTCCAGACTGAGGGACGACCACCTCAAAACTTTTTAAAGGGGATGGGGCTGATTACACGCTTCAAGTATCTTCTCTTTTAAACATTTCGTACTCGACGAAAAGCCTACTGTTAGGGGAAACGTTCATAAAAAAGATACCAAATTTGCATAGGTCTTACCTAACGTCCCCTACCTACTGACCCCCCCCTTACCCCCCAAAACCCCCAATCATTACCCCCCCCACATGACAACATGGCACTCCCCCCCCCCCCCCCCTACCCCGATCCCCCCCCCTCATTTCCCGCCTAGGGCCCAAAACTTCCGACCAAGGGTGTTTCCGTTTTTGTGCCCCACCAAATTTTTAAGTTCCCCCGCTCGCACTCCCCCCCCCCATCCCCCATGCATCCTGCTGCCTTTACCCCTCACCCCACAGCTGGCGCCCTCCCACCCCCACGATATCACAATGTCAAATAGTCGCGGGGTTCCCCGGAATCTTCATGACGAGCCAAGCTGTCGTTTTACGAGGGAAACGCCGGGTGGGCCCCGGGAATGTGCACTCAATCCCACATCTGGCAACATCTGTGCACACAATTTGGATGCAGGGTCCGGGGAGCTCCAAATGAGAACAACCAACACCTCTCCCGCAACAGGGGTGAAGCTACCGGACCCTTTACCCTACGAGGGCCCAAATCAATCAAATTAAAAAATCCCCAGGACTCTGACACACACTCCAAAGCCTCGCCCCCAAGCTGCTAGCAAATTCACTGACCTTTTGAAGAAATCAACGATGCCCTTTAAAACAAAAGATCCCGGCAAAAAACTTGCTGTTTTTTTGGGAAACCGTTTTGCTGCCCCCCCCAAAGGGGGGACAAGTCCACAACACATATTATTAGGCAAAATAGCATTCCCCAAAGGGGTGACAACCCGTCCGTCTCCCCCCAGGGCGACAAACACCCCGGCAAATGCCAAAAAAAGGACACCCGACACCTCAAAAATCAGAGCCCGAATTAGCAAAAAATAGAAGAGGGAAACTGTTTGGGGCTTGAGACTTATAACCATGAGGATACCATCGCCCCCCAAGGACCAGCCGGTGCAACTCTAAGGACAAAAATCCCCTAGGGGCCCCCGTACCAACATTGACCTCCCTGAATTCAGCAGCGAAGAACATCAACCTTACAGGGTGCGACTGATAAACCCTATGTCATTTTTCCACAGGGGTCAGCAGGGGGTTTTTCAAACCCTTTTTAAGGGCCCCAACACTTAAAAAAAAAAACTCAATCCAGCACTTGGGGGAGGGTTTTTGAGAGGCGCGCTAACCCACCCAAATTTTTTCCCAAACCCGTGCCTGGCTGGCGGGTTCCCGAGGCTATCAACCCTTTTCTTTGGGCCTCTTGTTGGGGGCCCCCCGAAAAAGGATGGCGGAATGAGGCCCATTTCAGTGGGGAACCCCCTTCGGCCCTAGTCGCCAAGGTGCAGGGAAGGTGAGTCAAGGGCTGCTGCAATGTTTTAAACTAACTCCGCTCGGTTTTTGGGGGTTTAACAGGGCTGCAAACACTGCCCCCGCAGCCGAGTATATATCAAAAACTGTCCTATGAAAAAGCCTTGGTCAAATTGGCTTTGCCAATGCTTTCAACTCAGTCAGAAGGGATGTTGCTCTCCACGCAGTTTACAGAAACTTCCATTCCCTTTATCCCTTCATAGAATCGTGTTATAGTGTGACTTCCAAACTATTGTTTGGGGACCATGAAATTGACTCGTGTGAGGGTGTGCAACAGGGGGACCCTCTCGCCCCCTTTCTATTTTGTTTGGTCATCAAGAAAGTCACGGAGGCACTCTCCAGCGAGCTCAATATATGGTTCCTGGACGACGGTACCCTGGCTGGCACAACAGAATCTCTCCTAGAGGACATCAGTAAAATTAAAGACATGGGAGAAAGCCTGGGCGTTTCTTTAAACCCCACCAAATGTGAAATAGTTTCTACCAATCAACAGATGATCCAGAATATTAGTGCCGTTTTACCAGGAGCACGAGCCATTGATCCAGCCAATAGCACTCTCCTCGGTGCTCCTCTTGGGTCCAATGCCATCGATCTGATCCTAGGAAAAAAAGTCTCAGACCTCCAGACGATGAAAAGCAGGATGAAAGACATTGACACACACGATGCCTTCTACCTACTCACCAGGTGCCTGTCAATCCCAAAACTTACCTATTTTCTGAGATGCTCCCCAGCCTTCAGCAGTCCAAAACTCAAGGAATATGACTCTCTCCTGAAGGCCATACTAGAGAGTGTATTGAATCTTTCCCTTGACGATGGACAGTGGTTGCAAGCCTCACTTCCGGTCAGGCTTGGAGGGCTAGGAGTACGCAGATCCTCCCAGATTGCTCTACCAGCTTTCCTATCCTCTTCCATTGCATCAAACGAGTTGATAAGACAAATTCTTCCTGACACCCTCAGTGACTCAGCAGGTATAGAAGGCCTTAGCTATGCCAGTGCCATCACCGAATGGGAGACTCTTGCTGCTCCAGCACCAAACCCTAGTGCAGCACTGACTCACAAACAGTCAAGCTGGGATGGCCCAATTGCTGAAAAGGTGCTTGCCAACATGCTCAGGGCTGCAACATCAGATAGGGAGATTGCCCGTCTCCAGGCTGTGAGTGCACTTCACTCCGGGGACTTCCTCCAAACAGTTCCCATTTCGGCAATGGGAACGCGACTCGACCCTAAGACCCTCCGCATTGCAGTGGCTCTGCACCTTGCTGCCCCAATTCACACAGAATATATGAGTATTTGCGGCAAAGTGCAAGCAGACCAATACGATCTACATGGTCTTAACTGTTCCAAAACCAAAGGCTGGCATGCAAGACAAAATGAGGTCAACGACATCATTAAGAGAACCCTTGCTACAGCTGGATGCCCTGCCGAGAGGGAGCCACGATCACTTGCAGCAAACAATACCCACAACCCAGCAAACCACCCCGACGGGATCACCTTCTATCCTTGGAAGAATGGCAAGCTCTTAGCATGGGACTATACCTGTGTGTCCACACTGGCTGACACCTATATCCATCACAGTGTGGGGCGACAGGGAGGAGCTGCAGACCACAGGGAGGAGTACAAGATCAGCAAGTACAGGGACATTAGCCAACAGTATCAATTTGTCCCAGTAGGATCAGAGACATTGGGATCATGGGGGAAAAATGCCACACGTTTCCTTAAAGAATTGGGTTCCAGACTCATCGACACCACCAGGGACCCAAGGGCAGCCACTTTCATGTTCCAGCGCCTCAGCATCGCCATCCAGAGGGGAAATGCTTGCTGCATACTTGGCTCACGTCCTGCCTCGGAGGAGCTGGAGGAAATTCATGATCTTTGATACATTGTGCCATTGTATTCATGTTTATGTTTTTTCTGTAAATGTATTTTGTTTATTATTAAATGTTCACATAGAATAAAAAATATATAGGGGGTGGTAGGAGAAGAAAATATTCAAAAAGCTCCGGGGAGAACCTTGAGCTTTCCCTGAGGTACGTTTATTGTCTTCTCTGAGGATGAGGTTCCCCATTCCAGCTATAGAGTGGTATATATATATATATATATATATATATATATATATAATATATATATATATATATATTATATATATATATATATATATATATATATATATACATATATGCAAGGAATTCGCAAGAGCAGGAGAAATATACGCAAACACTGATATCTCGCTGAAGGAGACTAGAACCTACGAACCTTGGAACAAGGTATGCAGTGCTTTACCAATCTACCCACACTGGACCAATACCTTGGCGTCCAGCTTGTGCTAGACGTTGATCCATGGCAGCCAGCATTCAGGGAGAAGGCTTACAACTTTTCATCTCATCCCCTGCATGCATCAGCCTTACTAGAGATATTAACAATGCTAGGAATCCGCAAGAGCAGGCAGGTGAGATGAAAAGCTGCAAGCCCTGAAAGCTGGCTGTCCTCGGTTCAAAGTCTAGCGCAAGCTGGACTCCAAGGCATTGGTCCAGTGTGGGTAGATTGGTAAAGCACTGCGTACCTTGTTCCAAGATTTGTTGGTTCGAGTCTCCTTCAGCCAGAGATCAGTGTATTATATATATATATATATATTTATATATATATATATATAATAAATATATATATAATAATATATATTATTATTATATTATTATTATTATTATTAATTATTATTATTATTATTATTATTATTATTATTATTATCACCCTGGCCGATTCCTACCAAGGCAGGGTGGCCCGAAAAAGAAAAACTTTCACCATCATTCACTCCATCACTGTCTTGCCAGAAGGGTGCTTTACACTACAGTTTTTAAACTGCAACATTGACACCCCTCCTTCAGAGTGTAGGCACTGTACTTCCCATCTCCAGGACTCAAGTCCGGCCTGCCGGTTTCCCTGAACCCCTTCATAAATGTTACTTTGCTCACACTCCAACAGCACGTCAAGTATTAAAAACCATTTGTCTCTATTGACTCCTATCAAACACGCTCACGCATGCCTGCTGGAAGTACAAGCCCCTCGCACACAAAACCTCCTTTACCCCCTCCCTCCAACCTTTCCTAGTCCGACCCCTACCCTGTCTTCCTTCCACTACAGACTGACACACTCTTGAAGTCACTCTGTTTTGCTCCATTCTCTCTACATGTCCGAACCACCTCAACAACCCTTCCACAGCTCTCTGGAAAACAATTTTGGTAATCCCGCACCTCACCTAACTCCAAACTACGAATTTCGCATTTATTCACCCACACATTGCCCTCAGATGACATCTCCCCTGCCCCCAGCCTTTCTC
>NC_069489.1:8496940-8498894 GCF_026875155.1 Cherax quadricarinatus | reverse complement strand
CCGTTTTCCCCTTAAAACCTTTCCTCGTACGACATTCCCTTGAGCTCTGGTACTAGCCTTGTTGCAAACCTTTTTTACTTTCTCTAACTTCTTGACGTGCTTGCCGGGTTTGGGGTTCCAGACTGTTGCTGAAATACTCAGTATGGGCCTAACATACGCAGTGTACAGTGTCTTGAACGTTTTCCTTATTAAGGTATCGGAACGCTATTTCTCAGGTTTTGCCAGGCGCCCGTATGCTGCAGCGGTTATTTGGTTGATGTGAGCCCCCGGTGATGTGCTCAGTGTTATGGTACCCCCAAGGTCTTTCTCCCTGAGTGAGGTCTGTAGTCTTTGTCCACCTAGCCTATACTCTGTCTGCATTTCTTCTTTGCCCCTCCCCAATCTTCAATGACTTTGCATTTGGCTGGATTGAATTCGAGAGCCAGTTACTGGACCACATGTCTGCCTCTCCAGGTCTCTTTGCAGTCCTGCCTCTTTCCTCGCCCGATTTAATTCTTCTCTCAACTTCACGTCATCTGCGAACAGGGGACACTTCAGAGTCTATTCCTTCTATCATGTCGTTCAACATATATCAAAAATAGAACTGGTCCTAGAACTGATCCCTGTGCGACCCGCTCGTAACAGGCGCCCACTGTGTTTACTCTTCAGTACCGTGACTCGTTGCTGCCTCCCTGTCAGGTATTCCCTTATCCATTGCATTTGCCCTTCCTTTCACTTGCTTCCTGTTTCCTTTCCAGCTTCTGCACTAACCCTCTTGTGGGGAACTGTGTCAAAGGCCTTCTGCAGTCTAGGAAAACGCAATCCACCACCCCTCTCTCTCGTGTTTACTTCTGTTACCTTGTCATAAAACTCCAGGAGGTTTGTGAGCAAGATTTGCCTTCCATAAAACCCCTTTGCTGGTTTTCATTTAAAATCTTGTTCCTTTCCAGGTGTTCGACCATTTCTCCTCCTGTTAATCTTTCCATGACTTTGTACACCAATACATGTCAGAGACACAGGTCTGTAGTTTAGTGCCTCGTTTCTGTTTCTTTCTTAAATATGGGGACTACATTAGCTGTCTTCCATTTCTCAGGTAGTTGCCCAGTTTCAAGGGATGTGTTGAAGATTGTGGTTAGAGGCACACACAGCATCTCTGCTCCTTCTCTAAGGACCCATGGGGGGATGTTGTCCGGTCCCATCGCTTTTGAGGTGTCAAAGGGCACTTAAGAGCTTCTTCACCTCCTCCTCAGTTGTTCGTATGTCATTCAAAACTTTTTGGTATATTCCCTTTTTCATGTTCTCTTCTGTGCTGTCTTCCCACATCCCTTCCTGTCTCTACTGTAAAAAAACTACCTTAAATCTCCTGTTCAGCTCCTCACATACCTCCTGATATTTCTTTGAGCTCTCCACCTTCTGTCCCTTTAATCTGATCACCTGGTCTTTGACTGTTGTCTTCCTCCTGATGTGGCTATACAACAGTTTCGGGTCAGTCTTGATTATCGATTTCTATGTCATTTTCATACTGTCGCTGGGCCCTCCTCCCTTACCCGTGCGTACTTATTCCTGGCTCTGCGACAGATCTCCTATTTTCGTGTGTTCTCTGCCTTCTATATTTTTCCATTATCTATTGCACTTTGTTTTTGCCTCCTTACACCGTCGGGAAAACCCGGGGCTCGTTCTGGTTTCCCGTTGTTACTGTTGCCTTGGGAATGAACCTTTCCACTGCCTCCTTGCATTTTGTTGCTACATATTCCTTTCATTTCATTTATTGGTTTTCCCTGCCAGTTCTCTGTCCCACTGGACCTCCCGCAGAAGTTCAACCCTTTGTAGTCCCTCTTTTATAGTCAGGTTTTTTCCCATTCAACTCCTGTTATTCTCTCACACTTGCAGCTTACTATGTATTCAAAGCCAGAACCACGTGGTCGCTAGCTCCTTGGGGACTCTCATACTTGATGACCTCAATGGGCTGAGCTGC
>NC_069489.1:8451940-8489440 GCF_026875155.1 Cherax quadricarinatus | reverse complement strand
AATTTCCAAATCAGGCATGTGTAAGAATGTTAAGTAGGAATGAATGAAGGAAATTATTTTTTTCTGAGATAACGTGCAGATGGAGAATGAGCAAGTTAACATTTATAAAGAGATTCAATGATACTGACTAGCGTCTTGGTAAATATATTACCAGTACTGTGTAGGAAGGCTGGAGATAATAAATACATTACCTGTGCTGTGTAGGAAGGCTGGAGATAATAAATACATTACCTGTGCTGAGTAGGAAGGTTGGAGATAATAAACACTTTACCTGTGCTGTGTAGGAAGGTTGGTGATAATAAATACATTACCTGCGGGGTGTAGGAAGGTTGGAGATAGTAAATACATTACCTGTGCTGAGTAGGAAGGTTGGAGATAATAAATACATTACCTGTGCTGTTTTGGGAAGGTTGGAGATAATAAATACATTACCTGTGCTGAGTAGGAATTTTGGAGATAATAAATACATTACCGGGTGCTGAGTAGGAAGGTGGAGATAATAAATACATTACCTGTGCGGAGTAGGAAGGTTGGAAGAAAATAAACACTTTACCTGTGCTGTGTAGGAAGGTTGGTGATAAAAAATTTCATTACCTGTGCTGAGTAGGAAAGGGTTTGGGAGATAATAAACACTTTACCTGTGCTGTGTAGGAAGGTTGGAGAAATAAATACATTACCTGCGGGGTGTGGGAAGGGGTTGGAATAGTAAATACATTACCTGTGCTGAGTGGGAAAGGGTTGGAGATAATAAATACATTACCTGTGCTGAGTAGGAAGGTTGGAGATAATAAACACTTTACCTGTGCTGTGTAGGAAGGTTGGAGATAATAAATACATTACCTGCGGGGTGTAGGAAGGTTGGAGATAGTAAATACATTACCTGTGCTGTGTAGGAAGGTTGGTGATAATAAATACATTACCTGTGCTGTGTAGGAAGGTTGGAGATAATAAATTTACATTACCTCTGGGGTGTGGGAAAGGGGTTCGAGATAGAAAATTACATTACCTTGCTGCGTAGGAAGGTTGGAGATAATAAATACATTACCTCTGGGTGTTGGAAGGTTCGAAAATAGTAAATACTTTAACCTGGCAAGTAGGAAGGTTGTTGATAATAATACATTACCTGTGCTGAGTAGGAAGGTTGGAGATAATAAATACATTACCTGTGCTGAGTAGGAAGGTTGGAGATAATAAATACATTACCTGTGCTGAGTAGGAAGGTTGGAGATAATAAACACTTTACCTGTGCTGTGTAGGAAGGTTGGAGATAATAAATACATTACCTGTGCTGAGTAGGAAGGTTGGAGATAATAAATACATTACCTCTGGGGTGTAGGAAGGATGGAGATAGTAAATACATTACCTGTGCTGTGTAGGAAGGTTGGTGATAATAAATACATTACCTGTGCTGTGTAGGAAGGTAGAAGTTAATAAATACATTACATGTGCTGTGTAGGAAGGTTGGAGATAAAAAATACATTACCTCTGCTCTGTAGGAAGGTTGGAGATAATAAATACATTATCTGTGCTGTGTAGAAAGGTTGGAGATAATAAATACATTACCTGTGCTGTGTAGGAAGGGTGGAGATAATAAATACATTACATGTGCAGTGTAGGAAGGTTGGAGATAGTAAATACATTACCTGTGCTGTGTAGGAAGCTTGGAGATAATATATACATTATCTGTGCTGTGTAGGAAGGTTGGAGATAATAAATACATTACCTGTGCTGTGTAGGAAGGTTGGAGATAATAAATACATTATCTGTGCTGTGTAGGAAGGTTGTAGATAATAAATACATTACCTGTGCTGTGTAGGAAGGTTGGAGATAATAAATACATTACATGTGCAGTGTAGGAAGGTTGGAGATAGTAAATACATTACATGTGCTGTGTAGGAAGGGTGGAGATAGTAAATACATTACCTATGCTGTGTAGGAAGGTTGGAGAGAGTGAATACATTACCTGTGCTGTGTAAAAAGGTTGGAGATAGTAAGCACATTACCTGTGCTGTGCATGAAGGGTGAAGATAGTAAATAAATTACCTGTGATGTGTATTAAGGGTGGAGATAGTAAATACATTGCCTCTGCTGTGTGAGAAGGTTGGAGACGAGTAGAAGGTTGAAGACAGTAAACACATTACCTGTGATGTGTAGGAATGTTGGAGATAGTAAATACATTACCTGTGCTGTGTAGGAAGGATGGAGACAGTAAATACATTACCTGTTCTTTGTTGGAAGGTGGAGATAGTAAATACATTACTTGTTCTGTGTAGGAAGGATGGAGATAGTAAATACATTACCTGTGATGTGAAGGAAGGCTGGAGATAGTAAATACATTACATGTGCTGTGTAGGAAGGATGGAGGTAATAAATACAGTACATGTGCTCTGCAGGAGGGTGGAGATAGTAAATACATTACCTGTGCTGTGTAGGCAGGGTAGATATATTAAATACGTTAACTGTGCTGTGTAGGAAGGGTAGAGGTAGTAAATACATTACCTGTACTGTGTAGGAAGGTTGGAGATAATAAATACATTGCCTGTGCTGTGTAGGAAGGTTGGAGATAGTGAATACATTACCTGTACTGTGTAGGCAGGGTGGAGATAGTAAATACATTACCTGTGCTGTGTAGGCAGGGTAGATATATTAAATACGTTAACTGTGCTCTGTAGGAAGGGTGGAGGTAGTAAATACATTACATGTGCTGTGTAGGAATGACGGAGATAACAAATACATTACCTGTGCTTTGTAGGAAGGTTGGAGATAGGAAATGCATTTCCTGTGCTCTGTAGGAATGTTGGAGAGAGGAAACACATTGCCTGTGCTGTGTTGGAATGATGGAGAAAATAAATACATTACCTGTGCTTTGTAGGAAGGTGGAGATAATAAATACATTACCTGTGCTTTGTAGGAATGTTGGAGATAGGAAAGACATTACCTCTGCTTTGTAGGGAGGTGGAGATAACAAATACATCGCCTGTGCTGTGTAGGAAGGTTTGAGATAATAAATACATTACCTGTCTTGTGTAGGAATGTTGTAGATAGCAAATACATTACCTGTGAAGTGTAGGAAGGTTGGAGATAGTAAATACATTACCTGTGATGTGTATTAAGGTTGGAGATAGTAAATACATTATCTCTGCTGTGTAAGAAGGTTAGAGATAGTAATTACATTACCTGTGCTGTATAGGAAGGGTGGAGATAGTAAATGCATTACCTGTGATGTATAAGAAGGTTGGATAGAGTAAATACATTACATATTCTGTGTAGGAAGGATGGAGATAGTCAATACATTATCTGTGATGTGTAGGAAGGGTGGAGAGAGACAATACATTACCTGTGATGTGTAGGAAGGTTGGAAATAATAAATACATTACCTCTGCTGTGCAAGAAGGGTGGAGATAGTAAATACATTACTGTGCTGTGTAAGAAGCTTGGAGATAGTAAATACATTACCTGTGCTGTGTAGGAAGGTTGGAGACAGTAAATACTTTACATGTGATGTGTAAAAACGATGGAGATAGTAAATACATTACCTGTACTGTGTAGGAAGGTTGGAGATAATAAATACATTACCTGTGATGTGTAGCAAGGTTGGAGATAGTGAATACATTACATGTGATATGTAGGAAGGTTGGAGATAGTAAATACATTACCTGTACTGTGGTAGGAAGGTGGAGATAATAATGCATTAGTTGCTGTTTTAGGAAGGTTGGAGATAGTAAATAAAATTACCTGTGATGTGTAGGGAGGGTGACGATAGTAAATACATTACCTGTGATATGTAGGAAGGTTGGAGACAGTAAATACATTACTTGTGATGTGTAGGGAGGGTGACGGTAGCAAATACATTACCTGTGATGTGTAGGGAGGGTGACGATAGTAAATACATTACCTGTGATGTGCAAGATGGGTAGAGATGTTAATGGTTGGAGGATAATATGAACTGTGGTGTCAAAAATGATTCTGGCAAAAACAATGAATGAATAAATGATGGGGGAGAGTGTTATTATCTTTGTCTGCTCAACTTTCCTTCGAGGTAGACGATCTGTGCTAAAAAAATAATTGTAAAATACTGTTGACCACCTCCTTATATGTTTCAAATTTCTGTTCAACAATTCTCTTTTTTGTATATTCAGAATTTACTACTTTTACTCCGAAGTTTCACTTGTCGCGGTGATTCAGTTTTTGTTGTGTTTCTAGTCAGTTCTGTCTCGTTAACTGAAGACAAAAAAAATCTTAGATTTTTGAGAAATACATTGATGCTGTGATAATAGTTAATGTTTGCAGTAAAAGCTTACATATGTTAGTAAAGATTGATGTTTATACTTTACTTAAAATGTTGAATTCATATTATGGTGATTTATAAGATAAAAAAAAATGAAAAAATTATAGTTATTTAGGTTTCAATATTAACACTATATTTTCTCGATTATTTTGAACGATATTCATTCATAATTTATGTGATCGATTTATATATGTAGAGAGATTTTATATAAATATTTGGAATAATTTCGTCGAGAATCACAGATTTATCACCTGATGACCAAAAACACTCGACAACTGAAGACATTCTGAGGTGCTGGTGCAGCTGGCTGCCTGCCTGCCTTACCCAGGTGCTGGTGCAACTGAGTACCTGCCTGCCTTGCCCAGGTGCTAGTGCAGCTGGCTGCCTGCCTGCCTTACCCAGGTGCTAGTGCAGCTGGCTACCCGCCTGCCTTACCCAGGTGCTGGTGGAGCTGGCTGCCAGCCTGCCTTACCCAGGTACTGGTGGAGCTGGTTGCCTGCCTGCTTTACTCAGGTGCCGGTACCACTGGTTGCCTGCCTGCCTTACACTGGTGCTGGTACAGATGGCTGCCTGTCTGCCTTACCCAGGGCTGGTACAGTTGGTTGCCTGCCTGTTTTACTCAGGTTCTGGTACAGCTGGTTGCCTGCCTGCCTTACACTGGTGCTGGTACAGCTTGTTGCCTGCCTGCTTTACCCAGGTGCTGGTACAGCCGGTTGATTGCCTGCTCTACTCAGGTGCTGGTACAGCTAGCTGCCTGCCTGCCTTACCTAGTTGCTGGTGCAGCTGGCTACGCGCCTGCTTTACCTAGGAGCTTGTGAAGCTGGCTGCCTGCTTGCATTACACAGGTGCAGGTGCAGCTGGTTGCCTTTATGCCTTATCCAGGTGCTGGTACAGCTGGTTGCCTTCTTGCCTTGGTCAGGTGCTGGTACAGCTGGTTGCCTGCCTGCTTTACCCAGGTGATGGTACAGCTGGCGGCCTGCCTGCCTTACCCAGCTGCTGGTGCAGCTTGTTGCCCACTTGTCTTACGCAGGTGTTGGTGTAACTGGCTTCACACCTTCCTTACCCAGTTGCTGTTGCAGCTGACTGCCTGCTTGACTTACCAAGGAGCTGGAGCAGCTGCCAGCCTGCCTGCCTTACCCAAGAGATGGTGCAGCTGGCTGGCTCCCTGTTTTACCCAGGTGCTGGTGCAGCTGGTTGCCCATTTGCATTATCCAGGTGCTGGTGCAGCTGGCTTAACACCTGCCTTACCTAGGTGCTGGTGCACCCAGCTGCCCACCTGCCTTACCCAGGTGCTGGTGCAGTTGGCTGCCTACTTGCCTCACATAGGTGCTGGTGCAGCTGGCCACCTGTCTGCCTTTCCCAGGAGCTGGTGCAGCTGGCTGCTCACCTGCCTTACCCAGGTGTTGGTGCAGCTAACTGCCCACCTATCTCACCCAGGTGGTGGTGCAGCTGGCCGCTCGCCTGAATTACCCAGGTGCTGGTGCAGCTAGCTGCCCGTCTCCCTTACCTAGGTGCTGGTGAGGACTGCTGCCTGCCTGCCTTACCCAGATGCTGTTGCAGCTGGCTGCATGCCTGCTTTACCCAAATCGTGGTGCAGCTGGCTGCCCGCCTGCCTTACCGATGTGCTGGTGCAGCTAGCTGCCAACCTGCGTTTCCCAGGTGCTGATGCAGCTGCCTGTCTCCCTGCCTTACCAAGGTGTTGCTGAAGCTGGCTGCATGCCTGCCTTGCCCAGATCGTGGTGCATCTGGCTGCCCGTCTGCCTTTCTGAGGTGCTGGTGAAGCTGCCTGCCTGCCTTCCTTACCCAGGTGCTGGTGCTGTTGGCTGACTTCCTGGCTTGCCCAGGTGCTGGTGCAGAGGACTGCCCTGGTGCTGGTGCAGAGGGCTGCCCTCCTGCTTTGCCAAGGTTCTGGTGCAGCTGGTTGCACACTTTCCTTACCCAGGAGCTATTGTAGCTGGCTTCAAACCTGAATTACCTAGGCGATGGAGCAGCTGGCTGCCCTCCTGCCTAATTCAGGTGCTAGTGCAGCTGGCTGCCTGCTTGCCTTACCCATGTGCTGGTGCAACTGGTTGCCTCCTTGCCTTACATAGGTGCTAGTGCAGCTGGCACACTGCCTGCCTTAACAAGGTGCTGGTGCAGGTGTCTGCCTGCCTGCCTTACCCAGGTGCTGGTGAAGCTGGCTGCCTGCTTGCCTTACCATGTGCCGGTACAGTTAGCTGCCTGCCTTCCTTACCTAGGTGCTGGTGCAGCTTGTTGACCGCCTGCTTTTCACAGGTGCTGGTGCAGCTAGCTGCCCTCCTGCCTTACCCATGTGCTGGTTCAGCTACCTGCCTGCCTTCCTTACACAGGTGCTGGTGCAACTGGCTGCTCGCCAACCTTACACATGTGCTGGTGCAGCTGTTCGCCTGAATGCCTTACACAGGTGCTGGTGCAGCTCGCTGCATGCCTACCTTACCTTGGAGCTGGTGCAGCTGACTGACCGCCTTCCTTACCCAGGTGCTAGTGAAGCTAGCTTCCCACCTGCCTTACACTGATGCCTGTGCAGCTAGCTGCCTGCCTTCCTTACACAGGTGCTGGTGCAGCTGGCTGCATGCCTGCCTTGCCCAGGAGATTGTGCAGCTGTCTGTCCTTCTGAGAGGGCTGGCCCTTCAGGGTTGGAAAGGGCTGAAGGGGGCTGATACCCCCCTCCTGGAGAAAATTTCTACACACCTATTATGTACCAAGATAATACCTATTATGTGCCAGGATATACCTATTATGTTGACTGTTGCATCTTAGGGCCAGGGTAGTACCTACTATGTGCCAGGATAGTACCTATTATGTATCAGGACAGTACCTATTATGTGCAAGGATAGTACCTATTATGTACCAGGATAGACCCTATTATGTACCAGGATAATACCTTTTATGTACCAGAATAGTACCTATTATATACCAGGATAGTACATATTATATGCCAGGATGGTACCTATTATATTGACTGTTGCATCTTAGTGCTTGGATAGTACCTATAAAGTTAACTGTTGCATCTTAGAGCTTGGATATTACCTATAAATTTCACTGTTGCATTTTAGGGCCAGGTTGGTACCTATTAACTTCACTGTTGCATCTTAGGGCCAGGATAGTGCCTATTAAGATTACTCTTGCATCTTAGTGCTTGGATAGTACCTATTAAGTTCACTGTTGCATCTTATTGCCAGGAGAGTACCTATTACTGACTATTGCACCTTAGTGCTTGGATAGCACCTGTCAAGTTCACTGTTGCATCTTAAGGCCAGGATAGTACCTATCATGTTCAATGTTGCATTTTAGTGCCAGGATAGTACCTATTAAGTTGACTCTTGCATCTTAGAGCCAGGAGAGTACCTATTAAGTTCACTGTTGCATCTTAGGGCCAGGATAGTACCTATTAAGTTCACTTTTGCATCGTAGGGCCAGGATAGTGCCTATAAAGTTCACTTTTGCATCTTAGGGCCAGGATAGTATCTATTAAGTTCACTTTTGCATCTCAGGGCCAGGATAGTATCTATCAAGTTCACTGTTGCATCTTAGGGCCAGGACAGTTTCTATTAAGTTCACTTTTGCATCTTAGAGCCAGAATAGTACCTAGTAAGTTCATTGTTGCATCTTAAGGCCAGAATAATATCTATTCAGTTTCACTTTTGCATCTAGGGGGCCAGCTTTAGTACCTATTAAGTTCATTACGTGTGGCAGGCAAGTTTTTCAAGTTAGTATAATTTGTCCCTGAAACAATGCGTAATTGGATTCAATATGGTGATATAAGCAGAGATTATCAGAATTCGTGATCAAACTTTAACTTACATAATTGCTGTGTTTTTAATAAACCACAGCTTGTCTTAAGGGCTGACCTGTCCAAAATTTCAATTGGTCAGTGTATATTAAAGGGTTTATACACTTGTACTACTAGGGAATGACTTTTCCCTAACCAACGAATTGGATGTAATAATTTTGGTTAGCATAAGTATGGCAGTTTTTTTTCCCATTTTACATGAAAACTGGATTTTTAAAAGAATACCAAAGGGTTCAACATATATTTTTCCTTACAAAATAGTAAGAATTTCTAATATCAGTAAATGAAGCAAAGAATACTGAAAAAAAAAATTAAATTTCACAAGGCCCCTTTAAGGATTTCTTTCCCTATTTTTCTGAACAATCTCAAAAACATTTTCATTTCTTATTCCTCACAGTTTACAATTGTAATTCTCAAAAAACATTCACTATATGATCAGTATTCAAATTTTCTTGGGAAAGATTGGTGGGGACAAATTACATTGTGTGGGTCCCAGGAGGACAAATTTCATGTGTAGGTCTCTTGAGGACACGTTTACATGTTTAGGTCGCAGTGGACAACTTATACAACTTTTGTGGTTCCCAGAGGACAATTTACATATACATGTAGTGGGTCCAAGAAGGACAATTAAAAATGTGTAGGGTCCCAGAGGACAATTTACAAGTGTGGGTCCAAGATGGGCAATTATGACATGTGTGGTGTCACAGATTGGACAATTTTACCATGTGAGTAGGTCCAGTGGACACTTCACATGGTGTGGGTCATAGTGGACACTTACATGTGGTAGGTCCTAGAGGACAATATACATGTGCAGGTCCGCACTGGGAAATCCCGGCACTTTAACGAAGTACTGGGTTTCTCAGAGGACAATTTACATGTGTGGGTCCCCAGAGAGACAATTATACGTGTGTAGGTCCCAGTAACAACATTACATGTGTAGGCCCCACTGGAAACTTTACATGTGTGGTCCAGAGGACAGATTACATTGTGGTCGCCAGAGGACACTTTACAAATGTGGGTCCCAGAGGACAATTTACATTAGTGGGTCCCAGAGACAATTACATGTGTGGGTCCAAGAGGGCAATTTGCATGTGTGGTGGGTCACAGAGGACAATTTACATGAGTAGGTCCCATTGGACACTTTACAATGAGAGGGTCATAGTGACACTTTACAGTGTGGGTCAGATGACAATATATACATGTGTGGCAGGTCACCACTGGACATCTTTTACATGTATGGGTTCCAGAGGACAATTTACATGTGTGGAGTCCCATAGGACAATTTACGTGTGTAGGCCCAGTAGACACTTTACATGTAGTAGGTCCCACTGGAAAAAATACATTTGTGGGTCAGAGGACCATGTTTATTCCATGTTGGGTCCCAAGAGGACCAATTTACAAATGTGGGTCCCAGAAGGACAATTTTACATGCGAGTCTAGCGAGGCGTTCTCCATAGAAGGACGAATTTTACTCCTATAGTTGGTACTGAGGTGGTTCAGGCGCGAAGAACTGCACGCGGTCCTTTCCATGGAGATGAGGTCCCAGAAGGACAATTTTAATGTGTGGTCCCCAGAGGACAATTTTCACGTTCGAGGTGCCCAGCGGACAAATTTACATGTGTGGGTCCCCGGTGGACAATTTTATCATGATGTGTGCCAGAGGGACAAATATATTCAAATATGGGACCCAGAGGACAATTTACATGGTGGGTCCCAGAAGGGACAATTTCATGATGGGTGGGTCCCAGAGGACAATTTACATAGTGGGGTCCCAGTGGAACAATTTTCATCTGTGGGTCCCAAGATGGACAATTCATTCGATGTGTATGGGTTCCAAGGCAATATACATCGTGATGAGGTCCCATTGGACAATTTTCATAAGTGGGTCCCAAGAGACAATTTACATGTAGTGGTCCAAGAGTGAGCACTTTCACATGTGTGGGTCCCAGTGGACAATTTTCAATGAGTGGGTCCCCGAGGACAATTTTCATGTGTGGGTCCCAGAGAACAATTTCGGCCATGGTGTTGGGGTCCCAGAGAGACAATTTACATGCTGGTGTTCCCACTATGGACAATTTTCATCTGTGGGGAGTCCATAGAGGACAATGTCACATGAGTGATGGGTTTCCTAGATGACAATTTTACCATGTGGTGAGGGGTGAAATGTCTTGATGCAATGTTACCGTGTGTTGGGTCCCAGTATAGCAATTTACATGTTTGAGGGTCACAAGTGGACAGTTTTTATATTGAGGAGGAAGAACCAGTGACCAATTTACATGAGTGTGTGCTCCTGTCGACAATTTACCTTTGTGGTCCCAGTGCCGAATTTGCATCAGCCGTGTGAGCCCAGAATGAAAATTTTCATGTAGTGGGTTCCAAGACAATTTTACAGTGTGTAAGGTCCCAGTTAGGACACGAGATTCATGTGTGGGGTCCCAGGGAGAGGTGAGGTCTCATTTGTCATGTGGGTCCATAGGACAATTTACAGTGAGCGGTCCCAGTCCGTACGTTTTCATATGTGGGTGTCTCCTAAAGGACAATTTTACATGTGAGGTCCCAGAGGACAATTTACATGTCTGGTTCCGGCATGGATCAATTTTCAATGAGTAGTTAGGCAAAAGGACACAATAATATCATGTGGTAGGTCCCCAGAGGACAAGTTTACATGTGTGGGACCAGAGGCAATTTTCATGTGTGGCCCCAGAGGACAACGATTTCCATGTGTGGGGGTCCAGAGGAACAATTACATGTGTGGTCCAAGTGACAAACATTGGGGAGGATCATCATGTGCGTGAGTCCAAGAGGACAATTTTACAAGTGTGGTAGGGGAGGAACCCATAACGCGTGACAATTGTCATGGAGAGAGTCCCAAGAGAATCCTAATGATTAAGCATGAGGTGTGGTCCCTCTGAGGTACGAATTGGTCTGCGAGTGTCTGAGAGTGCATCCAAGAGGACACTTTACATGTGTGGTGGTCCAACGGACAATATACATTGCGAGGCACCAACAGGGCGACACTTTACAACTATCACTTGGTGTCTAGCGCAGTAGGGTACAATTTACATTGTGTGGGAGGGGGGGTTATGAATCCCAGAGGACGATTCTGACTGTGTGTGTTAGTCCCAGTATAATCACTTTTAACATCTGTTGTGAGGTCCCCACTGAAACTTATACATGTGTTGCTGGATTCCCAGAGGACAGTTTACCGTGAAGGTTCCCATGAGGACGAATTTACAAATGTGGGTCCCATAGGACAAAATTACATGCAGTGGGTCTCAGAGGACAATTCTACATGTCTGTGGGTTCCCAGAAGGGACAACTTTTCATGTGTGGGACCCAGATGACCATTTCCATGTGTGGGTCCCAGAGGACAATTTTCACGTGCGGGTCCCAGCGACAATTTACATGTTGTGGGTCCCGGTGGACAATTTTCATGTGTGGGTCCCAGAGGGACAATTTTCAAATATGGTCCAAGAGGAACAATTTACATGTGTTGGGTCCCATAGTGACAATTTTCATAGTGGGAGGGTCCCAAGGACTATTACAATGTGTTGGGTCCCCAGTGGACAATTTTCATCTAGGTCCCAGAGGACAATTATCATTGGTGTTCCAGAGGACAAATTTACAACTGTGGGTTCCAATGGACAATTTTTCATAATGTGTCCCAGAGGACAATTTACATGTGTGGGTCCCAGAGGAACAATTTTATCTTGTTGGGACCCAGTGAAGCAATTTTCATGTGTGGTCCCAGAAACAATTTACATGTGGGGTCCCAGAACAAACAATTCCATGAGTGGGACCCAGAGGAACAAATTACATGCGTGGGTCCCCAGTGGGACAATTTTCAATCTCTGGCCAAGAGCGACAATTCACATGTCTGGTCCCTAGAGGAACAATTTACATGTTGGGTAAATGTCGACAATTTACAGTGTGTAGGTCCCAGAATGACAATTTACACTGGTTAGGATAACTCAAAGTGGAACAAGTTTTTATGTTGAGGGAACCATGAGAGACAATTTTCATGTGTGTGCTCCAGTCAACAATTTAATGTTGGTGTCCCATGGACAATTTTCATGTGTGATTCCCATAAACTGACAATTTCATGTGTGAGTCCCCCAAGTGAATCAAATTACATGTGTAAGGTCCCAAGTGGACAATTTTCCATGTGTGGGTCCCATAGGACAATTTACATGTGTGTCACTAGTCCGAACAGTTTTCATATATGTGTCCCTATAGGACAATTTACATGTGCGTGGTTCCCAGAGGACAATTTTTTTTTTTTTTTACATGTCTGGGTCCTTCCACACGATACAATTTTCCATGAGTAGAGCAGAGGACAATTTTCATGAGTTAGGTCCCAGAGACAATTTAATGTGTGGGTCCCAGAGGGCAATTTTCATGTGTGGGTCCCAGATCACAATTTCCATGTGTGGGTGCCAACAGAGGACATTATACATGTGTGTCCCATGGAACAATTTTCATGTGTGAGTCCAAAGGAACAAATTTTACATGTGTGGGGTCCCAGAGGACACATTGACCATGTGAGGGCTCAAGATGACAATTTACAGTGTATTTGGTCCCAGATGACAACTTTGTCATGTGAGGGTCCTAAGATGACAATTTTACATGTTTGAGTCCCAGAGACAATTTACATGTGTGTGAAGGACCCGAGGGATAATATTTCATGTGTGGTCCCAGAGACAAATTTTCCATATTGCTTGGTCCCAATAGTAGCGAGATGCTAGTACTATAGCAGGATGTTTATCTTGTGACGAGACCCATTCGATGAGACAACTGTATCATGTTGTGGGATCCATAGGAGGACAATTTACCATGTGTGAGGACCAAGTGGACAATTTCATATGATGGTTGCCTCAGCGAAACAATTTACATGTGTGGGGCCCAGAGGACAATTTACATGAGTGGGTCCAAGTGGACAATTTTACATGTTGTTGGTCCCAGATGACAATTTACATGTGTGGGTACCCAGTGGACAGTTTTCTTTTGAGGGACCCAGTGGAAAATCTCATGTGTGGTGCCTCCAGTCGACAATTGTACATTTGTGGGTCCAGATGGGTGACAATATACATGTGTGGGTCCCATTGGACAATTTCATGTTGGTCCAGAGGACAATTTCATGTGTGGTCCCAGAGGACAATTTTCATGTGTGGGTCCCAGTGGATAATTTTCATGTGTGGGTCCCAGAGGACAACTTACATCTGTGGGTCCCAGAAGACAATTGTCATGTGAGGGTCCCAGAGGACAATTTACATGTGTGGGTCCCAGAGGAGAATCTACATTTGTGGATCCCACTGGACAATTTCCATGTGTGGGTCACAGAGGACAATTTTCATGTGTAGGACCCAGAGGACAATTAACAGTGGTGGGTCCCATAGGACAATTTACATGTGAGGGTCCCAGAGAACAATTTCCATTTGTGCATCCCAGAGGACAATTTACATGTGTGGGTCCCAGTGGACAATTTTCATGAGTGGGTCCCAGAGGAAAATTTTCATCTGAGGGTCCCAGAGGACAATTTCCATGTGTGGGTCCCAGAGACAATTTACATGCGTGGGGCCCCAGCGGACAATTTTCATCTGCGGGTCCAAGAGGACAATTCACATGTGTGGGTCCTAGAGGACAATTTACATGTGTGGGTCCCAGAGGACAATTTACATGTGTTGTTCCCAGAGGACAACTTTACTTGTTTGGGTCAAAGTGTTTGGTTTATATGTGAGGTAACCAGTGGAACAATTTTCATGTGTCTGCTCCAGTCGATAATTTACATCTGTGGGGGGGGGGGGGGGGGGGGGGGGGTGGTCCCAATGGACAATTTTCATGTTGAAGTCCAGAGGACAATTTTCTAGTGTGTGGTCCCACAGGACAATGTACATGTGTAGGTCCCAGTGGGACAAGATTTCATGTGTGGGTCCCAGAGGACAATATTCATGTGTGGGCCCATAGGAACAATTTACATATGGTGGGTCCCAGTTGACAGTTTCATTTGTGGTCCTAGAGGACAATTTACATGTGTGGGTCCCAGAGGACATATATTTACATGTCCTGGGTCCCAGTGAGGAACAATTTTCATGAGTAGGTACAGAGGAACAATTTTCATGATGTGGACCGCATAGGACAATTTACATGTATGGGTCCCAGAAGGCAATTTTCATGTGTGAGGGGTCCCAGAGACAATTTCCATGTGTGGGTCTATAGGACAATTACATGTGTGGGTTCCCAGTGGACAATTTTCATGTGTGGGTGCCCAGAGGACACTTGATTCATGATGGGTCATAGAGGACAATTTTTCATGTGTGGGTCCCAGAGGACAATTTTACATGGCGCTGGGTCCCCAGAGGACACTTTTTCATCTTTGGGTCCAAGAGGACACATTCACATGTTTGGGGCCCCAAGAGGATAATTAACATGTGTGGGTCCCAGTGGAACAATTTACAGTGTTGGGTCCCAGAGGACAATTCCCATGTGTAGGTCCAGAGGACAATTTACATGTTTGGGACAAGTGGACAATTTTCATGTGTGGGTCCAAAGGACAATTTACATAATGTGGAGTTCCAGAGGACAATTTTATATGTGTGGTCCAGTGGACAATTTACATGTGTGGGTCCCCCAGAGACAATGTACATGTGTGGTCCAGTGGACAATTTACATGTGTGGTCCCAGAGGACAATTTCCATGTAGTAGGGTCACAGAGGAGACAATTTACATATGCGTGGGTCCCAGTGGACAATTATTCATCTTTGGATCCAAGAGGACAATTCACATGTGTGGGTCCTAGAGGACAATTTACATGTGTGGGTCCCAGTGGACAATTTACATGTGTGGGTCCCAGAGGACAATTTCCATGTGTAGGTCCCAGAGGACAATTTACATGTGTGGTACAAGTGGACAATTTTCATGTGGTGGTCCAAGAGGAGACAATTATTACAAATGTGGTTCCAGAAGGACAATTTCTAATGTGTGGGTCCCAGTGGACAATATACAATGTGTGGGTCCCAGAGACAATTTACATGTGTGGGTCCCAGTGGAACAAAATTTCATGTGAGGAACCAGTGGACAATTTTGATGTGGTGGGCTCCACCAACAATTTACATTTGTGGGTCGCAGTGGACAATTTACATGTGTGTAGGTCCCAGAGGACAATTTTCAATGTGTGTGGGTCCCCAGGGACATTTTCATGTGTGTTTTCCAGAGGACAATTTTCCATGTGTTGGGTCCCAGCAGAACAATTTTCGATGTTCTTCCCAGAGGACAATTACACGGTGGGTCTCGTGGACAATTTATACCATGTGTGGTTCCCGAGGAACAATTATCACATATGTGGTCCCAGAGGACAATTTACCTGAGGGGTGGGTCCCGAGGACAATTTTCCAATGTGTGGTACCAGAGAATAATTACATTTGTGGGTCCCCATGTGAACACATTTACATGTTTGGGTCCCAGAGGACAATTTACATGTGTGGTCCCAGTGGACAGCAATCTTATTGGAGGAGGGCATTTGAACAATTTTCATGGGTAGCTCCAGTCGACAAATTACTGTGTTGGAGTCCCCAATGGACAGTATTTCATGTGTGGGTCCCAGAGGAACAATTTCATGTGTGGGTCCAAATCCGAGAGGAAAATTTACATGTGTGTGTTCCAGAGGGACAATTATCACAATTTGTGGAGTCCTGAAGGACAATTACCATATGTAGGTCCCAGAGGACATTTAAATGTGTGGGACCGGATGGACAATTTCCATGTGTGGTGTCACAAGGACAGTTTTCTATCTTGTGCGGGACCCAGTGACAATTTTCAAGCGGGTCTCAAGTGACATTTTTCATGGTTGGTCCAAGAGACAAATTTAACAATGTGTAGACCCAGAGGACAATTATATTGTGAGGGTCCTCATGGGACAATTTACACATGTGGGTCCAGAGGACATTTACTTGTTTGGTCCCAGTGGACATCTTTCTTCTACTGAGTGACCCATGGACAATTTTCATTTGTGGGCACCAGTCGACAAATTACAAACTGTGGGTCCCAGTGGACAATTTACATGTGTGGGTCCATTGGATCAAATTCATGTGTGTCCCTGATTACAATTTTCAAGTGTGGGTCCCATAGAAAATTTTCATGTATTCTGTAGTCCAAGAGGACAATTTACATGAGTATTGGAGCAACGTGGACAGATTTTTCATGTTGGGCCCAAGAACAATTTCCACCGTTGGGTCCCCAGAGGACAATTTACATGCGTGGGTCCCAGTGGACAATTTTTCATCTCTGGGTCCAAGAAGGAACAATACACATGTTTTGGGACCTAAGGACAATTTACATGTGTAAGGTAAATGTCTACAATTTACATCTTTGGGTTTGGGTCCCAGTGGACAATTTACATGTGATGGTCCCAATTGAGCGGAACAATTATTCATGTGAGGGTCCCTGAATTACAATTTTACATGTGTGGGTCCCAGATGACAATTATTTCATGTATGGGTCCAAGAGGACAATTTACATGTGGTTTTGGGCCAAGGTAGGACAATATTCATGTGTGGATCCGCATGAGAAAAATTTTTTCCATGTGAGGGATCCCAGAGGACAATTTACAGCGTGGGTCCCAGTGACAATTTTCATCTCTGGTCCAAGAGGACAATACACATGAGGGGTCCAAAAGGACAATTTACATGTGTAGGTCCACGGTGACAATTGTCATGTTGTGTCCCAGGAACAATTTCCATGTGTGGATCCCAGAGGACAATTTACATTGCGTGGTCCCATTAGTGGACAATTTTTTTCATCTCCTGGTCCAAGAGGACAATCACATGTGTGGTGCTCTTCCCCAGAGGAACAATTTCCATGGATGGGGTCCCAGAGGAACCAAATTTACCATGAGTGGGTCTCAGGGACAATTTTCATGTGTGGTTCCAGAGGACAACTTATCATGAGTGGTATCCCGAGAGGACAATTTTCATGTGTGGGTCCCAAGGACAATTTTCACGTGCGAGGGTCCCAGCGACAATTTAAATGTGTGGGTCCCGGTGGACAAATTATATCATGAGTAGGTCCGACCAGAGGACAAATTTTTTCAAATATGGGTCCCAGAGGACAATTTACATGTGGTGGGACCCAGAGGACAATTTTCTGAGTGGGTCCCAGAGGAACAATTTACATTGGTGGTCCCAGTGGACAATTTTCATCTGATGTTTCCCCAGAGTAACAATTTTTCATAGTGTGGGTATCCCGATGACAATTTACATCTGGTTGGGGGTCCAGTGGACAATTTCATATGTGTGTCCCCAGAGGACAATTTAACATGTGTGGGTCCCAGAGGAACAATTTAACATGGTGTGGAGTCGCAGTGGACAATTTTCTGTTGTGGACCCAGAAGGACAATTTCATGTGTGGGTCCCCGAGAACAATTTTCCATGTGGTGGGTCCCATAGGACAATTTACATGCGTGAGGTCCCATGGACAATATTCATACTCTGGGTCCAAGAGACAAATCACATTCTGGGTCCTAGAGACAATTTACCTGTGTGGGTAAATTCGACAATTATAACATGTGAAGGTCCCACAGATGACAATTTACATGTTTAGAGTCAAAGTGGACAGTTTTTTAGTGAGGGAACCAGGGAGACAATTTTCATGTGTGTGCTCCATCGACAATTTTAACATGTGTTGGTCCCCAGAGGACAAATTTCATGTGTGTAGTCCCAGATGACAATTTTCATGTGTTGGTCCACAGAGACAAATTACATTGTAGGTCCAGTGGACAATTTTCATGTGAGGTTCCCATAGGACAATTTACAAGTGGTGGGTCCTAGTCGACAGTTTTCATATTTGGGTCCTATAAGGACAAATTTTAATGTGTGGGTCCCAGAGGAAATTTACAAGTCCTGGGTCCATGGACAAATTTTCATAGTAGGTATGCTAAGGCAATTTTTCATGTGTAGGTCCCAGAGGACAATTTAAATGTGTGGGTCCCATATGGCAATTATCATGTAGTGGTTCCCAGAACACAATTTCAATGTGTGGGTCCTAAGAGGACAATTACATGTGTGTGGTCCAGTGTACAATTTTCATTTGGAGTCCAAGAGGACCATTTACATGAAGTGGGGTCCCAGAGGACAATTGGCATGTGAGGGACCAAGAGGAACAATATACATGAATGGGTCCCAGAGGACAATTTGGGCAATTTTGAGGTTCCAATAGGACAATTTACATGTGTGAGACCTCAAGGACCAATTTACATGTTGTGGGTCCCAGATGATAATTTTCATTTGTGGGTCCCCAGAAACAATTTCCATAAGGGGTCCCAGAGGACAATTTTTACATGTGTTGGTCCCAGTGGAAATTACATGTGAGGGTCCAAGTGACAATTTATCATGATTTGGGTCTCAGCGAACAATTTACAAGTATGTGGGGGCCCAGAGGACTATTTACATGTGTGGGACCAAAGTGGAACAATTTACATGTGTTGGTCCCAAATGACAATTTACATGTGTGGGTCCCAGTGGACAGTTTCTTGTGAGGGACCCAGTGAAATTCTCATGTGAGGGCCCAGACGACAATATTACATGTGTGGGACCCCATAATGACAATTTACAATGTGTTGTCCCATTGGACAATTTCATGTGTGGTCCAGAGGGACAATTTTCATGTTGGGACCCAGAGACAATTTTCATGTGTGGGTCCCAAGTGACAATTTTCATGTGTGGGTCCCAGAGGTACAACTTACATTCTGGGGGTCCCAGAGGGACAATTGGTCCTGTGAGGGTCCCAGATGACAATTTACATGTGTTGGGTCCCAGAGAGAATACTACATTTGTGGATCCCACTGACAATATCCATGTGTTGGAGTCACAGAAGGCAATTATTTCGATGCGTAGGACCAGAGGCAATTTTACATGTGTGGTCCCAGAGGACAATTACATGTGAGTGTCCTCAGAGAACAATTATCCATTTGGCATCCCGAGGACAATTGTACTGTGTGGTCCCATGGAACAATTTCATGAGTGGGTCCCCAGAGGAAAACAATTTTCATCTGAAGGGTCCCAGAGGACAATTTCCATGTGTGGTGCCCATAGGACAATTTACATGCGTGGGTCCCAGTGGACAATTTTCATCCAGCGGTCCCAAGAGGACAATATCACATGTGTGGGTCCTAGATGACAATTTACATGTGTGGGTCCTCAGAGGACAATTTACCTGTGTGGGTATCATAAGAACAATTTACTTGTTTGGTCAAAGTGTGTCGTTTTTATGTGAAGTTACCAGTGGACAATTATTTCAAGTGTCTGCTCCAGTCGACAATTTACATCTGTGTCCATAGTCATGTGGGAAGGGTGACAATTTCATGTGATGAGTCCCCCGAGGAACAATTTTCATGTGTGGGAACCCACAGGCAATTTACATGTGTAGGTCCCAGTGGACAATTTTTCATGTGTGGGTTCCCCGAGGACAATTCTTCATGTGTGTGGTCCCATAGGACAATTTTACATGTGTGGGTCCCAGAGTGACAATTTCTCCAAGTGAAGGTCCCCAGAGGACATATTTCCATGTGTTGGTAACAAGTAGACAATTTCATGTGTGGGTCCCCCAAGAAGGACAATTTACATAATGTGGGTTTCCAGATGGACAAATTAAAAGTGTTGTGTCCCAGTGGACAATTTTACCTTGTGTGGTACCCAGAGGACAATTTACATTGGTGGGTACCAGTGACAATTACATGTGGTGGTCCCAGCGGACATTTCCATGTGTGGTTCCCGAGGACACTTTACATGCTGGGGTCCCAGTGGACAATTTATTTCATTCTTTGGGTCCAAGAGGAACAATTCACATGAGTGGGCCCCTAGAGTATCATAAACATGTGTGTGGTCCCAGTGGACAATTTACATGTGTGGGTCCCAGAGGACAATTTACATGTGTAGGTCCCAGAGGACAATTTACATGTTTGGGTAACAAGTGGGACAAATTTCATGTGTGGGTCCAAGAGCCAAGACAATTTACATATGTGGGTTCTCAGAGGACAATTTATAGTGTGGGTCCCGTGGACAATATACCATGTGGTGGTCCCAGAGGACAATTCCAATGTTGTGGGTCCCCAGTGGGACAATTTTTGATGTGAGGGAACCAGTGGACAATTTTTGAGATGTGTGGGCTCCACCAACAAATTACCTGAGTTGGTGCAGTGACAATTTACATGTGGTGGGTCCAGAGACAATTTACCGATGTGAGTGGGTCCCCAGAGGACAATTTTTCATATGTGTGTGTTTTCCCAGAGGACAATTTTCATGTGTGGGTCCCAGCAGACAATGTTTCGTATGTGCCTTCCCAGCGACAATTTACACCGATGTGGGTCTCGTGGACAATTTTCATGTTTGGTACCCAGAGGACCATTTCACATATGGGACACCAGAGGACAAATTATACCTAGTAGGTGGGTCCCAGAGACAATTTTCATGATGTATGGAACCATGAGACCATTTACATGATGAGTGTCCCAGTGAACAAAATACAGAGATTGATGAGTCCCGAGGACAATGTAACCTGTGTGTTCCCAGTGGACATCTATCTTTTGAGGGGGCAGTGGACAATTAATCATGTGTACGTGCTCCAACGACAATTTACGTGTGTGGTGTCCCAATGAGACATTTACATGAGTGGTGACCCCAGAATAGTGACATTTTCATGATGTGGTCCGATGAGGAAAATATTACATGGTGGTCCCAGAGGACAATTTATACAATTGAGGGACCTGAAGGACAATACCATAAGTAAGGTCCCAGAGACAAAATTAAATGTGTAGGCCAGAAGACAATTACCATGTGAGGGTCACATAGGACCAGTTATCTTGAGAGGGACCCAATTGGACATTTTCAAGTGTGGAGGTCCAAGTGTAACATATTCATGTTGTTGGTCCAAGAGGACGAATTTACATGTGTAGTCCCGAGGACAATTTAATATGTGAGGGTCGCCAGGGACACTTTACAACATGGGTTCCAGAGGACAATTATACATGTGTGGGTCTCCATGGACAGTTTCCATGTGAGTGACCCAGTGGACAATTTTCATTTAGTGTGTGGGCACCCCAGTCGACAATATACATCAGTGGGTCCCAGTGTACAATTTACATGTGTGGACCCATTGAGACAATTTCATGGGTAGTGGTCCCTGATTACATTTTTCATGTGGTGGATCCCCAGAGGACAATTTTTTCATGTAGGGTCCAAGAAGGACAATTTCATGTGTATGGGCCGGTGGACAATATTTTTCATGTGTGGGTCCCAGAGAAACAATTTCCATGTGTGGGTCCCAGAGGACAATTTACATGCGTGGGTCCCAGTGGACAATTTTCATCTCTGGGTCCAAGAGGACAATTCACATGTGTGGGTCCCTAGAGCAATTTAACAATGTGTAGGTAAATTTCGTACAGTTTACATCATGTGGGTCCCAGTGGACAATTTACATGTGTGGGTCCCATTGGACAATTTTCATGTGTGGGTCCCTGATTACAATTTTCATGTGTGGGTCCCAGAGGACAATTTTCATGTATGGGTCCAAGAGGACAATTTACATGTGTTGGCCACGGTGGACAATTTTCATGTGTGGGTCCCAGAGAAAAATTTCCATGTGTGGGTCCCAGTGGACAATTTACATGCGTGGGTCCCAGTGGACAATTTTCATCTCTGGGTCCAAGAGGACAATTCACATGTATGGGTCCAAGAGGACAATTTACATGTGTTGGCCACGGTGGACAATTGTCATGTGTGGGTCCCAGAGAACAATTTCCATGTGTGGGTCCCAGAGGACAATTTACATGCGTGGGTCCCAGTGGACAATTTTCATCTCTGGGTCCAAGAGGACAATTCACATGTGTGGGTCCCAGAGAACAATTTCCATGTGTGGGTCCCAGAGGACAATTTACATGAGTGGGTCTCAGAGGACAATTTTCATGTGTGGGTCCCAGAGGACAACTGTTCATGTGTGGTCCCAGTGGACTAATTTTCATGTGTGGTCCCAGAGACAATTTTCACGATGCGGGTCTCAGCGGACAATTTACAAGTGTGGGTCCCGGTGGAAAATTTTCATGTGTGGGTCCCAGAGGACAATTTTCAAATATGGGTCCCAGAGGACAATTTACATGTGTGGGTCCCAGAGGACAATTTTCATGAGTGGGTCCCAGAGGACAATTTACATGTGTGGGTCCCAGTGGACAATTTTCATCTGTGGGTCCCAGAGGACAATTTTCATGTGTGGGTTCCAGAGGACAATTTACATCTGTGGGTCCCAGTGGACAATTTTCATATGTGTGTCCCAGAGGACAATTTACATGTGTGGGTCCCAGAGGACAATTTACATGTGTGGGTCGCAGTGGACAATTTTCATGTGTGGGTCCCAGAGGACAATTTTCCCATGTGTGGGTCCCAGAAGGACAATTTACATGCGTGGGTCCCATGACAATTATCATCTCTGGGTCCAAGAGGACAATTCACATGTCTGGGTCCTAGAGGACAATTTACATGTGTGGGTAAATGTCGACAATTTACATGTGTAGGTCCCAGATGACAATTTACATGTTTGGGTCAAAGTGGACAGTTTTTATGTGAGGGAACCAGTGGACAATTTTCATGTGTGTGCTCCAGTCGACAATTTACATGTGTGGGTCCCAGTGGACAATTTTCATGTGATTTGTGAGTCCCAGATGACAATTTTCATGTGTGGGTTCCACAGGACAATTTACATGTGTAGGTCCCAGTGGACAATTTTCATGTGTGGGTCCCATCGGACAATTTACATGTGTGGGTCCTAGTCGACAGTTTTCATATGTGGGTCCTATAGGACAATTTACATGTGTGGGTCCCAGAGGACAATTTACATGTCTGGGTCCCAGTGGACAATTTTCATGAGTAGGTAGCAGAGGACAATTTTCATGTGTAGGTCCCAGAGGACAATTTAAATGTGTGGGTCCCAGAGGGCAATTTTCATGTGTGGGTCCCAGATCACAATTTCCATGTGTGGGTCCTAGAGGACAATTTACATGTGTGGGTCCCAGTGGACAATTTTCATGTGTGAGTCCAAGAGGACAATTTACATGTGTGGGTCCCAGAGGACAATTGTCATGTGAGGGTCCAAGAGGACAATTTACATGTATATGGTCCCAGAGGACGATTGGAATGTGGAGGTCGCCAAGAGGACAATTTACAAGTGGTGAGTCCCAGAGGCCAATTTACATGTGTGGGTCCCAGAGGATAATTTCATGTGAGGGTCCCAGAGAACAATTTCCAAAGTGGGTCCCCGAGGGATGTGCCAGATAGTACCTATTATGTATCCAGTACATACCTATTATGTTCAAGGATAGTACCTATTAATCCAGTATAGACCCTATTATGTACCAGGATAATACCGGTTTATGTACCAGAATAGTACCTATTATATACCAGGATAGTACATAATTATTTGCCAGGATTGGTACCTATAGGAGTCACGTTGACTGTTGCAGTGTCACGATTAGTGCTTGGATCTTACCTATAAAGTGTAACTGTTTGCATCTTAGGAGCATGGGACATATTACCTATCAATTCATCTGTTGCATTTTTTAGGGCCAGGTTGGTACCTATTTAACTCACTGTTGCATCTAGGGCCAGATATGCCGAATTAAGAATTAAAAAACCTCTTTCATCTTAGTGCTTGGATAGTACCTATTAAGTTAACTGTTGCATCTTATTGCCCAGGAGAGTACCTATTCCTGACTATTCAGCCTTAGTGCTTTGGATAGGCACCTGTCAAGTTCACTGTTGCATCTTATGCCAGGATAGTACTCCGTATCCATGTTCAATGATGCATTTTATGCCAGATAAGTACCTATTAAGTCGACTCTTGCATCTTTAGATCCAGGAGAGTACCAATTAAGTCAACTGTTGCATCTTAGGGCCAGGATAAGTACCTATTGAAGTTTCACTTTTGCATCGTAGGCCAGGATAGTGCCTATAAAGTTCACTTTTGCATCTTAGGGCCAGGATAGTATCTAATAAGTTCACTTTTGCATCTCATGGCCAGGATAGATCTATCAAGTTCACGTTGCATCTTAAGGCCAGGACAGTTTCTATTAAGAACACTTTTGCAACTCAGAGCCAGAATGTACCTAGTAAGTTCATTGTTGCAATCTTAAGGCCAGAATAATATCTATTCAGTTTCACTTTTGCATCTAGGGGGCCAGCTTTAGTACCTATTAAGTTCATTACGTGTGGCAGGCAAGTTTTTCAAGTTAGTATAATTTGTCCCTGAAACAATGCGTAATTGGATTCAATATGGTGATATAAGCAGAGATTATCAGAATTCGTGATCAAACTTTAACTTACATAATTGCTGTGTTTTTAATAAACCACAGCTTGTCTTAAGGGCTGACCTGTCCAAAATTTCAATTGGTCAGTGTATATTAAAGGGTTTATACACTTGTACTACTAGGGAATGACTTTTCCCTAACCAACGAATTGGATGTAATAATTTTGGTTAGCATAAGTATGGCAGTTTTTTTTCCCATTTTACATGAAAACTGGATTTTTAAAAGAATACCAAAGGGTTCAACATATATTTTTCCTTACAAAATAGTAAGAATTTCTAATATCAGTAAATGAAGCAAAGAATACTGAAAAAAAAAATTAAATTTCACAAGGCCCCTTTAAGGATTTCTTTCCCTATTTTTCTGAACAATCTCAAAAACATTTTCATTTCTTATTCCTCACAGTTTACAATTGTAATTCTCAAAAAACATTCACTATATGATCAGTATTCAAATTTTCTTGGGAAAGATTGGTGGGGACAAATTACATTGTGTGGGTCCCAGGAGGACAAATTTCATGTGTAGGTCTCTTGAGGACACGTTTACATGTTTAGGTCGCAGTGGACAACTTATACAACTTTTGTGGTTCCCAGAGGACAATTTACATATACATGTAGTGGGTCCAAGAAGGACAATTAAAAATGTGTAGGGTCCCAGAGGACAATTTACAAGTGTGGGTCCAAGATGGGCAATTATGACATGTGTGGTGTCACAGATTGGACAATTTTACCATGTGAGTAGGTCCAGTGGACACTTCACATGGTGTGGGTCATAGTGGACACTTACATGTGGTAGGTCCTAGAGGACAATATACATGTGCAGGTCCGCACTGGGAAATCCCGGCACTTTAACGAAGTACTGGGTTTCTCAGAGGACAATTTACATGTGTGGGTCCCCAGAGAGACAATTATACGTGTGTAGGTCCCAGTAACAACATTACATGTGTAGGCCCCACTGGAAACTTTACATGTGTGGTCCAGAGGACAGATTACATTGTGGTCGCCAGAGGACACTTTACAAATGTGGGTCCCAGAGGACAATTTACATTAGTGGGTCCCAGAGACAATTACATGTGTGGGTCCAAGAGGGCAATTTGCATGTGTGGTGGGTCACAGAGGACAATTTACATGAGTAGGTCCCATTGGACACTTTACAATGAGAGGGTCATAGTGACACTTTACAGTGTGGGTCAGATGACAATATATACATGTGTGGCAGGTCACCACTGGACATCTTTTACATGTATGGGTTCCAGAGGACAATTTACATGTGTGGAGTCCCATAGGACAATTTACGTGTGTAGGCCCAGTAGACACTTTACATGTAGTAGGTCCCACTGGAAAAAATACATTTGTGGGTCAGAGGACCATGTTTATTCCATGTTGGGTCCCAAGAGGACCAATTTACAAATGTGGGTCCCAGAAGGACAATTTTACATGCGAGTCTAGCGAGGCGTTCTCCATAGAAGGACGAATTTTACTCCTATAGTTGGTACTGAGGTGGTTCAGGCGCGAAGAACTGCACGCGGTCCTTTCCATGGAGATGAGGTCCCAGAAGGACAATTTTAATGTGTGGTCCCCAGAGGACAATTTTCACGTTCGAGGTGCCCAGCGGACAAATTTACATGTGTGGGTCCCCGGTGGACAATTTTATCATGATGTGTGCCAGAGGGACAAATATATTCAAATATGGGACCCAGAGGACAATTTACATGGTGGGTCCCAGAAGGGACAATTTCATGATGGGTGGGTCCCAGAGGACAATTTACATAGTGGGGTCCCAGTGGAACAATTTTCATCTGTGGGTCCCAAGATGGACAATTCATTCGATGTGTATGGGTTCCAAGGCAATATACATCGTGATGAGGTCCCATTGGACAATTTTCATAAGTGGGTCCCAAGAGACAATTTACATGTAGTGGTCCAAGAGTGAGCACTTTCACATGTGTGGGTCCCAGTGGACAATTTTCAATGAGTGGGTCCCCGAGGACAATTTTCATGTGTGGGTCCCAGAGAACAATTTCGGCCATGGTGTTGGGGTCCCAGAGAGACAATTTACATGCTGGTGTTCCCACTATGGACAATTTTCATCTGTGGGGAGTCCATAGAGGACAATGTCACATGAGTGATGGGTTTCCTAGATGACAATTTTACCATGTGGTGAGGGGTGAAATGTCTTGATGCAATGTTACCGTGTGTTGGGTCCCAGTATAGCAATTTACATGTTTGAGGGTCACAAGTGGACAGTTTTTATATTGAGGAGGAAGAACCAGTGACCAATTTACATGAGTGTGTGCTCCTGTCGACAATTTACCTTTGTGGTCCCAGTGCCGAATTTGCATCAGCCGTGTGAGCCCAGAATGAAAATTTTCATGTAGTGGGTTCCAAGACAATTTTACAGTGTGTAAGGTCCCAGTTAGGACACGAGATTCATGTGTGGGGTCCCAGGGAGAGGTGAGGTCTCATTTGTCATGTGGGTCCATAGGACAATTTACAGTGAGCGGTCCCAGTCCGTACGTTTTCATATGTGGGTGTCTCCTAAAGGACAATTTTACATGTGAGGTCCCAGAGGACAATTTACATGTCTGGTTCCGGCATGGATCAATTTTCAATGAGTAGTTAGGCAAAAGGACACAATAATATCATGTGGTAGGTCCCCAGAGGACAAGTTTACATGTGTGGGACCAGAGGCAATTTTCATGTGTGGCCCCAGAGGACAACGATTTCCATGTGTGGGGGTCCAGAGGAACAATTACATGTGTGGTCCAAGTGACAAACATTGGGGAGGATCATCATGTGCGTGAGTCCAAGAGGACAATTTTACAAGTGTGGTAGGGGAGGAACCCATAACGCGTGACAATTGTCATGGAGAGAGTCCCAAGAGAATCCTAATGATTAAGCATGAGGTGTGGTCCCTCTGAGGTACGAATTGGTCTGCGAGTGTCTGAGAGTGCATCCAAGAGGACACTTTACATGTGTGGTGGTCCAACGGACAATATACATTGCGAGGCACCAACAGGGCGACACTTTACAACTATCACTTGGTGTCTAGCGCAGTAGGGTACAATTTACATTGTGTGGGAGGGGGGGTTATGAATCCCAGAGGACGATTCTGACTGTGTGTGTTAGTCCCAGTATAATCACTTTTAACATCTGTTGTGAGGTCCCCACTGAAACTTATACATGTGTTGCTGGATTCCCAGAGGACAGTTTACCGTGAAGGTTCCCATGAGGACGAATTTACAAATGTGGGTCCCATAGGACAAAATTACATGCAGTGGGTCTCAGAGGACAATTCTACATGTCTGTGGGTTCCCAGAAGGGACAACTTTTCATGTGTGGGACCCAGATGACCATTTCCATGTGTGGGTCCCAGAGGACAATTTTCACGTGCGGGTCCCAGCGACAATTTACATGTTGTGGGTCCCGGTGGACAATTTTCATGTGTGGGTCCCAGAGGGACAATTTTCAAATATGGTCCAAGAGGAACAATTTACATGTGTTGGGTCCCATAGTGACAATTTTCATAGTGGGAGGGTCCCAAGGACTATTACAATGTGTTGGGTCCCCAGTGGACAATTTTCATCTAGGTCCCAGAGGACAATTATCATTGGTGTTCCAGAGGACAAATTTACAACTGTGGGTTCCAATGGACAATTTTTCATAATGTGTCCCAGAGGACAATTTACATGTGTGGGTCCCAGAGGAACAATTTTATCTTGTTGGGACCCAGTGAAGCAATTTTCATGTGTGGTCCCAGAAACAATTTACATGTGGGGTCCCAGAACAAACAATTCCATGAGTGGGACCCAGAGGAACAAATTACATGCGTGGGTCCCCAGTGGGACAATTTTCAATCTCTGGCCAAGAGCGACAATTCACATGTCTGGTCCCTAGAGGAACAATTTACATGTTGGGTAAATGTCGACAATTTACAGTGTGTAGGTCCCAGAATGACAATTTACACTGGTTAGGATAACTCAAAGTGGAACAAGTTTTTATGTTGAGGGAACCATGAGAGACAATTTTCATGTGTGTGCTCCAGTCAACAATTTAATGTTGGTGTCCCATGGACAATTTTCATGTGTGATTCCCATAAACTGACAATTTCATGTGTGAGTCCCCCAAGTGAATCAAATTACATGTGTAAGGTCCCAAGTGGACAATTTTCCATGTGTGGGTCCCATAGGACAATTTACATGTGTGTCACTAGTCCGAACAGTTTTCATATATGTGTCCCTATAGGACAATTTACATGTGCGTGGTTCCCAGAGGACAATTTTTTTTTTTTTTTACATGTCTGGGTCCTTCCACACGATACAATTTTCCATGAGTAGAGCAGAGGACAATTTTCATGAGTTAGGTCCCAGAGACAATTTAATGTGTGGGTCCCAGAGGGCAATTTTCATGTGTGGGTCCCAGATCACAATTTCCATGTGTGGGTGCCAACAGAGGACATTATACATGTGTGTCCCATGGAACAATTTTCATGTGTGAGTCCAAAGGAACAAATTTTACATGTGTGGGGTCCCAGAGGACACATTGACCATGTGAGGGCTCAAGATGACAATTTACAGTGTATTTGGTCCCAGATGACAACTTTGTCATGTGAGGGTCCTAAGATGACAATTTTACATGTTTGAGTCCCAGAGACAATTTACATGTGTGTGAAGGACCCGAGGGATAATATTTCATGTGTGGTCCCAGAGACAAATTTTCCATATTGCTTGGTCCCAATAGTAGCGAGATGCTAGTACTATAGCAGGATGTTTATCTTGTGACGAGACCCATTCGATGAGACAACTGTATCATGTTGTGGGATCCATAGGAGGACAATTTACCATGTGTGAGGACCAAGTGGACAATTTCATATGATGGTTGCCTCAGCGAAACAATTTACATGTGTGGGGCCCAGAGGACAATTTACATGAGTGGGTCCAAGTGGACAATTTTACATGTTGTTGGTCCCAGATGACAATTTACATGTGTGGGTCCCAGTGGACAGTTTTCTTGTGAGGGACCCAGTGGAAAATCTCATGTGTGGTGCCTCCAGTCGACAATTGTACATTTGTGGGTCCAGATGGGTGACAATATACATGTGTGGGTCCCATTGGACAATTTCATGTTGGTCCAGAGGACAATTTCATGTGTGGGTCCCAGAGGACAATTTTCATGTGTGGGTCCCAGTGGATAATTTTCATGTGTGGGTCCCAGAGGACAACTTACATCTGTGGGTCCCAGAGGACAATTGTCATGTGAGGGTCCCAGAGGACAATTTACATGTGTGGGTCCCAGAGGAGAATCTACATTTGTGGATCCCACTGGACAATTTCCATGTGTGGGTCACAGAGGACAATTTTCATGTGTAGGACCCAGAGGACAATTTACATGTGTGGGTCCCAGAGGACAATTTACATGTGAGGGTCCCAGAGAACAATTTCCATTTGTGCATCCCAGAGGACAATTTACATGTGTGGGTCCCAGTGGACAATTTTCATGAGTGGGTCCCAGAGGAAAATTTTCATCTAAGGGTCCCAGAGGACAATTTCCATGTGTGGGTCCCAGAGGACAATTTACATGCGTGGGTCCCAGCGGACAATTTTCATCTGCGGGTCCAAGAGGACAATTCACATGTGTGGGTCCTAGAGGACAATTTACATGTGTGGGTCCCAGAGGACAATTTACATGTGTGGGTCCCAGAGGACAATTTACTTGTTTGGGTCAAAGTGTTTGGTTTTTATGTGAGGTAACCAGTGGACAATTTTCATGTGTCTGCTCCAGTCGACAATTTACATGTGTGGGGGGGGGGGGGGGGGGGGGGGGGTGGTCCCAATGGACAATTTTCATGTTGAAGTCCAGAGGACAATTTTCATGTGTGGGTCCCACAGGACAATTTACATGTGTAGGTCCCAGTGGACAATTTTCATGTGTGGGTCCCAGAGGACAATTTTCATGTGTGGGTCCCATAGGACAATTTACATATGTGGGTCCCAGTTGACAGTTTTCATATGTGGGTCCTAGAGGACAATTTACATGTGTGGGTCCCAGAGGACATATATTTACATGTCCTGGGTCCCAGTGAGGAACAATTTTCATGAGTAGGTACAGAGGAACAATTTTCATGATGTGGACCGCATAGGACAATTTACATGTATGGGTCCCAGAAGGCAATTTTCATGTGTGAGGGGTCCCAGAGACAATTTCCATGTGTGGGTCTATAGGACAATTACATGTGTGGGTTCCCAGTGGACAATTTTCATGTGTGGGTGCCCAGAGGACACTTGATTCATGATGGGTCATAGAGGACAATTTTTCATGTGTGGGTCCCAGAGGACAATTTTACATGGCGCTGGGTCCCCAGAGGACACTTTTTCATCTTTGGGTCCAAGAGGACACATTCACATGTTTGGGGCCCCAAGAGGATAATTAACATGTGTGGGTCCCAGTGGAACAATTTACAGTGTTGGGTCCCAGAGGACAATTCCCATGTGTAGGTCCAGAGGACAATTTACATGTTTGGGACAAGTGGACAATTTTCATGTGTGGGTCCAAGAGGACAATTTACATATGTGGGTTCCAGAGGACAATTTATATGTGTGGGTTCCAGTGGACAATTTACATGTGTGGGTCCCCCAGAGACAATGTACATGTGTGGTCCAGTGGACAATTTACATGTGTGGTCCCAGAGGACAATTTCCATGTAGTAGGGTCACAGAGGAGACAATTTACATGCGTGGGTCCCAGTGGACAATTTTCATCTTTGGGTCCAAGAGGACAATTCACATGTGTGGGCCCTAGAGGATAATTTACATGTGTGGGTCCCAGTGGACAATTTACATGTGTGGGTCCCAGAGGACAATTTACATGTGTAGGTCCCAGAGGACAATTTACATGTGTGGGTACAAGTGGACAATTTTCATGTGTGGGTCCAAGAGGAGACAATTATTACAAATGTGGTTCCAGAAGGACAATTTCTAATGTGTGGGTCCCAGTGGACAATATACAATGTGTGGTCCCAGAGGACAATTTACATGTGTGGGTCCCAGTGGACAATTTTCATGTGAGGGAACCAGTGGACAATTTTGATGTGTGGGCTCCAGCCAACAATTTACATGTGTGGGTCGCAGTGGACAATTTACATGTGTGGGTCCCAGAGGACAATTTTCATGTGTGGGTCCCCAGGGACATTTTCATGTGTGTTTTCCAGAGGACAATTTTCCATGTGTTGGGTCCCAGCAGAACAATTTTCGATGTTCTTCCCAGAGGACAATTACACGGTGGGTCTCGTGGACAATTTATACCATGTGTGGTTCCCGAGGAACAATTATCACATATGTGGTCCCAGAGGACAATTTACCTGAGGGGTGGGTCCCGAGGACAATTTTCCAATGTGTGGTACCAGAGAATAATTACATTTGTGGGTCCCCATGTGAACACATTTACATGTTTGGGTCCCAGAGGACAATTTACATGTGTGGTCCCAGTGGACAGCAATCTTATTGGAGGAGGGCATTTGAACAATTTTCATGGGTAGCTCCAGTCGACAAATTACTGTGTTGGAGTCCCCAATGGACAGTATTTCATGTGTGGGTCCCAGAGGAACAATTTCATGTGTGGGTCCAAATCCGAGAGGAAAATTTACATGTGTGTGTTCCAGAGGGACAATTATCACAATTTGTGGAGTCCTGAAGGACAATTACCATATGTAGGTCCCAGAGGACATTTAAATGTGTGGGACCGGATGGACAATTTCCATGTGTGGTGTCACAAGGACAGTTTTCTATCTTGTGCGGGACCCAGTGACAATTTTCAAGCGGGTCTCAAGTGACATTTTTCATGGTTGGTCCAAGAGACAAATTTAACAATGTGTAGACCCAGAGGACAATTATATTGTGAGGGTCCTCATGGGACAATTTACACATGTGGGTCCAGAGGACATTTACTTGTTTGGTCCCAGTGGACATCTTTCTTCTACTGAGTGACCCATGGACAATTTTCATTTGTGGGCACCAGTCGACAAATTACAAACTGTGGGTCCCAGTGGACAATTTACATGTGTGGGTCCATTGGATCAAATTCATGTGTGTCCCTGATTACAATTTTCAAGTGTGGGTCCCATAGAAAATTTTCATGTATTCTGTAGTCCAAGAGGACAATTTACATGAGTATTGGAGCAACGTGGACAGATTTTTCATGTTGGGCCCAAGAACAATTTCCACCGTTGGGTCCCCAGAGGACAATTTACATGCGTGGGTCCCAGTGGACAATTTTTCATCTCTGGGTCCAAGAAGGAACAATACACATGTTTTGGGACCTAAGGACAATTTACATGTGTAAGGTAAATGTCTACAATTTACATCTTTGGGTTTGGGTCCCAGTGGACAATTTACATGTGATGGTCCCAATTGAGCGGAACAATTATTCATGTGAGGGTCCCTGAATTACAATTTTACATGTGTGGGTCCCAGATGACAATTATTTCATGTATGGGTCCAAGAGGACAATTTACATGTGGTTTTGGGCCAAGGTAGGACAATATTCATGTGTGGATCCGCATGAGAAAAATTTTTTCCATGTGAGGGATCCCAGAGGACAATTTACAGCGTGGGTCCCAGTGACAATTTTCATCTCTGGTCCAAGAGGACAATACACATGAGGGGTCCAAAAGGACAATTTACATGTGTAGGTCCACGGTGACAATTGTCATGTTGTGTCCCAGGAACAATTTCCATGTGTGGATCCCAGAGGACAATTTACATTGCGTGGTCCCATTAGTGGACAATTTTTTTCATCTCCTGGTCCAAGAGGACAATCACATGTGTGGTGCTCTTCCCCAGAGGAACAATTTCCATGGATGGGGTCCCAGAGGAACCAAATTTACCATGAGTGGGTCTCAGGGACAATTTTCATGTGTGGTTCCAGAGGACAACTTATCATGAGTGGTATCCCGAGAGGACAATTTTCATGTGTGGGTCCCAAGGACAATTTTCACGTGCGAGGGTCCCAGCGACAATTTAAATGTGTGGGTCCCGGTGGACAAATTATATCATGAGTAGGTCCGACCAGAGGACAAATTTTTTCAAATATGGGTCCCAGAGGACAATTTACATGTGGTGGGACCCAGAGGACAATTTTCTGAGTGGGTCCCAGAGGAACAATTTACATTGGTGGTCCCAGTGGACAATTTTCATCTGATGTTTCCCCAGAGTAACAATTTTTCATAGTGTGGGTATCCCGATGACAATTTACATCTGGTTGGGGGTCCAGTGGACAATTTCATATGTGTGTCCCCAGAGGACAATTTAACATGTGTGGGTCCCAGAGGAACAATTTAACATGGTGTGGAGTCGCAGTGGACAATTTTCTGTTGTGGACCCAGAAGGACAATTTCATGTGTGGGTCCCCGAGAACAATTTTCCATGTGGTGGGTCCCATAGGACAATTTACATGCGTGAGGTCCCATGGACAATATTCATACTCTGGGTCCAAGAGACAAATCACATTCTGGGTCCTAGAGACAATTTACCTGTGTGGGTAAATTCGACAATTATAACATGTGAAGGTCCCACAGATGACAATTTACATGTTTAGAGTCAAAGTGGACAGTTTTTTAGTGAGGGAACCAGGGAGACAATTTTCATGTGTGTGCTCCATCGACAATTTTAACATGTGTTGGTCCCCAGAGGACAAATTTCATGTGTGTAGTCCCAGATGACAATTTTCATGTGTTGGTCCACAGAGACAAATTACATTGTAGGTCCAGTGGACAATTTTCATGTGAGGTTCCCATAGGACAATTTACAAGTGGTGGGTCCTAGTCGACAGTTTTCATATTTGGGTCCTATAAGGACAAATTTTAATGTGTGGGTCCCAGAGGAAATTTACAAGTCCTGGGTCCATGGACAAATTTTCATAGTAGGTATGCTAAGGCAATTTTTCATGTGTAGGTCCCAGAGGACAATTTAAATGTGTGGGTCCCATATGGCAATTATCATGTAGTGGTTCCCAGAACACAATTTCAATGTGTGGGTCCTAAGAGGACAATTACATGTGTGTGGTCCAGTGTACAATTTTCATTTGGAGTCCAAGAGGACCATTTACATGAAGTGGGGTCCCAGAGGACAATTGGCATGTGAGGGACCAAGAGGAACAATATACATGAATGGGTCCCAGAGGACAATTTGGGCAATTTTGAGGTTCCAATAGGACAATTTACATGTGTGAGACCCAGAGGACAATTTACATGTGTAGGTCCCAGAGGACAATTTACATGTGTGGGTCCCAGTGGACAATTTTCATGTGTGGGTTCCAGAGGACAATTTTCATGTGTGGGACACAGAGAACAATTTCCATGTGTAGGTCCAAGAGGACAATTTACATGTGTGGGTCCCAGTTGACAATTTTCATGTGTGGGTCACAGAGGACAATTTGCATGTGTGGGTCCCGTAGGACAATTTACATGTGTGGGTCCAAATGGACAATTTACATGTGAGGGTCCCAGTGGACAATTTACATGTGTGGTCCCAGTGGACAATTTTCATGAGAGGGCTCAAGTCGACAATTTAAATGTGTGGGTCCCAGTGCACAATTTACATGTGTAGGTCCCATTGGACAGTTTTCATGTGTGGGTCCAAGAGTACAATTTTATGTGGTGCTCCGGTCCTGAGGACAATTTTATGTGTGTGGGGTCCCCGAGGTACTTACATGGTGTGGGGTCCCGCTGGAACAATTTTTCATGTTGGTCCAGAGGACAATTTTTAATATATGGGTTCAGAAGGACATTTACATGTGTGGGTCGAAGAGGACAATGTTCATGTGTGGGTGGGGGTCCCAGAGGACAATTTTACAGTGTGGGACCAAGTAATGGACAATTTTCATGTGTGGGTCCTAGAGGACAATTTTCATGTGTTGGTCCCAGCGGACAATTACATGTGTGGTCACAGAGACAATTTTCATGTGATAGTCCCAGAGGACCAATTTTCATGTGTGGGTTCCAGAGGACAATTTACATTGTGGGTCCCCATCCCCCGGACAATTTTAAATTTTGGGGGCCAGGACAATTTCATTGTGGGTCCAGAGGCAATTTAATGTGTGGGCCGTGGACAATTTTTTATGTGTGGGTCCAGAGGAAAATTTTCCCCTGTTGGGGTCCCGAGGACAATTTCAAGGGGTGGGTCACAAGGGCAATTTTTTTTGGGGGCCAGGGAAAATTTTCATGGGTTGGTTCCAGAGGACAATTTTCATTTTTGGGTCCCAGTGGCATTTTAGTGTGGGCCCCAAGGACAATTACATGTGTGGGCCCCGGGGAAATTTTCTTGTGAGGGCCCCGGGGGAATTTTTTTGGTTGGCTCCGTGGGCAAATTTTCATGGTTGGCCCCTGGACATTTTTCTGTGGGGCCTTGCATTTTCTGTGTGGGTCCCCGAGGACAATTTTTTTGGGGTCCCAGAGGACAATTTTTAGTGGGGTCCAGAGGACAAAATTTTTTTGTGTGGGGCGGGGACATTTTCATGTGTGGGGCCCCAATGCACAATTTTCTGGTGGGCCCAAGGACAATTTCTTTTGAGTCCCAGGGGAAAAATTTACATGTTTTGGGGTCCAGGACAAATTTCATGTGTGGGTCCGAGGACAATTTACATGTATGGGCCCAGGGCAATTTTCTTGGTCAAAAGGCAATTTCAAGGGGGGTCCAGAGGAAATTTATTGTGGGCCTGGGGGACAATTTTCATGTGGGGGGCCAGAGGAAAATTTTTATTGTTGGGTCCCAGGGGCAATTTACATGTGTGGGGTCCCAGGGCAATTTTAATGTGTGGTCCCAGAGGGAAAATTTTCAAGTGGTCCAGGGACATTTTATGTTGGCCCCGTGGGACAATTTTAAAGTGTGGGGTTCAGCGGGGCAATTTACATGTGGGGCCATTGACAAATTTAAATTTTTGGGTCCCAGGACATTTTCAGTGTGGTCCAGGTAATTTACATGTGTGGGTCCCAGAGGACAATTTACATGTGTGGTCCCAGTGGACAGTTTTCATGTGAGGGAACCAGTGGACAATTTTCATGTGATGGCTCCAGTGGACAATTTACATATATGGGTCCCATTGGACAGTTTTCATGTGTGGGTCCCAGAGAACAATTTTCATGTGTGGGTCCCAGAGGACAATTTTCGTGTGTGGTTCCCAGCAGGCAATTTTCATGTGTGGGTCACAGAGGATAACTTACATATGTGGGTCCCGGTGGACAATTTTCATGTGTGGGTCCCAGAGGACAATTTTCATATGTGGGTCCCAGAGGATAACTTACATGTGTGGGTCCCAGTGGACACTTTTCATGTGTGGGTCCCAGAGAACAATTTTCATGTGTGGGTCCCAGAGGACAATTTACATATGTGGGTCCCAGTCGACAATTTTCAAATGTGGGTCCCAGAGGACAATTTACATGTGTGGGTCCCAGAGGACAATTTACATGTGTGGGTCCTTGTGGACAATTTTCATGTGTGGGTACCAGAGGACAATTTTCATGTGTGGGTCCCAGAGGACAATTTCCAGGTGTGGGTCACAGAGGACAATTTTCTTATATGGGTCCAAGTGGATAATTTTCATGGGTTGGTTCCAGAGGACAATTTACATGTATGGGTCCCAGTGGACAATTTACATGTGTGGGTCCCAGAGGACAATTTACATGTGTGGGACCCAGCGGACAGTTTTCTTGTGAGGGACCCAGTGGACAATTTTTATGTGTGGGCTCCAGTGGACAATTTACATGAGTTGGACCCTGTGGACATTTTACATGTGTGGGTCCAATTGAACAATTTTCATGTGTGGGTCCAGAGGACAATTTTCATGTGTGGGTCCCAGAGGACAATTTTCATGTGTGGGTCCCAGAGGACAATTTTCATGTGTGGGTCCCGGAGGACAATTTACATGTGTGGGCCCCAGTGCACAATTTTCATGAGTGGGTCTCAGAGGACAATTTCATATATGAGTCCTAGAGGACAATTTACATGTGTGGGTCCCAGAGAGCAAATTTCATGTGTGGGTTCGAGGACAATTTTAATTAGGGTCCAGTGGA
>NC_069489.1:8345590-8451440 GCF_026875155.1 Cherax quadricarinatus | reverse complement strand
TCAAAACTTCCCCAACCGTTGCAATTTTCTTCACAATCTCCCAAAATATTGTGACATCGGCTAAAAAAAAACAGTAAAACACTCACTATGTATTACACTCATTATAGTTTAGTAACCGAACTTCTTCTCAACAAAAAACATTAAATTTTACAGCCTCGTCTATAAATGTTTTAAACAACAGTGGTGACATCATTTTTTCCCAATGTTATTTTGCTGGAAATTGAACTACCTTTCCTCTTGTAAATTATTATTATAATTATTATTATTATTATTATTATTATTATTATTATTATTATTATTATTATTATTATTATTATTATTATTGTTATTATTATTATTATTATTATTATTATTATTGTCATTATTATTTCTTTATTATTATTATCATCAACATTACTTCGTTAAATATTTTTTTTATTATTAAGACACATGGTAAAAGAATGTACCTACCAAAACATTTATTAAGAAACACAAAACATGCTAATTGTTTCTTTGAAAATTCACGGATAGTTAAACATTTTGTAACCAAGAGAAGCAGCTGAATGAATTATACACACAAGAATAATGAAGCACCAAAAATGACACAAGTTATTGCAAAGAACCTAACTCATAATATTAAAAGAAATTCTAGTGACGGCACCAGTATATAATTATTTTTATTGATGGAGAGTAAACATTCAGAGTGTTAACACTGTGGTACACGCAAAGCAGATTACACACACACACACACACACACACAGCCCACACACACACACACACACACATGCATACACACACATACACATGCAAACACACACACATGCAAACACACCACACACACACACACACACACACACACACACACACACACACACACACACACACACACACACACACAGCACGCACACACATACACACACACACACACACACACACACACACACACACACACACACACACACACACACACACACACACACGCACATTAGAGGAAGCAGATGGAGACTCAGTGGGAAGAGGAAAGGGCAAGGTCAGTTTTTGTCTACGGGCTCCAAGAAGCCAAGGGGGACAACTTCCAAGAAATAAAACAGGAGGAGGAAAAAATGATTGAAGGCGATGTGACCCAGGTGACAAATTTTCAGAAAATTTGGGTGGTTTGCGAGGGGAAGGATACGGCCTGTCAAAGTAATTATCAAGGAGGAATCAGTTCGAACCAGGATTCTGAAAGACAAAGCAAGACTGAGGGACAAACAGGGGTACCAGAGAGTATACCTAGACCGCGACAGAACACAAGAAGAAAGGACTACACTGAAAGAGAGGGTACAGAGACGCAAGGAGGAACGAGAGGCAATGACGAAGATGACCAGGACCCAGACACAGGAGGAAGGTCAAACACTCCCCACAGAATCTCCCACCGAAAGACTCCAACCGTGACATTCCCAACGCAACTTCACAATCTATTACTACAACCCACTCACTGTTCCCTCTGCCACCCCACCTCCATATCACAAACCCCACCCCAACAGCTGTCCCTTATAGGCATCCTGACCCACCCCATCATCACAAACCCCACATACCCCCATAGGCCCCCACCAAGGCTCTTGCTTCCCAACCCAAATATTCTTGCAGGTCCACAATGATAGAAAAGAAACTGAAAGTTTGGTACACAAACGCGGATGGAATAACGAATAAAAAATGAGGAGTGGAACGAAAGAATCAGTGAGAAATCCCCAGACATCATAGCAGTCACAGAAACAAAACTCGCTGAGACCAATAACAGACACAATCTTCCCAATGGGATATCAGATCCGGGAGGAAAGATAGAAGGAGTAGAGGGGGAGGAGGGGTTTCACTGCTCATCAAACACCCGATGTGGATTTGAATAAATGGAAGGCATGGACATGATTGGAGAAAGGGGACTACATTGTAGGTTACAATTCAGTCTGGAGAACATAAAGTAGTCATTGGAGTGATGTATAACCCACCACAGAACTGCAGGAGGCCCAAAAGAGGAGTACGAAGAAAACAACAGGGTGATGGTGGACACACTGGCTGAAAGGGGGCAAGAAGAGCTCACTCGAGCAGAGCAAAGTTACTGGTAAAGGGCGATTTCAACCCAGGGAGATCGACTGGGAAAACCTGGAGCCACGTGGGGGTCCCGAAACATGGGGAGCCAAGATGATGGTGTAGTACTTTAAAACCTCATGCATCAACATGTCAGGGACACTACCAGAGAGAGAGGGGAGGATGAGCCAGCAAGATTGGATCTTGTGTTCACCCTGAGCAGTTCAGACATTGAGGACATCATTTACGAGAGGCCGCTTGGAGCTAGCGATCACGTGGTTCTGAATTTTGATTATAGTAGAGTTACAAGTGGAGAAGGTTAACAGGAATTTAAGGGGACAGGCCAAACTATAAAAGGGTGACTACTCAGGTATGAGAAACTTCCTGCAGGAGGTTCAATGGGACAGAAAAAAATGGTGGGAAAAAATCAGAAAACAGATGAAGGAATATGTGGAAAAAAAGTGCAAGGAGGAGAGGAAAAGGTTTTTTCCCCAAAGGGGAAACAGAAAAAAATCGGAAGCCCCCAAAACGGGGCCTTGGTTCCCCCAAAGGGTTTTGTAGGGAGGAAAAAAACTAAGTGCAACAGAGAAGGGAAAAAGGGTACTTTGGGCTTAGGACTCGGAAAAACAAGGAGATTAGTAAAAGAGCCGAAAGAGTATACACAGAAAATTTGGGGGAAGGCCCCAAAGGGGACAGTATGAAAAAGGGACATAGCATCGAAAGTAAAATTCTAAACCCGAAACGGTTGTTTAGCCTAATAGGGGGAAGAAAAACCAGTCAAGGAAAGGTGTTTAAAGGTGGGGAAAAAGAAGGTGGAAAACCCTCACAAGAAACCGATCAAGATTTTTTGTGAGGAGCTCATTGAGATTTAAAGAATATTTACAGGGGACGGGAAGGCCTTGGAGGGAAAACCCAGATTGGGACACCAGCAAGGAATACACTAACAAGAGTTGGACAAAAAGCTTTAAAGATGAGGGGAGGGAAAAAAATGCAAAGGGGGACTTTAAAGCCCTAAAAGGCAATTTAAACCGGAAAAGGACGTCCCGGGAAAAATGGGCAACTCCCTGAGGTATGGAAGATGGCAAATGTATTTCCCAAATTTTTAAAAAAGGGAGAAAAAAAAAGAGGCACAAAACCTTTTTAGCCCCTGTTTTCCGGGAGTGTTTAGTATTCAAGGTTTTGGAGAAGTTTATCGGAGGAAAAATGGTGGAGCCCCTGGAGCGGAAAAAGAGTATAAATGCCAACCAGCACCGATTCATGGAAGGAAAATTTGTTTTCCCCCAAACCTTCTGGATTTTTATGAAAAAGTAAAAAGAAGAAAGGGAAACGGGGAGAAGAGAGGTGGGTTGTTTGGCATCTTCTTGGACTGCAAAAAGGCCCTTTTTGAAAACGGTCCTCACAAAAAATTAGGGGGCGAAGTAGAGCATAAAGGCCCTTTAAAAACAGGAAGGGAAATGCAATGGGTAGAAAATTACCTAACAGGGAGGAAAACAAGGGAACCCTGGTCAAAACGATGTATCAAAGGGGGCCCCTGGGGCGAGGGGGACCCCGAAGGGGTCGGCCCTGGGGACCAGTGCTTTTTTTTGGTTTATATGTGAACGACTTTGATGGAAAAAATTTAATTTCAGAAGTGTCCCTTTTTGGCGGGTTTGAGGTAAATTAATGAGGAAAAATTAAATCAGATGAGGCCCAAGGCGGACTTCAAAGAGCCCTGGAAAGCCCTTGGCCCCGGGTTTCCAAAAAAGGTTCCGTTTAACCCTGCTAAGAAAATTCATGAAAAATAGGGGAAAGGGCAAAAGAAGGCAACGGGACGGGAGTATTCCTTAGGGGGCCCAAAGACCCCCAAACCCCCAACAAAAAGGGATTTTGGGGTGAGTATAACCCCCGGGGCATATCTCCAAAAGGGCACACATCAACCAGATAACTGTTTGCAGCTTATGGGCGCCTGGGCCCCCCGGGAAAAACAGCTTTCCGATTTTTTGGGGAATCGTTAAAGAACTGTACCCCGGGTGCATGTCGGGGCCCAAAAGGGGGAAGTATGTAGCACCTTTTTGGGAAATGGTACTTGAAAAAAGCACGTCAAAAAAACTAGAGAAGTAAAAAGGGTTTTGCGAAAAAGGTTAGTTCCAGAGCTAAGGGGAATGCCCTATGAAAAAAGGGTTTTAAGGGAAATCGGAAGGGACGGAAAACCTGGAGGACGGGAGGGTCAGGGGAGACATGAAAAACGACATTTTAAAAATATTGCAGAATAGAAAGGTGGACAAAGACGGGAAATGTTCCAGGGAGGGGCACAGAAACAAGAGGCCACAAGGGAAATTTTGAAGCACATTTTGAGTCAGAGGGAATTGGGAATTTTTTCTTCATTTCATAGAGTTGTGGGCGGGTTGGAAAAACCCTAGAAAAATGACGTAGTGGAGGCGGGGAAACCTTTCCCCCATTTTTTTAAGACGAGGTTTAAAAAAAAGTCGGAGCAGGGAAAGAGAGGGGCCCGAGAAAACGGGTGAAAAAAGGGGGGGAGAGGAGCAAAGGGACTGGGCCCCCAGAAACCACAATAGGTGAGTACAAATAGGGGGAGTACTTTGCAACACGGACACAAACACAAAACTTTGCCACATACAAACACAGCAACACACCCACACCAAAACACAACACACCCACACACACACACGGGACATGAAGCATTAAACTACGCCAGTGTCATGCATGTATAGTAGGCAAAATCATGGAGAAGTTTAAATCAGGGGAAGGGAATGGTGGAACAACTAAAAAGAATGTTCTCATAAACACAGCCAGCTTTGGTTTCGGGGGAGGGGGAAATCCTGTGTCAAAAAACCAAATGGGGGGTTCCCTAGGACTTGGTGACAGCAGTAAAAAACAAGAGAGAGAGGGGGGGGGTGGTTTCTTTTTTCTTGGACGGGCAGAAGGCGTTTGAAAACATTTCCACACAAGAAAATTGGGGGGGCAAAAACTGGGGCCGGGCAGGGATAACAGGAAAGGCATTTACAATGTTCGGGGGAAATACTTGTAAGAAGACGCAGCGGGTCAGGGAACTTGGGGGAAGGGTTTTCAGAGTGGGCACCTGTGCCAGCGGGGTGCTGAAAGGGGTCGGCCCTAGGACAGTGCTGTTTCTGGTATTTGTGAACGAATGACCCAAGGGAAAAAGGGCCCCTTGGAAGGGTTTTCCCGGGTTTTAGATGAGGGGAAATTTATGAGAGGAATTCACTCGATCGAAGACCAGGCAGAACTTTCCCAAAAGGGTTTTTGGACCCGGTGCAGAAAAGGGCCAGGAATAGGCTCCCGGAGTTCAATTTCCCCCCAAGTGCAAGTCCCGAAGATTTGGGGGAAAAGGGCCAAAAGGCCCCCAAAACCCCGGGAAATTTCAGTTAGGGGGGTCAGAGACACAAAACCCCAAATCAAAAGGAAAAAATTTTGGGGTTGGAAATATAAACACCCGGGGACAAACTCCTGAAGCGCCCCAAACAAAAATACCCGCTGCCCGCTATGATTCCTGGCAAACCCCAGAACAGCATTCCCACATCTTAATAAGGAAAAACATTAAAGGGGCCCGTACAGGGGTACGTTAGGCCCATATTGGGGTATGCTGCACCCGTTTGGGGAACCCCCACCCAGGGAAGCACGTGGGAAAAAATAGAAAAAAGTGCAAAAGGGTTTGCAAAAAGGGCTTGTCCCAGGGGTTAAGAGGGGATGTCCCCACGAGGAGAGGTTAAAGGGAAAATTTAACCCGACGACATGGGGACAGGAGAGAAAAAGGGGGGGGCTGATAAAGACTACAAATATGAGAGGAATTGAAAGGTGGGCAAAGACAGGATGGGTTCCCGAGATTGGACACAGTAACAAAGGGGGCCCAGTTGGAAGTGAAACACAGAAGAATCACAGGGATGTTAGGAAGTATTTCTTCGGCCACAGAGTAGTCAGTAAGTGGAATAGTTTGGGAAGCGATGTAGTGGAGGCAGGATCCATACATAGCTTTAAGCAGAGGTATGATAAAGCTCACGGCTCAGGGAGAGTGACCTAGTAGCGATCAGTGAAGAGACGGGGCCAGGAGCTCGGACTCGACCCCCGCAACCTCAACTAGGTGAGTACAACTTGGTGAGTACACACACACACACACACACACACACACACACACACACACACACACACTCACACACGCACACACACACTCACTCACACACACACACACACATACACACACACAGGATGAGCCCATGGTTTACCCAAAGGTGCAGGGAGGCAAAAACCAAGTGTGCTAGGGAATGGAAGAAATATAGAAGGCAAAGGACCCAGGAGAATAAGGAGAACAGTCGTAGAGTCAGAAACGAATATGCACAGATAAGAAGGGAGGCCCAAAGACAATATGAAAGTGACATAGCAGCGAAAGCCAAATCTGACCCGAAACTGCTGTACAGCCACATCAGGAGGAAAACAACAGTCAAGGACCAGGTAATCAGGCTAAGGAAGGAAGGAGGAGAGACAACAAGAAATGACCGTGAAGTATGTGAAGAACTCAACAAGAGATTCAAAGAAGTGTTCACAGAGGAGACAGAAGGGACTCCAGAAAGACGGAGAGGTGGGGCACACCACCAAGTGCTGGACACAGTGCACACAACCGAGGAAGAAGTGAAGAGGCTTCTGAGTGAGCTAGATACCTCAAAGGCAATGGGGCCAGATAACATCTCCCCATGGGTATTGAGAGAGGGAGCAGAGGCGCTATGTGTACCCCTAACAACAATATTCAATACATCTATCGAAACAGGGAGATTGCCTGAGGCATGGAAGACAGCAAATGTAGTCCCAATCTTTAAAAAAGGAGACAGACATGAAGCATTAAACTACAGACCAGTGTCACTGACATGTATAGTATGCAAAATCATGAAGAAGATTATCAGGAGAAGAATGGTGGAACACCTAGAAAGAATGATCTCATCAACAGCAGCCAACATGTTTCAGGGACGGGAAATCCTGTGTCACAAACCTACTGGAGTTCTATGACATGGTGACAGCAGTAAGACAAGAGAGAGAGGGTGGTGTGGATTGCATTTTCTTGGACTGCAAGAAGGCGTTTGACACAGTTCCACACAAGAGATTGGTGCAAAAACTGGAGGACCAAGCAGGGATAACAGGGAAGGCACTACAATGGATCAGGGAATACTTGTCAGGAAGACAGCAGCGAGTCATGGTACGTGGCGAGGTGTCAGAGTGGGCACCTGTGACCAGCGGGGTCCCGCAGGGGTCAGTCCTAGGACCAGTGCTGTTTCTGGTATTTGTGAACGACATGACGGAAGGAATAGACTCTGAGGTGTCCCTGTTTGCAGATGACGTGAAGTTGATGAGAAGAATTCACTCGATCGAAGACCAGGCAGAACTACAAAGGGATCTAGACAGGCAGCAGACCTGGTCCAGCAATAGGCTCCTGGAGTTCAATCCCACCAAGTGCAAAGTCATGAAGATTGGGGAAGGGCAAAGAAGGCCGCAGACGGAGTACAGTCTAGGGGGTCAGAGACTACAAACCTCACTCAAGGAAAAAGATCTTGGGGTGAGTATAACACCAGGCACATCTCCTGAAGTGCACATCAACCAAATAACTGCTGCAGCATATGGGCGCCTAGCAAACCTCAGAACAGCATTCCGACATCTTAATAAGGAATCATTCAGGACCCTGTACACCGTGTATGTTAGGCCCATATTGGAGTATGCGGCACCAGTTTGGAACCCACACCTAGCCAAGCACGTGAAGAAACTAGAGAAAGTGCAAAGGTTCTCAACAAGACTAGTCCCCAGAGCTAAGAGGTATGTCCTACGACAGAGGTTAAGGGAAATCAACCTGACGACACTGGAGGACAGAGGATAGGGGGGACATGATAACGACATACAAAATACTGAGAGGAATTGACAAGGTGGGCAAAGACAGGATGTTCCAGAGATTGGACACAGTAACAAGGGGACACAGTTGGAAGCTGAAGACACAGATGAATCACAGGGATGTTAGGAAGTATTTCTTCAGCCACAGAGTAGTCAGTAAGTGGAATAGTTTGGGAAGCGATGTAGTGGAGGCAGGATCCATACATAGCTTTAAGTAGAGGTATGATAAAGCTCACGGCTCAGGGAGAGTGACCTAGTAGCGATCAGTGAAGAGGCGTTGCCAGGAGCTCGGACTCGACCTCCGCAACCTCAACTAGGTGAGTACAACTAGGTGAGTACACACACACACATACACACACACACACACACACAGTATGCAGCACCTGTTTGGAACCCGCACTTGATAAAGCACGTCAAGAAACTAGAGAAAGTACAAAGGTTTGCGACAAGGTTAGTTCCAGAGCTAAGGGGAATGTCCTATGAGGAAAGATTAAGGGAAATCGGCCTGACCACACTGGAGGACAGGAGGGTCAGGGGAGACATGATAACGACATATAAAATACTGCGTGGAATAGACAAGGTGGACAAAGACAGGATGTTCCAGGGAGGGGACACAGAAACAAGAGGCCACAATTGGAAGTTGAGACACAAATGAGTCAGAGAGGATAGTAGGAAGTATTTCTTCAGTCATAGAGTTGTAAGGCAGTGGAATAGCCTAGAAAATGACATAGTGGAGGCAGGAACCATACACAGTTTTAAGACGAGGTTTGATAAAGCTCATGGAGCAGGAAAGAGAGGGCCTAGTAGCAACCGGTGAAGAGGCGGGGCCAGGAGCTAGGACTCGACCCCTGCAACCACAAATAGGTGAGTACAATAGTGAGTACACACACACAGACACACACACAGACAGACACACACAGACACACACACACACACACACACACACACACACACACACACACACACACACTCACACACACACACACACACACACACACACACACACACTGGGGCCAGGAGCTAGGATTCGACCCCTGCAACCACAAATAGGTGAGTACACACACACACACACACACACACACACACACACACACGCATGCATGCACATACAACAGGCCTAGTGTCGAATCGACATGTGCCTAGGACCAAATGGTAACTAACACACACACACACACACACCACAGTTACAGTATTAGAACAGAAGTTGAAGGTTTGGTACACAAATGCAGATGGATTAGCGAATAAACATGAGGAATGGCAAGAAAGAATCAATGAGAAGTCCCCAGACATCATAGCAGTTACAGAAACAAAACTCATGGAGACAATAACAGATGCAATCTTCCCACCAGGATACCAGATCATGAGGAAAGATAGAAGGGGCAGGGGGGAGGTGGGGTTGCTCTGCTCGTAAAAAACAGATGGAAATTCGAGAAAATGGAAGGAATAGATGAGACGGGAGAAAGAGACTACATAGCAGGTACACTTCAGTCTGGGGAACACAAAGTGGTCATTGCCGTATGATATAATCCCCCAACAGAACTGCAGAGGCCAAGAGGAGACTATGAAGAAGCAAACAGAGCAATGGGGACACCCAGCTGAGGTGGCAAAAAGAGCTCACATCCACAAGCAAAGTTGCAGGTTTATGGGGGATTTCAACAACAGGGAGATTTGGACTGGAAAACCTGGAGCCATCATGGGTCCCGAAACATGAGAGCCAGGATTGTTGGACGTGGTGCCTGGAAACCTCAAGCACCAACAGTAAAGGACACTACCAGAGTGAGGAGGAAGAAAAGCAAGATTGGACCTTGTGTTCACCCAGGGCAGCTCAGACATTGAGGACACAATATGAGAGTCCCCTAGGAGCTTAGCTAGCCACCTGGTTCTGGGTGCTTTTGAAGACATAGTAATGCTGCAAGTGGGTAAGGAGAATAACAGGAGTAGAATGGAAAGCCTGACTACCAAAAGAGGGGACTACATAGGGTTGAAGAACTTCCCTTCAGAGGTCCAGTGGGACAGAGAACTGGCAGAAAACCAGGTTTTCCAGTTTTACATATCGGCACGACATATATCTATCTGTTATATATATATATAATATATATATATAAAATATATAACTATATATAAATATATATATATATATATATATATATATATATATATCATATAAATATATATATCTATATAATATATATCTATATATATTATAATATATATATAATATATATATATATATTTACATATATAAATATATATATATATATATATACATATATACATATATATTATATATATATAAATATATAATATATATATATATATATATATATATATATATATTATATATATAACATATATATATATATATATATATAAAATATATATATATATATATATATATAATATATATATATATATTTATATATAAAGATAATATATATATATATATATATAATATATATATATATAATATTTATGATATATAAAATATATATATATATATATATATATATAATATAAATATATAAATATATAATAATATATATATATATATATATACAGATAGATATATGTCGGGCCGAATAGTATAACTGGAAAACCGGTTTTCCTGCCAGTTCTCTGTCCCACTGACCTCTCTGCAGAAGTTCCTTCAACCTATGTAGTCCCCCTTTTTGGTAGTCAGGCTTTCCCATTCTACTCCTGTTATTCCTCCACTTGCAGCTTTACTATGTATCAAAGCACAGAACCACGTGGTCGCTAGCTCCTAGGACTCTCATACTTGATGTCCTCAATGTCTGAGCTGCCCTGGGTGAACACAAGGTCCAATCTTGCTTTTTCATCCTCCCCTCTCACTCTGGTAGTGTTCCTTTACATCTTGGTGCATGAGGTAGACCAGCACCACTCCCACATCCTGGCTCTCCATGTTTTCGGACCCCCATATGGCTCCAGGTTTTCCCAGCAATCTCCTCTGTTTGTTGAAATCCCCCCATAACCCAGCACTTTGCTCTGCTGGAGTGAGCTCTTTTTTGCCACCCTCAGCAAGTGTTCAACCATTGCTCTGTTTGCTCTCTTCATATTCCCTCTCTGCCCCTGCAGTTCTGTGGTGGATTATACATCACGCAATGACCACTTTGTGTTCCCAGACTGAAGTGTACCTGCTCATTAGTCTCTTTCCTCTGTCTCATCTATTCCTTCCATTTGCTCGAATTTCCATCTTTTTTTTTACGAGGCAGAGCAACCCCACCTCCCCCCCTGCCCTTCTATCTTTCCTCATGATCTGTATCCTGGGGGAAGATTGCATCGTTATTGTCTCCATGATTTTGTTTCTGTAACGGCTATGATGTCGGGGGACTTCTCATGATTCATCTTGCAATTCCTCATGTTATCGCTAATCCTCTCATTTGTGTACCAAACCGTCACTTCTGTTCTATACTGTAACTGTGGTGTGGTGTGTGTGTAGTTTTACAATCTGGTCCCTTCATGTCGATTCGACACTAGGCCTGTTGTAATGTGCATGCAAGCGTGTGTGTGTGTGGTGGTGTGTGTGGTGTGTGTGAGGGGGGGGGGTTTGTAATCCACCATTTGTGGTTGCAGGTCGAATCCCAGCTCCTGGCCCCAGTGTGTGTGTGTGTGTTTGTGAGTGGTGTGTGTGTGTGAGGTGTGATGTGTGTGTGTGTGTGTGTGTGTTGTGTGTGGTGTGTGTGGTGTCTGTGTGTGTCTGTCTTGGTTGTGTCTGTGTGTGTGTACTCACCTATTTGTACTCACAATTTGTGGTTGCAGGGGTCGAGTCCTAGCCTCTCTGGCCCCGCCTCTTTCACCGTTGCTACTAGGCGTTTTTTTTTTTCCGCTCTTTCCCTGCTCCATGAGCTTTATCAAAACCTCCCGACTTAAAACTGTGTATGGTTCCTGCCTCCACTATGTCCATTTTTTCAGGCATCCACTGCCTACAACTCTAAGACTGAAGAAATACTTCCTACTACTCTCTGACTCATTTGTGTCCTTCAACTTCCAATTGTGGCCCTTGTTCTGTGTCCCTCCCTGGAACATCTGTCCTTTGTCCACCTTGTCTATTCCACGCAGTATTTTATATGTCGTATCATGTCGCCCCTGACCCTCCTGTCCCTCCTGTGTGGTCAGGCCATTTCCCATAATCCTTCCTCATAGGACATTCCCTTAGCTCTGGAACTAACTTGTCCGCAAACCTTTGTACTTTCTCTAGTGTCTTGACGTGCTTTATCAAGTGCGGGTTTCCAAACAGTGCTGCATACTGTGTGTGTGTGTGTTGTTATTGTGTGTGTGTGTACTCACCTAGTTGTACTCACCTAGGTTTGAGGTAAGCGGAGGTCGATCCGAGCTCCGGCAACGCCTCTTCACTGATCGCTACTAGGTCACTCTCCCTGAGCCGTGACTTTATCATACCTCTACTTAAAGCTATGTTAATGGATCCAGCCTCCACTACAACGCTTCCCAAACTATTCCACTTACTGACTACTCTGTGCTGAAGCAATACTTCCCTAACATCCCTGTATTCATCTGTTCTTCAGCTTTCCAACTGTGTCCCCTTGTTACTTGTCCAATCTCTGAACATCCTGTCTTTGCCCACCTTTTCAATTCCTCTCAGTATTTTGTATGTCGTTAATCATGGTCCCCCCTACCCTCAGTCACCAGGTCGTCAGGTTGATTTCCCCTTAACCTCTGCTCGTAGGACATCACCTCTTAGCTCTGGGACTAGTTCTTTGTTGAAACCTTTGCACTTACTCTAGTTTCTTCACGTGCTTGGCTAGTGTGGGTTTCCAACTGGTGCTCGCATACTCCAATATGGCCTAACATACACGGTGTACAGGTCCTGAGATTCCTTATTAAGATGTCGGAATGCGTACTGAGGTTGCTAGGCGCCCATAGCTGCAGCAGTTATTTGGTTGATGTAGCACTTCAGGATATGTGGCCGGGTTATCTCACCCAAATCTTTTTTCCTTGAGTTGAGTTTGTATCTCTGACCCCTAGACTGTACCCGTCTGCGGCCTTCTTTGCCCTTCCCAATCTTCTGACTTTGCACCTTGGAGGGATTGAACTCCAGGAGCCTATTGCCTGGACCAGGGGGGGCGGGGGGTCTGCGCCTTCTAGATCCCTTTGTATTCGCCCCTGGTCTTCGGATCGAGTGAAATTCCTTCTCATCAAATTCACTCATCTGCAAACAGGGACACCTCAGATCTATTCTTCCGTCATGTCGTTCCAGCAAATACCAGAAACAGCAACTGGTCCAAGACTGACCCCTGCGGGCACCCGCGTGGTCAAGGTGCCCACTCCTGACACCTCGCCACGTACAATGACCTCGCTGCTGTCTTCCTGACAGAGTATTCTCCCTGATCCATTGTAGCCTTTCTGTTATCCCTGCTTGGTCCTCCATTTTTGCACAATCTCTTGTGAGGAATGTGTCAACGCCTTCTTGCAGTCCAAGAAAATGGCAATCCCCCACCCCTCCTCTCTTGTCTTACTGCTGTCACCATGGCATAGAACTCCAGTAGGTTTGTGACCACTGGATTTCCCCGTCCCTGAAAACATGTTTGGCCTGCTGTTATGAGATCCATTCCTTTCTAGGTGTTCCACCATTCTTCTCCTGAAAATCTTCTCCTGATTTTGCATACTATACATGGCATGACACTGGTCTGTAGTTTAATGCATCATGTTCGTCTCTTTTTTAAAGATTGGGCCTACATTTGCTGTCTTCCATGCCTCATGCAATCTCCTTGCTGTTTCGATAGCATGTATGAATATTTTTTGTTAGGGGTACACCATAGCGCCTCTGCTCCCTCTCTCAATACCCATGGGGAGATGTATCTGGCCATTGCCTTTGAGGTATCCTAGCTCACTCAGAAGTCATCTTCACTTCTTCTCGGTTGTGTTGCACTGTGTCCACACTTGGTGGTGTGCCCCACCCTCTCCCTCTTTCTGAGTCCCTTCCTGTCTCCTCTGTGAACACTTCTTTGAATCCTCTTGTTGAGTTCTTCACAACTTCAACGTCATTCTTGTTGTCTCTCCTCCTTCCTTCCTTAGACCTGATTCCTGTCCATGGACTGTTGTTTTTCCTCCTGATGTGGCTGTACAGCAGTTGCCCGGGTCAGATTTGGCTTTCGCTGCTATGTCACTTCAATTGTCTTTGGCCTCCCTTCTTATCTGTGCAATATTCGTTTCAGACTCTCACTGTTTACTCGCTTTTTCTCCTGGTCCTTTGCCTTCCTATATTTCTTCCATCCCTAGCACCCTTTGGTTTTTTGCCTCCGCACCTTTGGGTAAACCATGGCTCTCCTGAGTGTGTGTATGTTGTGTGTGTGATTGAGTGAGTGGTGTGTGTGCGTGTGTGAGTGAGTGTGTGTGTGTGTGTGGTTGTGTGTTGTGTGTGTTCTGTGTACTCACAAGTTGAACTCACCTAGTTGAGGTTGGGGGGTCCAGTCCGAGCTCCTCCCCGTCTCTTCACTGATCCTACTAGGTCACGCTCCCCTGAGCCGTGAGCTTTATCATACCTCTGCTTAAAGCTATGTATGGATCCTGCCCTCCACTACCATCGCTTCCCAAACTATTCCTCTTACTGACTACTCTGTGGCCGAAGAAATACTTCCTAACATCCCTGTGATTCATCTGTGTCTACAGCTTCCAACTGTGGCCTCTTGTTTCTGTGTCCCCTCCCTGGAACATCCTGTCTTTGTCCACCTTGTCTATTCTGTGCAATATTTTATATGTCGTTATCATGTCTCCCCTGACCCTCCTGTCCTCCAGTGCCGTCATTCCGATTTCCCTTAACCTTTCTTCATAGGACATTCCCCTTAGCTCTGGAACTAACCTTGTCGCAAACCTTTGTACTTTCTCTAGTTTCTTGACGTGCTTTATCAAGTACGCATTCCAAACAGGTGCTACATACTCCAGTATGGGCCTGACATGCACGGTGTACAGTGTCTTGAACGATTCCTTACTAAAGAATCGGAACGCTGTTCTCAGGTTTGCCAGGCGCCCATATGCTGCAGCAGTTATCTGGTTGATGTGTGCTTCTGGAGATATGCTCGGTGTTATACTCACCCCAAGATCTCTCTCTTTGAGTGAGGTTTGCAGTCTTTGGCCACCTAGCCTATACTCTGTCTGTTGCCTTCTGTGCCCTTCCCCTATCTTCATGACTTTGCATTTAGCAGGATTAAATTCGAGAAGCCATTTGCTGGACCTGGTGCCAAGTCTGTCCAGGTCTCTTTGAAGTCCTGCCTGGTCCTCATCTGATTTAATTCTCCTCATTAACTTCACCTCATCTGCAAACAGGGACACTTCTGAGTCTAATTCTTCCATCATGTCGTTCACATATACCAAAAATAGCACTGGTCCTAGGACCGACCCCTGCGGGATCCCGCTCGTCACAGGTGCCCACTGTGATACATCGTTATGTACCATGATTCGTTGTTGCCTCCCTGTTAGGTATTCTCTGACCCATTGCAGTGCCCTTCCTGTTGTATGTGCCTGATGCTCTAGCTTCTGCACTAATCTCTTGTGAGGACCTGTGTCAAAGGCCTTCTTGCAGTCCAAGAAGATGCAATCAACCCACCTCTCTCTCTCGTGTCTTACTTCTGTTACTTTATCATAAAACTCCAGAAGGTTTGTGACACAAGATTTTCCTTCCATGAATCGGTGCTGGTTGGCATTTATACTCTTGTTCCAATCCAGGTGCTCCACCATTCTCCTCCTGATAATCTTCTCCATAACTTTGAATACTATACACGTCAATGACACAGGTCTATAGTTTAGTGCCTCTTTTCTGTCTCCTTTTTTAAAAATGGGAACTACATTTGCCATCTTCCATACCTCAGGTAGTTGCCCAGTTTCTAGGGACGTCTTGTCCGGTCCCATTGCCTTTGAGGTCTTTATGTCCCTTAGCAGTTTCTTCACCTCCTCCTCATCTGTATGCATGTCGTCCAACTCTTGTTAGTGTATTCCTTGCTGGTGTCCCAATCTGGTCTGTCCCTCCAGAGGCCTTCCTGTCTCCACTGTAAATACTTCTTTAAATCTCAAGTTGAGCTCCTCACATACATCTTGATCGTTTCTTGTGAGTTCTCCACCTTCTTTCCTCAGCCTTATCACCTGGTCCTTGACTGTTGTCTTCCTCCTATTGAGGCTATACAGCAGTTTCGGGTCAGATTTGACTTTCGATGCTATGTCGTTTTCATACTGTCGCTGGGCCTCCCTCATTATCTGTGTATACTCATTTCTGGCTCTTTTACTAATCTCCTTGTTTTCCTGAGTCCTATGCCTCATGTACCTTTTCCATTCTCTGTTGCACTTAGTTTTTGCCTCCCTACACCTTCGGGCAACCAAGGACTCGTTTTGGTCTTCCCATTATTTCTGTTTCCCTTGGGAATAAACCTTTCCTCTGCCTCCTTGCACTTTGTTGCCACATATTCCTTCATCTCGTTTACTGATTTTCCTACCATTTCTCTGTCCCATTGAACCTCCTGCAGGAAGTTTGTCATACCTGAGTAGTCCCCCTTTTATAGTTTGGCCTGTCCCCTTCAATTCCTGTTACCTTCTCCACTTGTAACTCTACTATATAATCAAAATTCAGAACCACGTGATCGCTAGCTCCAAGCGGCCTCTCGTAAATGATGTCCTCAATGTCTGAACTGCTCAGGGTGAACACAAGATCCAGTCTTGCTGGCTCATCCTCCCCTCTCTCTCTGGTAGTGTCCCTGACATGTTGATGCATGAGGTTTTCAAGTACCACATCCATCATCTTGGCTCTCCATGTTTCGGGACCCCCACGTGGCTCCAGGTTTTCCCAGTCGATCTCCCTGTGGTTGAAATCGCCCATTACCAGTAACTTTGCTCTGCTCGAGTGAACTCTTCTTGCCACCTCAGCCAGTGTGTCCACCATCACCCTGTTGTTTTCTTCGTACTCCTCTCTTGGCCTCCTGCAGTTCTGTGGTGGGTTATACATCACTCCAATGACTACTTTATGTTCTCCAGACTGAATTGTACCTACAATGTAGTCTCTTTCTCCAATCATGTCCATGCCTTCCATTTATTCAAATCCACATCGGTGTTTGATGAGCAGTGAAACCCCTCCTCCCCCTCTACTCCTTCTATCTTTCCTCAGGATCTGATATCCCATTGGGAAGATTGTGTCTGTTATTGTCTCAGCGAGTTTTGTTTCTGTGACTGCTATGATGTCTGGGGATTTCTCACTGATTCTTTCGTTCCACTCCTCATGTTTATTCGTTATTCCATCCGCGTTTGTGTACCAAACTTTCAGTTTCTTTTCTATCATTGTGGACCTGCAAGAATATTTGGGTTGGGAAGCAAGAGCCTTGGTGGGGGCCTATGGGGGTATGTGGGGTTTGTGATGATGGGGTGGGGTCAGGATGCCTATAAGGGACAGCTGTTGGGGTGGGGTTTGTGATATGGAGGTAGGTGGCAGAGGGAACAGTGAGTGGGTTGTAGTATAGATTGTGAAGTTGCGTTGGGAATGTCACGGTTGGAGTCTTTCGGTGGGAGATTCTGTGGGGAGTGTTTGACCTTCCTCCTGTGTCTGGGTCCTGGTCATCTTCGTCATTGCCTCTCGTTCCTCCTTGCGTCTCTGTACCCTCTCTTTCAGTGTAGTCCTTTCTTCTTGTGTTCTGTCGCGGTCTAGGTATACTCTCTGGTACCCCTGTTTGTCCCTCAGTCTTGCTTTGTCTTTCAGAATCCTGGTTCGAACTGATTCCTCCTTGATAATTACTTTGACAGGCCGTATCCTTCCACTCGCAAACCACCCAATTCTCTGAAAATTTGTCATCTGGGTCATATCGCCTTCAATCATTTTTTCCTCCTCCTGTTTTATTTCTTGGAAGTTGTCCCCCTTGGCTTCTTGGAGCCCGTAGACAAAAACTGACCTTGCCCTTTCCTCTTCCCACTGAGTCTCCATCTGCTTCCTCTAATGTGCGTGTGTGTGTGTGTGTGTGTGTGTGTGTGTGTTGTGTGTGTGTGTGTGTGTGTGTGTGTGTGTGTGTATGTGTGTGCGTGCGTGTGTGTGTGTGTGTGTGTGTGTGTGTGTGTGTGTGTGTGTGTGTGTGTGTGTGTGTGTGTGTGTGTGAGTGTGTTTGCATGTGTGTGTGTTTGCATGTGTATGTGTGTGTATGCATGTGTGTGTGTGTGTGTGTGTGTCTGTGTGTGTGTGTTGTGTGTGTGTGTAATCTGCTTTGCGTGTACCACAGTGTTAACACTCTGAATGTTTACTCTCCATCAATAAAAATAATTATATACTGGTGCCGTCACTAGAATTTCTTTTAATATTATGAGTTAGGTTCTTTGCAATAACTTGTGTCATTTTTGGTGCTTCATTATTCTTGTGTGTATAATTCATTCAGCTGCTTCTCTTGGTTACAAAATGTTTAACTATCCGTGAATTTTCAAAGAGCAATTAAGCATGTTTTGTGTTTCTTAATAAATGTTTTGGTAGGTACATTCTTTTACCATGTGTCTTAATAATAAAAAAAAATGTTTAACGAAGTAATGTTGATAATAATAATAAAGAAATAATAATGACAATAATAATAATAATAATAATAATAATAATAACAATAATAATAATAATAATAATAATAATAATAATAATAATAATAATAATAATAATAATAATAATAATAATTATAATAATAATAGTTACAAGAGGAAAGGTAGTTCAATTTCCAGCAAAATAACATTGGGAAAAGTGATGTCACCACTGTTGTTTAAAACATTTATAGACGAGGCTGTAAAATTTAATGTTTTTTTGTTGAGAAGAAGTTCGGTTACTAAACTATAATGAGTGTAATACATAGTGAGTGTTTTACTGTTGTTTTTAGCCGATGTCACAATAGTTTTGGGAGATTGTGAAGAAATGTTGCAACGGTTGGTAGACGAATTTTAAGAAGGTGTGTAAAACTGGAAATTAAAAGTAAACAAAAATAAGAAAGAGCAAGACGGCAACAGCAACTAAATTTTTGACTGGAATGAGGGATTATGAGAGAAAAAAGTTGTTCATTTATTAGGGAGTTGTAGACAGGTTGGTAGATGGTTGTATGAGAGGTGAAGGTTGAACTTTAGAAGTGACGATGGTGCATTGGAACATCTGTGGAGACAAAGAACTTTCTCTAAGATGGAAAAACGACAAATATTAGAGGATAGTATGAAACCAACACTGTTATATGGGAGGGGAGCATAAGCTTAATACGTTGCAGGGAGGAAGCTGCCTTCCTGAGTGGAGTGAATATTATATGGAGGAGTTGTGACGTCGCCAAATGTATTATTCAGTGGGATGAGGAGAGATTCTTGAGGTGATTTCGATATAAGAGAGGTTGAAGAAAATACAAGAGAATATAAATACGGTTTGGAGTGAAGAAGTGGAAGGAAAGGTTGGAGTGTCTTTGAACATCCACCAGACATGTGTAAGCATGTTAAGTAGTCATGAATGAAGGAAATTATTTTTTTTCTGAGATAACGTGCAGATGGAGTATGATCAAGTTAACATTTATAAAGAGATTCAATGAAACTGACTAGTATCTTGGTAAATATATTGCCAGTACTGTGCAGGAAGGTTGGAGATAATAAATACATTACCTGTGCTGTGTAGGAAGGTTGGAGATAATAAATACATTACCTGTGCTGTGTAGGAAGGTTGGAGATAATAAACACTTTACCTGTGCTGTGTAGGAAGGTTGGAGATAATAAATACATTACCTGTGCTGTGTAGGAAGGTTGGAGATAATAAATACATTACCTGTGCTGTGTAGGAAGGTTGGAGATAATAAATACATTACCTGTGCTGTGTAGGAAGGTTGGAGATAATAAACACTTTACCTGTGCTGTGTAGGAAGGTTGGAGATAATAAACACTTTACCTGTGCTGTGTAGGAAGGTTGGAGATAGGAAATACATTACCTGTGCTCTGTAGGAAGGTTGGAGATAATAAATACATTACCTGTGAGGTGTAGGAAGGTTGGAGATAGTAAATACATTACCTGTGCTGTCTAGGAAGCTTGGAGATAATAAATACATTATCTGTGTTGTGTAGAAAGGTTGGAGATAGTAAATACATTACATGTGCTGTGTAGGAAGGGTGGAGAAAGTAAATACATTACCTATGCTGTGTAGGAAGGTTGGAGATAGGAAATACATTACCTGTGCTGTGCACGAAGCTTGGAGATAACAAATACATTACCTGTGCTGTGCAGGAAGGTTGGAGATAGTAACGACATTACATGTGCTCTGCAGGCAGGGTGGAGATAGTAAATTCATTACCTGTACTGTGTAGGCAGGGTGGAGATAGTAAATACATTACCTGTACTGTGTAGGCAGGGTGGAGATAGTAAATACATTACCTGTGCTGTGTAGTCAGGTTAGATATATTACATACGTTAACTGTGCTGTGTAGGAAGGGTGGAGGTAGAAATACATTACCTGTGCTGTGTAGGAATGATGGAGATAACAAATACATTACCTGTGTTTTGTAGGAAGGTTGGAGATAGGAAATACATTACCTGAGCTCTGTAGGAATGTTGGAGATAGGAAACACATTGCCTGTGCTGTGTTGGAATGATGGAGTTAACAAATACATTACCTGTGCTTTGTAGGAAGGTTTGAGATAAATACATTACCTGTCTTGCGTAGGAAGGTTGGAGATAGTAAATACATTACCTGTGCTTTGCAGGAATGTTGGAGATAATAAATACATTACCTGTGCTCTGTAGGAAGGTTTGAGATAAATACATTACCTGTCTTGCGTAGGAAGGTTGGAGATAGTAAATACATTACCTGTGCTTTGCAGGAAGGTTGGAGATAGGAAATACATTACCTGAGCTCTGTAGGAATGTTGGAGATAGGAAACACATTGCCTGTGCTGTGTTGGAATGATGGAGTTAACAAATACATTACCTGTGCTTTGTAGGAAGGTTTGAGATAAATACATTACCTGTCTTGCGTAGGAAGGTTGGAGATAGTAAATACATTACCTGTGATGTGTAGGAATGTTGTAGAGAGCAAATACATTACTTGTCATGTGTAGGAAGGTTGGAGATAGTAAATACATTACCTGTGATGTGTAGGAAGGGAGGAGAGAGACAATACATAACCTGTGATGTGTAGGAAGGTTGGAAATAATAAATACATTACCTGTGCTGTGCATGAATGGTGGAGATAGTAAATACATTACCTGTGCTCTGTAGGAAGGTTGGAGATAGTAAATACATTACATGTGATGTGTAAAAAGGATTGAGATAGTAAATACATTACCTGTACTGTGTAGGAAGGTTGGAGATAATAAATACATTGCCTGTGATGTGTAGGAAGGTTGGAGATAGTGAATACATTACCTGTGATTTGTAGGAAGGTTGGAGATAGTGAATACATTACCTGTGATTTGTAGGAAGGTTGGAGATAGTAAATATATTACCTGTACTGAGTAGGAAGGTTGAGATAGTAAATACATTACCTGTGATGTGTAGGGACGATACTAAATACATTGCCTGTGATGTGCAAGATGGGTAGAGATGTTAATGGTTGGAGGATAATATGAACTGTGGTGTCAACATGATTCTGGCAAAACAATGAATGAATAAATGATGGTGAGAGTGTTATTATCTTTGTCTGCTCAACTTTCCTTCGAGGTAGACGATCTGTGCTAAAAAATAATTGTAAAATACTCTTGAACACCTCTTTATATGCTTCAAATTTCTGTTCAACAATTCTCTTTTTTGTATATTCAGAATTTACTACTTTTACTCCGAAGTTTCACTTGTCGCGGTGATTCAGTTTTTGTTGTGTTTCTAGTCAGTTCTGTCTCGTTAACTGAAGAGAAAAAAATCTTAGTTTTTTGAGAAATACATTGATGCTGTGATAATAGTTAGTTAATGTTTGTAGTAAAAGCTTACGTATGTTAGTAAAGATTGATGTTTATACTTTACTTAAAACGTTGAATTCATATTATGGTGATTTATAAGATAAAAAAAAGTGAAAAAATTATGGTTATTTAGGTTTCAATATTAACACTATATTTTCTCAATTATTTTGGACGATATTCATTCATTATTTATGTGATCGCTTTATATATAGAGAGAGATTTTATATAAATATTTGGAATAATTTCGTCGAGAATCACAGATTTAACACCAGATAACCAAAAACACTCGACACTTGAAGACATTCCGAGGTGCTGGTGCAGCTGGCTGCCTGCCTTACCCAGGTGCTGGTGCAGCTGGCTGCCTGCCTGCCTTACCCAGGTGCTGGTGCAGCTGCCTGCCTCCCTTACCCAGGTGCTAGTGCAGCTGGCTGCCTGCCTGCCTTACCCAGGTGCTAGTGCAGCTGGCTGCCTGCCTGCCTTACCCAGGTGCTAGTGCAGCTGGCTGCCCTCCTGCCTTACCCAGGTTCTGGTGCAGCTGGTTGCACACTTTCCTTACCCAGGTGCTATTGCAGCTGGCTTCAAACCTGAATTACCTAGGCGATGGAGCAGCTGGCTGCCCTCCTGCCTAATTCAGGTGCTGGAGCACCTGGCTGCCTGCTTGCCTTCCCCATGTGCTGGTGCAACTGGTTGCCTCCTTGCCTTACATAGGTGGTCGTTCAGCTGGCACACTGACTGCCTTAACAAGGTGCTGGTGCAGCTGGCTGCCTGCCTGCCTTGCCCAGGAGCTGGTGCAGCTGGTTGCCTACCTGCCTTACCCAGGTGCTAGTGCAGCTGGGTACCCGCCTGCCTTACCCAGGTGCTGGTGGAGCTGGCTGCCAGCCTGCCTTACCCAGGTGCAGGTGGAGCTGGTTGCCAGCCTGCTTTACTCAGGTGCTGGTACCGTTGGTTGCCTGCCTGCCTTTCACTGGTGCCGGTACAGATGGCTGCCTGCCTGCCTTACCCAGGGATTATACAGTTGGTTGCCTGCCTGTTTTACTCAGGTGCTGGTACAGCTGGTTGCCTGCCTGCCTTACACTGTTGCTGGTACAGCTGGTTGCCTGCCTGCTTTACCAAGGTGCTGGTACAGCCGGTTGATTGCCTGCTCTACTCAGGTGCTGGTACAGCTAGCTGCCTGCCTGCCTTACCCAGGTGCTTGTGCAGCCGGCTACGCACCTGCTTTACCTAGGAGCTGGTGCAGGTGGCTACCTGCCTGCATTACCCAGGTGCAGGTGCAGCTGGTTGCCTGTATGCCTTATCCAGGTGCTGGTAAAGCTGGTAGCCTGCTTGCCTTGCTCAGGTGCTGGTACAGCTGGTTGCCCGCCTGTTTTACCCAGGTGCTGGTACAGCTGGTTGCCTGTATGCCTTATCCAGGTGCTGGTAAAGCTGGTTGCCTGCTTGCCTTACCCAGCTTCTGGTGCAGCTTGTTGCCAACTTGTCTTACACAGGTGTTGGTGCAACTGGCTTCACATCTCCCTTACCAAGGTGCTGGAGCAGCTGGCTGCGTGCCTGCCTTACCCAGGAGATGGTGCAGCTGGCTGGCTCCCTGCTTCACCCAGGTGCTGGTGTAGCTGGTTGCCCATTTGCATTACCCAGGTTCTGGTGCAGCTCGCTTAACAGCTGCCTTACCTAGGTGCTGGTGCACCCAACTGCCCACCTGCCTTACTCAGGTGCTGGTGCAGTTGGCTGCCTACTTGCCTTACCGAGGTGCTGGTGCAGCTAGCTGCCAACCTGCGTTTCCCAGGTGCTGATGCAGCTGCCTCTCTCCCTGTCTTACCAAGGTGTTGCTGCAGCTGCCTGCATGCCTGTCTTGCCCAGATCGTGGTGCAGCTGGATGCCCGTCTGCCTTTCCGAGGTGCTAGTGAAGCTGCCTGCCTGCCTTCCTTACCCAGGTGCTGGTGCTGCTGGCTGACTTCCTGGCTTGCCCAGGTGCTGGTGCAGAGGGCTGCCCGCCTGCTTTACCAAGGTTCTGGTGCAGCTGGTTGCACACTTTCCTTACCCAGGTGCTATTGCACCTGGCCTAACCTGTTACCTTGGGTGGGCAGCTGGTGCCCTCCTGCCTAATTCAGGTGCTTATGCAGCGGCTGCCTGCTTACCTTACCATGTGCTGGTGCAACTGGTTGCCTCCTTCCCTTACATAGGTGGTCGTGCAGCTGGCACACTGACTGCCTTAACAAGGTGCTGGTGGCAGCTGCTGCCTGCCTGCCTTACCCAGGTGCTGGTGAAGCTGGCTGCCTGCTTGCCGTACCAGTGCCGTTGCAGTTAGCTGCCTGCCTTCCTTACCTAGGTGCTGGTGAAGCTTGTTGCCCGCCTGCTTTTCACAGGTGCTGGTGCAGCTAGCTGCCCACCTACCTTACCCATGTGCCGGTTCAGCTAGCTGCCTGCCTTCCTTACACAGGTGCTGGTGCAACTGGCTGCCCGCCAACCTTACACATGTACTTGTGCAGCTGTTCGCCTGAATCCCTTTAAACACAGGTGCTGTGCAGCTCGTTTGCATGCCTGCCTTGCCCGGGAGTTTGGGTGCAGCTTTCTGTCCGCCTACCATACCCAGGTGTTGAGTAAGAAAGTTGCCCACCTGCCTTACCCAGGTGACGGTGCAGGTGGCTGCCTACCTTAAATACCAAGTTGCTGGTGTAGCTCTTTGCCCGCGTGCCTTACCCAGGTGCTGGTGCATCTGGCTGCCTGCCTGCCTTACCCAGGTGCTGTGCAGCTTCCTGCCTGCTTCCCCAGGTGCTGGTGAGTTTGCTGCGCCTGCCTTAACCCAGGACTGGTGAGCTGGTTGCCTGCCTGCTTTAACTCAGGTGCTGGTACCGCTGGTTGCCTGCCTCCCTTTTACACTGGTGCGGGTTTCAGTGGCTGCCTGCCTCCCTTCCCCAAATGCTGTTGCAGCTGGCTGCTTTCCTGCCCACCCGGGTCGTTGGTGCAGCTGGCTGCCCGCCAGAGTTACCGAGGTGCTGGTGCAGCTAGCTGCCACCCGTTCCCAGGTGCTGAGGGCAGCTGCCTGTCTCCATGCCTTACCAAGGTGTTGTGCAGCTGGCTGCATGCCTCCTTGCCAGATCGTGGTGCTGCTGGCTGCCCGTTGCTTCCGAGGTGTGTGAAGCTCCTCCTGCCTTCCTTACCAGGTGCTGGTGCTGCTGGTTTGACTTCCTGGCTTGCCCAGTGAAAGAGAAAAATTTTTGGAAAGGACTTAAGTTTTAAATGAGTTTTGTAATTAACCATTTTACATATTCGGCACGAATGTAAAATATATATATATATATATTATATATATATATATATATATATATTTTATATTATATATATATATATATATATGTGTGTGTGTGTTGTAGGTAGTAGGTTGGTAGAGAGCAACCACCCAAGGAAGTACTCCCGTCCTGCCAGATGACTGTAAAACAGAAACCTGAAAACTGTTTGCATGATGGTAGGATTGCTGGTTTCTTTTTCTGTCTCATAAACACGCTAGATAACGGGGATATCTTGCTATTTCCCTACTTACACTTTGGTCACACTTCACAGACACGCACTTGCTTTTATATACATACTCTAATTTTTTCCTTTTCTAAATAGCTTTGTTCTTCTTTATTTCTTCTATTGTCCTTTGGGAAGGGAAAAAAATCTTTCCACCGTAAGCCATGCATGTCGTATGAGGCGACAAAATCCCGGGAAACAATGGCTAGTAACCCTTATCCTTAGACATTTACTAAAAAAGAGAAAAAGGGAAAAACTTTTAAAACTGGGGATTCTAAATGTGGTGGATGTAGTGCGGATGACAAGAAACAGATGATTGCTGAGTTATGAAAAAAGAAGTTGGATGTATGGCCAAAAGGAAACAAAGCTGAAGGGGTAGGGGAGTTTCGTGGGGGGAAAAAAATGGGATTTAAATCTGGAATATCTGAGAGAGTTAGAGCAAAGGAAGGGGAGCAGTAATCTTGTATGATGAGTTAGGGAAAGGAGAAAAGAGAATATGAATGTGTAATCAAGAATTATGTGGATTAAAGTAAAGGTTGGATGCGGGGGGAAGGGGGGTCATAATAAGGTGTATTCACCTGGAGAGGGGAATGCAGAGGGGGAGAGAGAGATTTGGGAGATTTTAAAAGTGAATGTATAGGAGCCTTTGAACCAAGTGAGAGAGTAATTGTGGTAGGGGACCTAAATGCTAAAGTAGGAGAAACTTTTAGAGAGGGTGTGGTAGGTAAGTTTGGGGTGCCAGGTGTAAATGATAATGGGGCCCTTTGATTGAAACTTTGTATAGAAAGGGGTTTAGTTATAGGTAATACATTATTTTAAGAAAAAGAGGATAAATAAGTATACAAGATAGACGTAGGGCAAAATGACAGTAGTTTGTTGGATTATGTATTGGTATATGAAAAAACTGTTGTGTAATTTCAGGATGTACATGTTTATAGAGGGGCCACAGATATATCAGATCACTTTCTAGTTGTAGCACACGGGAGAGTAAAAGGTAGATGGGATACAAGGAGAATAAAAAGCATCAGGGAAGAGAGAGGTGAAGGTTTATAAACTAAAAGAGGAGGCAGTTAGGGTAAGATATAAACAGCTATTAGAGGATATGGGCTAATGAGAGCTTTAGGCCATGGGGTCGAAGAGGTATGGGGTAGGTTTAAAAATGTAGTGTTAGAGTGTTCAGCAGAAGTTGTGGTTACGGGAAAAGTGGGTGCGGGAGGGAAAGAGGAGCGATTGGTGGAATGATGATGTAAAGAGGTAGTAAGGGGGGAAAAAGTTAGCATATGAGAATTTTTTACAAAGTAGAAGTGAGGGAAGGATGGAAGAGTATTGGAGAAAAAGAGAGAGGTTAAGAGAGGGGTGGAAAAAATGTAAAAAGAGAGCAAATGAGAGAGTGGGTGAGTGTTATCAACAAATTTTGTTGAAATAAGAAAAAGTTTTGGAGTGAGATTAACAAGTTAAGAAAGCCTAGAGAACAAGTGGATTTGTCAGTTAAAATAGGAGAGGAGAGTATTAAATGGAGAGTTAGAGGTATTGGGAAGATGGAGGGAATTTATTTGAGGAATTGTTAAATGTTGATGAAATAGGGAAGCTGGGGATTTCGTGTATAGAACAAGGAGGAATAATATCTTGTAGGAGTGAGGAAGAGCCAGTTGTGAGTGTGGGGGAAGTTCGTGAGGGCATTTAGGTAAAATGAAAGGGGGTAAGGCACCCGGGGATTGAGGGGATAAAGAGAGAAATGTTAAAAGCAGGTGGGGATATAGTTTTGGAGGGGTTTGGGTTTGCAATTATTTAATAAATGTAGGGAAAAGAGGGTAAGGTACCTAGGGATTGGCAGAGAGCATGCATAGTTCCTTTGTATAAAGGCAAAGGGGATAAAAGAGAGTGCAAAAATTTTGGGGGGATAAGTCTGCTGAGTATACCTGGTAAAGTGTATGGTAGAGTTATTATTGAAAGAATTAAGAGCAAGACGGAGAATAGGATAGCAGATGAACAAGGAGGCTTTAGGAAAGGTGGGGGGTTGTGGACCAGGTGTTTACGGGTGAAACATATAAGTAAAACAGTATTTAGATAAGGCTAAAGAGGTCTTTGTGGCATTTATAGATTGGAAAAGGCGTATGACAGGTGGATAGGGGGGCAATGTGGCAGATGTTGCAGGTGTATGGTGTAGGAGGTAGGTTACTGAAAGCAGTTAAGAGTTTTTACGGGGATAGTGAGCTCAATTTTAGAGTATGTAGGAAAGAGGGAAATTATTTCCCAGTAAAAGTAGGCCATAGAAAAGGATGTGTGATGTCACCGTGGTTGCTTAATATATTTAGATGGGGTTTGTAAGAGAAGTAAATGCGAGGTTTGGCAAGAGGGTGGAGTTAAAGATAAAGAATCACTTAAAGTGGGGTTGTCACATTTGCTCTTGCTGATGACACTGTGGCTCTTGGGAGATTCTGAAGAAAAGTTGCAGAGATTGGTGGATGAATTTGGTAGGGTGTGCAAAAGAAGAAAATTAAAAGTAAATACAGGAAAGAGCAAGGTTATGAGGATAACAAAAAGATTAGTTGATGAAAGATTGGATATCAGATTGGAGGGAGAGAGTATGGAGGAGGTGAATATATTCAGATATATGGGAGTGGACGTGTCAGTGGATGGGTCTATGAAACATGAGGTGAATCATAGAATTGATGAGGGGAAAAGTGTGAGTGGTGCACTTAGGAGTCTGGGGAAGACAAAAAACTTTGTCCTTGGAGGCAAAGAGGGGAATGTATGAGAGTATAGTTTTACCAACGCTCTTATATGGGTGTGAAGCATGGGTGATGAATGTTGCAGCGAGGAGAAGGCTGGAGGCAGTGGAGATGTCATGTCTGAGGGCAATGTGTGGTGTGAATATAATGCAGAGAATTCGTAGTTTGGAAGTTAGGATGAGGTGCGGGATTACCAAAATTGTTTTCCAGAGAGCTGTGGAAGGGTTGTTGAGGTGGTTCGGACATGTAGAGAGAATGGAGCAAAACAGAGTGACTTCAAGAGTGTGTCAGTCTGTAGTGGAAGGAAGACAGGGTAGGGGTCGGACTAGGAAAGGTTGGGGAGGGGGGGTAAAGGAGGTTTTTGGTGCGAGGGGCTTGTATTTCCCAGCAGGCATGCGTGAGCGTGTTTGATAGGAGTCAATAGAGACAAAGGGTTTTTTTAATACTTGACGTGCTGTTGGAGTGTGAGCAAAGTAACATTTATGAAGGGGTTCAGGGAAACCGGCGGGCCCGGGACTTGAGTCCTGGAGATGGGAAGTACAGGGGCCTACACTCTGAAGGAGGGGTGTCAATGTTGCAGTTTAAAAACTGTAGTGTAAGCACCCTTCTGGCAAGACAGTGATGGAGTGAATGATGGTGAAAGTTTTTCTTTTTCGGGCCACCCTGCCTTGGTGGAATCGGCCAGGGTGATAATAATAATAATAATAATAATAATAATAATAATATTAATAATAATAATAATATATTATAATATTAATATATATATATTATATATATATATATTTTTAAATTTTATATATATAATATATATATATATATATATAATACACTGATCTCTGGCTGAAGGAGACTCGAACCAACAAATCTTGGAACAAGGTACGCAGTGCTTTCCCAACCTACCCACACTGGACCAATGCCTTGGAGTCCAGCTTGCGCTAGACTTTGATTCCAAGGACAGCCAGCTTCAGGGCTTGCAGCTTTTCATCTCACCGCCTGCTTTTTGCGGATTCCTAGCATTGTTAATATCTCTAGTAAGGCTGATGCATGCAGGGGATGAGTGAAAAGTGTAAGCCTTCCCCCTAAAAGCTGGCTGCCATGGATCAACGTCTAGCACAAGCTGGACCCCAAAGGGTTTTGGTCCAGTGTGGGTAGATTGGTAAAGCACTGCATCCCTTGTTCCAAGGTTCGTAGGTTCTAGTCCCCTTTCAGCGAGATATCAGTTTTTGCGTATATTTCTCCTGCTCTTGCGAATTCCTTGCATATATGTATTATATATATATAATTATATATATATTATATATATATATATATATATATTATATATATATATTATATAATATATATATATACCACTCTATAGCTGGAATGGGGAACCTCATCCTCAGAGAAGACAATAAACGTACCTCAGGGAAAGCTCAAGGTTCTCCCCGGAGCTTTTTGAATATTTTCTTCTCCTACCACCCCCTATATTTTTTTATTCTATGTGAACATTTAATAATAAACAAAATACATCTACAGAAAAAACTAAAACTTTAATACAATGGCACAATGTATAAAGATCATGAATTTCCTTTCCCGCTCCTCCGAGGCAGGACGTGAGCCAAGTATGCAGCAAGCATTTCCCCTCTGGATGGCGATGCTGAGGCGCTGGAACATGAAAGTGGCTTTCCCTTGGGTCCCTGGTGGTGTCGATGAGTCTGGAACCCCAAATTTTTTAAGGAAACGTGTGGCATTTTTTCCCCCATGATCCCAAAAGTCTCTGATCCTATGGGACAAATTGATACTGTTGGCTAATGTCCCTGTACTTGCTGATTTGTACTCCTCCCCGTGGTCTGCAGCTCCTCCCCGTCGCCCCACACTGTGATGGATATAAAGGGGTCAGCCAGTTTTGGACACACAGGTATAGTCCATGGGTAAGAGCTTGCCAAATTTTTCCAAGGATAGAAGGTTTTCCCGTCGGGGTGGTTTTTCTGGGGTTTTGGGTATTGTTTGCTGCAAGTGAAACGTGGCTCCCTCTCGGCAGGGCATCCAGCTGTAGCAAGGGTTCTCTTAATGATGTCGTTGACCTCATTTTGTCTTGCATGCCAGCCTTTGGGTTTTTTGGGAAAAGTTAAGACCATGTAGATCGTATTGGTCTGCTTGCACTTGCCGCAAAAAACTATATATTCTGTGTGAATTGGGGCAGCAAAGGTGCAGAGCCACTGCAATGGGGGAGGGTCTTTGGGGCGAGTCGCGTTCCCATTGCCGAAATGGGAACTGTTTGGAGGAAGTCCCCGGAGTGAAGTGCACTCACAGCCTGGAGACGGGCAATCTCCCTATCTGATGTTGCAGCCTGAGCATGTTGGCAAGCACCTTTTCAGCAATTGGGCCATCCCGCTTTACTGTTTGTGAGTCAGTGCTGCACTAGGGTTTGGTGCTGGAGCAGCAAGAGTCTCCCATTCGGTGATGGCACTGGCATAGCAAGGCCTTCTATACCCGCTGAGTCACTGAGGGTGTCAGGAAGAATTTGTCTTATCAACTCGTTTGATGCAATGGAAGAGGATAGGAAAGCTGGTAGAGCAATCTGGGGGGGATCTGCGTTTCTCCCAGCCCTCCAAGCCTGACCCGGGAAATGAGGCTTGCAACCACTGTCCATCGTCAAGGGAAAAGATTCAATACACTCTCTAGTATGGCCTTCAGGAGAGAGTCATATTCCTTGAGTTTTGGACTGCTGAAGGCTGGGGAGCATCTCAGAAAATAGGTAAGTTTTGGGATGACAGGCACTGGTGAGTAGGTAGAAGGCATCGGTGTGTCAATGTCTTTCATCTGCTTTTCATCGTCTGGAGGTCGAGACTTTTTTCCTAGGATCAGATCGAGGCATTTGACCAAGAGGAGCACCGAGGGAGAGTGCTATTGGCTGGTCAATGGCTCGTGCTCCTGGTAAAACGGCAAAAATTTTTCTGGATCATCTGTTGATTGGTAGAAAACTATTTCACATTTGGTGGGTTTAAAGAAACGCCCAGGCTTTTTTCCCCTGTCTTTAATTTTACTGATGTCCTCTAGGAGAGATTCTGTTGTGCCAGCCAGGTACCGTCGTCCAGGGAAACCCTATATTGAGCTCGCTGGAGAGTGCCCCCGTGACTTTCTGATGCCAAACAAAATAGAAAGGGGGGGAGAGGGTCCCCCTGTTGCACACCCTCACACGAGTCAATTTCATGGTCCCAACAATAGTTTGGAAGTACACTATAACACATTCTATGAAGGGATAAAGGGAAGGGAAGTTTCTGTAAACTGCGTGGAGAGCAACATCCCTTCTGACTGAGTTGAAAGCATTGGCAAAGCCAATTTGACCAAGGCTTTTTCATAGGACATGTTTTTGATATATACTCGTGCTGCGTGGGCAGCTGCTTCGCAGCCCTGTTGAACGCCGAAACCGAGCTGAGTTAGTTTCAACATTGCAGCAGCCTCTTGACTCACCCTTCTCACTGCAGCCTTGGCGACTAGGCGCCGAAGGGTGTTACCCACTGCAATGGGCCTCATTCCGCCATCCTTTTTCGGAGGGCACACAATGAGGCACCAAAGAAAAAGGGTCTGATAGCCTCTGGAACACCGCCAGCCAGGCACAGGTTGGAAAATTTGGTGAGTTCAGACAGCAGCCTCTCTGAAACCTCACCAAGTGCTGGATTGAGTATTTGTTTTAAGTGTTGAGGCCTTAAACCGGTGAAACCTCCTGCTGAGCCCTGTGGAAATGACATAGCAGCTTTATACACGTCAGCATCCTGTAAGGTTAGATGTTCTTCGCCTGCTGCAATGTCAGGGAGGTCAATGTTGGTACTGGGAGCCCTAGGTGGATGTTTGTCCTTCAGAGCTTGCACCGTGCTGACGTCCTTGGGAGCGATGGTATCCTCACTGGTTATAAGTCTCAAAGCTCCAACAGTATTACCCTCTTCTATTCTTTTGCTAATTCGGGCTCTGATTTTTGAGGTGTCGGGTGTCCTGTTGTTGGCATTTGCCCAGCGGGTGTTTGTCGCCCTAGGGGAGACGGGACGAGGTTGTCATCCCTTTGGATGCATATATTGCCCTAATATATGTGTTGCTAGTGACTTGTCCCTCCCTTTGGGGGGACAGCCAAACAGGCATTGCCAAAAAGCAGCAAGTTGTGCCAGGATCTGTTGTTTTTAAAGGGGCATCGTTGACTTTCTTCAGAAGGTCAGTGAATTTGCTAGCAGCTTGAAGGCGAGCTGCTTTGGGAGAGTGTGTCAGAGTCCTGGTGGATGTTAATTTGATTACAGATTTGAGGTTCCTCTGTAGAGGTGAAGTCACGGTAGCTGTCAGCCCTGTCTGCTGGGAGAGGCTGTTGGGTTGTTCTCATTTGGAGCTCTCTGGAGCCTAGACACATTGTGTGACAGATGTTGCAGATGTGGGTTGAGTGCACATTCCTTGTGGCACCCGGAGATGCTCTGAAAGACAGCTTTGGCTCTGTCATGAGATTCCTGGGAACCCGCGACTACTTTTGACATTGCTGATATCGTGGGGTGGGACGGGCGCCACTGTGGGGTGACGGGTGAAGGACAGCTGGTTGCATGGGGGATGAGGTGGGGAAGTAGCGACGGCGGAACTTGTAATTGGTGGGGCACTAAACGGCAACACCTTGGTCAGGAAGTCAGTGGGCCTAGGCTGGAATGAGGGGAGGGGATCTGGGATAGGGGAGGGGGAGGGAGTGGCCATGTTGTCATGTAGGGGGGTAATGATTGGGGAATATGGGGTAGTGGGGGAGTCAGTGGTAGGGGGGAAATTAGGTAGAACATTTTGCAAATTGGTATCTTTATTATGAAACGTTTCGCTACACAGTAGGCTTCTTCAGTCGAGTACAGAAAAGTTGATAGAAGCAGAAGATACTTGAAGACGATGTAATCAGTCCATCACCCTTAAAGTTTTGAGGTGGTCAGTCCCCAGTCTGGAGAGAGCATTGTTCATAGGATGAAACAATATGGAGGTGAAGTGACAGGATGGAGCTTTATATAGCGCCAAGAGGTGAGACGTAGGTCACTAGAAGAGGTAAGAACTCAGATGTTGAGAGGTCAGGTCCCTCTCAAATCCAGCCGCTCTCACTAGTGGAAGTTGTCGAAGTTGATTGCAGGTCTGTACCAAGATACCCTTGTGTTGCAGTGTCTGACAGATTGAACATTAAAATGGTATAAAATACCGACAGGTTGTTAGGCGAAACGTTTCATAATAAAGATACCTAACTGTTGCATATGTGTCTTACCTAACAACCTGTCGGTATTTTTTACCATTTTAATGTTCAGGTAAGGGACAGGCGAGGTGGTAGGAGTGAGATGATTGGAGGAGGTAGGTAGGTAATGTGAGGTCACTGGTGACTACATCTTCACCTCTCATTACTCTATACTCCACTCCACACTACTCACCCTCTCACTACTTTAACTAAACATAAATAAATGGAAATAAGAATAAAAAACGGGGACAGGATTTACTATTCTACTCAAACACGCTTATTATCAAGTCCTTGTATAATTTATTAATGGGAAAAAGGAGTACACATTTTGGGGTTTAGATAAATGGGGTGGTACACATAAGCAGTGAGACAGGGAAATACAATCAACTTGACCAAAATGAATATAACTTACAATATAGTTCAGGGGAGTTCATACAGGAACTAAGCCACAGGTCCAAGACTACACAGCACGAGTATGCTCAAGCCAGTACTCTGCCAATGTTCCAACAGTCTCTCCTCCCGAGACTCTCAGCTCAGCTCTGCCCCCCAGGCCGAGCTCGGCCCGAATCTCTGCTCAGGAGCTCTGCAAACCCAGCAGCAGCTCCGCTCGAATCTCTGCTCAGGAGCTCTGCACACCAACAGCAGCTCCGCTCGAATCTCCTCATCATGCTCTTCCTTGGGCTTTTATGGTGGTTCAAGCACCCTCCACAACCACGTGTACGACCTGACGGCTAGGTCTGATGCCGTCAAGAACAAAACACCTCAGACGTGGGCGTGGCTACAGACGTTTGCCAAGGCAAGGTGTGACCATATAATTGGTTAAATTAGGTCTCCCCAGGACCTCACAAGCCCAGCTGGACTGCATCACAATGTGTGTTCGCACAAGACGCACATCACTGACAAACTTTTGCTAATTGTTATACACTTATTGTTCCATTTAGAAAAAACCCTCGCCATTTGGCACACTAATCACTAATCACACTAATTTCTGTTCACCATCAACGACCGTGTCGTGGGCCCAATTCCCCCAACCCCAACCCAATATATATATATATATATATATATATATATATATATATATATATATATTTTATATATATATAATAATATATTATATATATATATATAATAAAATATACATATATATATACATATATATATAAATATAATATAAATATTAAAATTTATCTTATATATAAATATATTATATATATAATTATTATATATATAATATAAATAATTTAGATATTTATAATTATTTATTATATAAAAATATTATTATTACATAAATAATAATATATTTTAAATTTATATAAATATATTTATATATAAAATATATAATATATAGAATATATATATATATATATATACATATGTCGTGCCGATTATGTAAAACTGGTCAATTAGCAAGAACTCATCTAAAATTAAGTCCTTTCTAAAATTTTCTCTTATACGTTTAAAGATATATTTTTTTTCATTAATGTTGATGTAAAAATTTATAATTTTGCACCAATAGGAACTTAGAAAACTTACCTAACCTTATTATAACAAGAACAATTTATTTTAGCCTAACCTAACTAAATATATTTTAGATTTGTTTACAATAATTTAATACTAAACAAACACAGTGAAATATATTTTTCTCGTTAGCTTCAGAATGATTTTAGCGAAATTACTACATACACAAATTTTCACTTGTCCTATATGGCAAGATGGGCGTTGCTATTTAAGCCACCATCGCAAGTTCTGCCTATTCGGCACGACATATATATATACATATATATATATATATATATATATATATATATATTAATATATATATATATATATATATATATATTATATATATATATATATATATAAATATATGGATATGTATATACTACTACTACTCATACTACTACTACTACTACTACTACTATTACTTCAATTCTCCCTCTCTCATTCCTGTCCCTGTTTGCTATCCTATATGTACTCCTTTCTCTCATTTTTGTTACTGTGACTTTGTAAATGGTCCTTGTCGAACAGAAACGTCGTCTTAAGCTCCTTATTTCTATGTGCAATTTATTTGTGTAATGTGTGTGGTATATCATATCTTCAGTGTCCTCTCCAACACTCTGCTCTGGGGGTCTGTGAAGGTGGAGGACCTGGAAGTGTGCTGTGGGATTCTACAGCATAGTGTAGGGTGGTTTGTGTTGGGATAGTGTGTTGGGTTGCGGGGCTCCTGGGGTGGTTCTGTGTGTGCTTAAGCAGATGAGTTGCACTGTTCTGGTTGTCCTCTGCTGATTCTATCCTTGTTTCACATCCTAGCACATTTTGCCTCTGTGTCCTCTCCCTCAGCTGCTGTCATTCTGTTCTTATATCTAGGTCTAGGAACACCCTCTTGTATGTTGACGATTTCTTCAGCCGTGATTTCTCTTGCAGGATCCTGTTTCACACTGTTTCTGTCTTGAAATTAGCTTGACCAGCCAATGTCTCCCCTTCATGTACCCCCTTGTTCTCTGAAAATTTACTGTCTCAGTCGTGTCCTGTTTTTCTTCCTCCTGTCTTTGATTGTGTGTCTTCCCCTCACTCTCCTGAAACCCATGAATAAACACTGACTTTCCCCTCTCCTCCTCCCATTGCCTTTCACTCTGTGTTTCCAGGTCACGTTTGTACATGACTATTGTCTCCCTTATTTTTTTCCTGTAGCTCTTGGTGGCATGGTCGTGCTACTACCTATGACCTATCCCCCTCTCCACCTTCTTCCTCCCTTTTCTCCTAATATCCGTGCTCCCAACTGCTCTCCAACTGCGCTGATAGGGCCTCAGTGTAAGTTTTGTCTCCTTCCTTTCCATTTGACTCCTCGTTCAGTAGGGGAGCACCAGCTTCAGTTGCTAAGTTTCCTCTGACCAATAGCCCTGTAAGTTGCTTCAGCCTTCGAATTCGACTTGTGACTCCCATTTCTTCTTCTCCTCCTCCACCCTGATTTCCAATTTTACAGAAACCTCTGCCTTCATTTCCTTTTTTCTCCATTCTCGCACACAGCCACCTAGTTTGCTATCCCCCATTCTTTTTTCCAATCCTTTACATTGCTCTACCATCCCATTTTTTTCCTTACTAAACCATTTTCCTCTAAATTCCTCTAAGCTTTTTACTTCCCTTCTGAGCCAACATTTTTCGGGGAGGGTGGTTGTGTTGTGAGCGTGAGGGGAGGTTTTTAAGGAGGAGAGAGTTGGGGGGTCAGGTGTTATAAGTGATGTGCATATGAGGAAATGGAAGTTTTCAATGGGAAAAAGATGGGGAGGGGCAAGAAATGAGGAGAGGGATAGGCTGGGAAGGTAGGGGAGACACGGAGAGTGACAGGGGGGGGAGAAAGAGTAAGAAGAGGGATAGAGAAGAGGGGAATGGAAGGGGGGGAGGGAGAGAGGAATTAAAAGAGTGGGGTTTTGAGGGGGGGATGGAGAGAATGGAGAGAGTGGGAGGGAAGGTTGAGGACAGTGCAAGGTGAAGAGAGATAGGGGAAGGATTGGGGAAAGGTATAGGGGTAACAAGAAGAGATGGGAAAATGGAAGTGAGGAAGCAAAGGAAGGAGACTTAGGGAGAGAAAGAGGGAGGAGGATAGAAAGGAAGATGTAGAGGAAGAGTGAGAGGAGAGAGAGAGTGTGTGAGAGAGTGAATATGAGGGTGAGGTAGGGAGGTAGAAGAGTGAAAAAGAGTAGGGAGAGAGAGAGAGAGGGGGGGAACCGGAGACATTGGTCAAAGGTAACACATGTGGATGGGGAAAAGGAAGGGACATAAGGGGGAAAGAGGAGGGGAAGGGACAATTCACAAGGATGGGGAGAGAGAAGGGGAGAGGAAGAAATAGAGGGAGGGAGGCCGAGTGTGTAATAAAGGTTTGTAAGTGTTTTGTGTTTGTGAGGAGTTGATGGTTCCTGTGTCTATATATGGCGAACGTTTCAGGTTGTTGGTGCAGCGTGTAAGTATTGTCAGTCTCTACTTATGTTCACAACTGTTATTTTAAGTACTGTCAGTTTCAAACACATATTTGTTTCGCTCCATTCACCTGTAATTTCCAGCTATGTTAGTCTTGTTTGTCTGACCTCAGCACCTGCCATTCGCTCACTGTTATATGTGTGTCAACCTAGCATTGTGGTATTACCACTTCCTATCTCGCTTCTCTTCCTTACCTAAAAGTTAATTGCTCTGTGTATGATAATCAGCTCTCGTCTCCAGAGCAGGGTTTATGACCCCAACTAACAGAGGGGCAGGACGCATGTGTGCAACCTCACACTCAACCACAAACAGGTGATTTGCAACATTTCATTCTGCAGTGTGTTCCAGGATCTGTGATCATTTGTGATGTGCAATGATTCTCTTTGTGAGGCTCTCCTGGTTCCTTACTGCACATTTCTTTTCTTCCTTCACTGTATTTAATTATTTTCACATGACCCCACTCTAGATTTCACTATGCAAGAGGTGCAAGCAAATTTAACCTGTTATCGAACCACTCATTTTTGGGAAAAACACCAACAGTCCCCGCGAATGCAGGATAGTTTTTCCCATTTTTCCCCCTTCATTATACGACTGTTTTATTATTCACTAACTCACTTACCATTATCTCTTATCTCTCTGGCTTGGGTTACACTTATTCCGGTTGAATTTGCGGGTATTTGCTTGAGGAAACACCACCCAGGCCATGGCTTGTTCCAACAGTGCCACACTAGGTATCCGGTCTCTCTCCCTCTTGGCACTGAATCTACTTTCAAATTGCTTTATGTAAGTTGTATCCTTCACCTTACTTTTCTGATTTGTGTCACTCATATATCACTTCCCGGGTTGTTCAATGACACTGACAACTGTCGGTGATTTCTGTAAGATGAACCTTGTAGACAAAAACCACTGAAGATTCACGATCCCTATATGATGGAGTCACTCTGAATGTGTGTGGATTAACTAGTCGTGGGTTGAAAGGGTCGTGTCCACCGCCTTGACCCCTCCTCTACACTGGCCACTACTGGTCACTCTCCCACTAAATGAGTTAATCATACCTCTTCTAAAACTATGTAATGGATCCAGCCTCCACTATATTCGCTTTCCCTAAACTATTCCCACTTCCTGACTACTCTGTGACTCAAGAAATACTTCTAACATCTTCTGTGATTCATCTGAGTCTTAGCTCCCAATCTTATGAACGCCTTCTCCCTTTGACGGTCCCATCTCTGGAACATTCTGTCCTCTGTCCAACATTGTCGATTCCTCTTCAGTATTTTATATGGTCGTTATCATATCCCCCCTGTCCTCCTGTCCCCATTGTCGTCAGTCCCTTTAACCTCTCCCACGCAAGACATACCCGTTAGCTCCGGGACAGGTCTTTTGTGAGTTGTATGAGTGATGTTGTGTGAGTGTGTGTGTGTGTCTGTGTGTTGTGTGTGTGTGTGTGTGTGTGTGGTTTGGTGTGGTGTGTGTGTGTTGTGTGTGTGTGTGTGTGTGTGTGTGTGTGTGTTGTGTGGTGTGTATGAGTGGTGTGTCTGTGTGTGTGGTGGTGTGTGTGTGTGAGTGTGTACTCACCTAGTTGAGGTTTTGCGGGGGTCGATTCCGAGCTCCTGGCCCCTGCCTCTTCACTGATCGCTACTAGGTCACTCTCCTAGGCCGTGAGCTTATCATTACGCTCTGGCTTAAAGCTTGTATGATCCTGACGTTCCACTTTAAATAACGCTTCCCAAACTATTCCACTTACAGTCTACTACTCAGTGGCTTAAGAAATACTTCCCTAACATCCATCTTGGGGGCTCTTGGTCTTCTCTCGGATGCGTGTCTTCAGCTTCTCAACTGTGTCCACCTTGTTTACTGTGTCCAATCTCTGGAACATCCTGTCTTGTCCACCTTGACAATTCCTCTCAGTATTTTGTGTGTTGTTGTCAGTCCCCCCCTATCTCTCCTGTTCCTCCAGTGTCGCAGGTTTGATTTATTCCCCTTAAACCTCTCCTCGAGGACATACCTCTTAGCTCTGGGACTAGTCTTGTTGCAAACTTTTTGCATTTTCTCTAGTTACTTGTACGTGCTTGGATGGTGTTGGTTCCAAACTGGTGCCGCATACTCCAAAATAAAAATGGGCCTAACGTACACGGTGTACAGGGTCCTGAATGATTTCATTATTAAGATGTTGGAATGCTGTCTGAGGTTTTGCTAGGCGCCCATATGCTGCATCAGTTTTATTTTTGGTTGATGTGCGCTTCAGGAGATGTGCCTGGTGTTATACTCACCCCAAACTTTTTTCCTTTAGTGAGGTTTGTAGTCTCTGGCCCCCCCTGACTGTACTCGTCTGCGGTCTTCTTTGCCCTTTCCCCAATCTTCATGACTTTGCACTTGGTGGGATTGAACTCCAGGAACAATTGCTGGACCAGGTCTGCAGCCTGTCCATATCCCTTGTGTAGTTCTGCCTGGACTTCGATCGATGAATTCTTCTCATCAACTTTACGTCATCTGCAAACAGGGACACCTCAGAGACTATTCCTTCCGTCATGTCGTTCAACAAATACGAGAAACAGCACTGGTCCTAGGACTGACCCCTGTGTGACCCCCCGCAGGTCACAGGTGCCCCACTCTGAAACCTCGCCACGTACCATGATTCGATGCTGTCTTCCTGACAAGTATTCCCCTTATCCATTGTAGTGCCTAGCTGTTATCCCTGCTTGGTCCTCCACCATTTTTGCCCAATTCCTTGTTGTGGAACTGTGTCAAAACGCCTTCTTGCAGCCCAAGAAAATGCAATCCACTAACCCCTCTCTCTCTTGTCTTACTGCTGTCAACCCTGTCATAGAACTCCCAGTTAGATTGTGACACTAGGATTTCCCGTCCCTGAACCATGTGGCTGCTGTTGATGAGATAGTTTTTCCTTTTCTAGGTGTTCCACCACTCTTCTCCTGACAATCTTCTCCTCCATGATTTGCATGCTATACATGTCAGTGACACTGTCTGTATTTTATGCTACATACTGTCCCTTTTTAAAGATTGGGACTACATTTGCTGTCTTCCATGCCTCATGCAATCCCCCTGTTTCGATAGAGTAATTGAATATAGTTTGTTATAGGTACACATAGCACCTCGTGCTCCCTCTCTCAATACCCATGGGAGATGTTATCTTGCCCCATTGCCTTTGAGGTATCTAGCTACTCAGAAGCCCTCTTCACTTCTTCTCGGTTGTGTGCCTGGTCCACCTTTGGGTTCCCCCACCTCTCCCTTTCTGGACCCCCTTCTGCCCCTCTGTGAAAACTTCTTTAAATATTGTTGATTCCTCACATATTTCCCGGGACTTTTCTTGTTTCTCTCCCCCTTTCCCTTTTCCTTACCCTGATTACCGGCCCCTTGACTGTTTTTTTCCTCCGGGTTTGGTTATAAACATTTCGGGTCAGATTTTGTCTTTCGTGCTATGTCGTTTTCATATTGTTTTTGGGCCCTCCCTTCTTATCCGTGTATTTCTTTTCGGCTCTACGACTGCTCTTTTATTCTCCTGGGTTTCTTCCTTCTATATTTTTTTTCACCCCTGACATTTGGTTTTTGCCTCCCTCTTTTTTGGGAAACCGTTTCCCCCTTGTACAAACTCCCCCAGCCTCCTTGCATTTTGTTGCAAATTTTCCATCTCTCGTTAACGGCTTCCCTCCCAGTTTTGCCCACGAACCCCCGTCAGGGAAATCCCTCTTAATTGTAGTCCCTTTCTTGTATTTGGCTTTTTTCGTCCGGGCCTCCTGCTTTCCTCCACTTGTAGCTCTACGGGTTTTTTCGAAACTTTTAAAAACCACATGGTCCGGCCCCCAAAGGGGGGTTGTGTGTTTTTTAGTGTGAGTGTACTCACCTTTTTATGGTTGAAGGAGTCGAGTCTCCTCCCGCCCTGCCCTTTCACTGGTTGCTACTGGGTCCCCCTTCTCACCGCCTTTTAAACTTTATTACCCTCGTCTTAAAACTATGTAGGTCCCACGTATAGTACTCACTTTCTAGCTATTCCACGCCTGACAACCTTGATAAAAAAATACTTTCCCAACATCTATTTGTTCATCTGGTCTTCAACTTCCCAAATTTTACCTCTTTTTTCTGGTCCCCTCCCTGAACTCCTGCTTTGTCCCCAGTCTATTCAGCCAGTATTTTAAATGTCGCTATCATGTCTCCCCTGACCCTCCTGTCATCCACTGTCGTCAGGCCGATTTCCCTTAACCTTTCTTCATAAGACATTTCCCTTAGCTCTGGAAATAACCTTGTTGCAAACCTTTGGACTTTCTCTAATTTTTTGACGCGCTTGATCAAATGCGGGTTCCAAACAGGTGCTGCTTACTCCAGTATGGGCCTGATGTACACGGTGTACAGTGTCTTGAACTATTCCTTACTAAGGTTTCGGAATGCTGTTCTCAGGTTTGCAAGGCGCCTATATGCTGCAGCAGTTATGTGGTTGATGCTTGCTTCAGGAGACATGCTCGGTGTTATACTCACCCCACGATCTTTCTCCTTGAGGGAGGTTTGCAGTCTTTGGCCACCTAGCCTATACTCCGTCTCGGGTCTTCTGTGCACTTCCCCGATCTTGATGACTTTGCATATGGCGGGGTTAAATTCGAGAAGCCAGTTGCAGGACCAGGTGTCCAGGTCTCTTTGAAGTCCTGCATCATCCTCATCTGATTTAATTCTCCTCATTAACTTCACATCATCTGTGTGTGAGAAAAAATGTGTGTGAGTGTGTGTGTGTGTGTGTGTACTCACCTAATTGTGGTTACAGGGGTCGAGTCTCAGCTCCTGACACCGCCTCTTCACTGATCGCTACTAGATCCTCTCTCTGCTTTCTGAGCTTTGTCATACATCGTATTAAAACTATGTATGTTTCCTGCCTCCACTACGTCACTTGCTAGGCTATTCCACTTCCTGACGACTCTATGACTGAAGAAATACTTCCTAACATCCCTGTGATTCGTCTGAGTCTTCAGCTTCAAATTGTGATTCTTTGTTTCTGTGTCCTCTCTCTGGAACATCCTGTCTGTCCGATTTCCCTCAACCTTTCATTGTACGACATTCTCATGAGCTCTGGAACTAGCCTTGTTGCAAACGTTTGTACTTTCTGTAACTTCATGACGTGCGTGAGCAGGTGTGGGTTCCAGACTGTTGCTGCATACTCCAATATTAACCTAACGTACGGAGTGTACAGTGTCTTGAACGATTCCTTATTAAGGTATCGAAACGCTATTCTCAGGTTTACCAGGCGCCTTATACATGCAGCAGTTATCTGGTTGATGTGTGCCTCCGAATTCCGTTGCGCAGTGTAAAGTCACCCCTAAGAATCTTTCCTTCCTGAGTGAGGTTTGTAGTCTTTGTCCAGCTAGCATTTTTACTCTGTCTGCGGCCTCTTTTGCCCTACCAATATTCTTGGACTTTGCATTTTGAAGGGTTGAATTCGAGAAGCCAGATTCTGTTAACCATGGGTCAGCCTGTCCAGGTCTCTTTGTAGTCCTGCCTCATCCTCATTCCGATATAATTTTTTCATCAACTTCACTTCATCTGCAATAGGGGGGGGTCACTCAGGTCTATCCACTTCCATCAATTCATCTCATGTATCTAAAATTGCACTGGGTTTTTCCCTAGAACTGACCCTGTGGGACCATGGACTCGTTGTTGCCTCCCTGTCAGGTATTCTTGTCAATTGCAGTGCCCTCCCTGTTATATCGCCTGAGTCCTCAGCATTTGCACTAATCTTTTGCGAGGAACTGCGTCGAAGGCCTTCCTGCAAGTCCAGGGAAAATGCAAACCCTCCACCCCTCTCTATGTGTATGTGTGTGTGTGTGTGTGTGTGTGTGTATGGGTTGTATATATATGTTGTGTGTGTGAGCTTGTGGTGTGTCAATCACCTATTTGTGGGGTTGCAGGGGTCGAGTCTTAGGCTCCTGGACCCGCCTCTTCACCGGTTGCTACTTGGCCCTCTCTCTCCCTGCTCTCCATTGCGCTTATTCAAACTCGTTGAAAAACTGTATATGGTTCCTGCCTCCACTACGTCATTTTCTAGGCTATTCCACTGCCTGACAACTCTATGACTGAAGAAATACTTCCTAATATGTGACCTCTTGTTTCTGTGTCCCCTCCAATAAGAACATCCTGTCTTTGTCACCTTGTTTCTTTCACGAAGTATGTATATGTCGTGGCATGGTCTCCCCTGACCCTCCTGTCCTCCATTGTCGTCAGGCCAATTTCCCTTAACCTTTCTTCGTAGGACATTCCCCTTAGCTCTGGAACTAACCTTGTCGCAAACCTTTGTACTTTCTCAAGTTTCTTTACGAGCTTTATCATATGCAGGTTCCAAACAGTGCTGAATACTCCAGTATGGGCTGGGACATACACGGGTTGTACAGTGTCTTGAACGATTCCTTACTAGGGATCGGAATGCTGTTCTCAGGTTTGCCAGGGCCCTATGCTGCAGCAGTTTCTGGATGGATGTGTACTTCCTGAACATGCTCGGTGTTATACTCACCCCAAGATCTTTGTCCTTGAGTGAGGTTTGCTGTCTTTGGCACAACCTTAGCCTATTTCTCTGTCTGTGGTCTTCTGTGCCCTTCCCCTATCTTCATGACTTTGCATATTTGGCAGGATTAAATTCGAGATGCCATTTGCTGCGACCACGTGTCAGTCTGTAAATGGTCTCTTGAAGTCCTTGCCTGTTCCTCATTCTGATTTAATTTCCTCATTAACTTCAATCATCTGGCAAAAAGGGATACTCTGAGTCTACCCTCCATCATGTCGTTCACATATACCAAAAATGCACTGGTCTGGACTCCACCCCGTGGGTACCCGCTAATCACAGGTTGCCCACTGTGATACATCGTTATGTACAAATGACTCGTTGTTGCCTACCTGCTCAGTTATTTCTCTGAATCCATTGCAGTGCCCTTCTGTTTGTATGCACCTGATTGCTCTAGGCTTCTGCAATAATCTCTTGTTGAGGAACTGTGTCAAAGAGCTTCTTGCTGTCCAAGAAGATGCAATTCAAACCACCCCTCTCTCCTCGTGTCTTACTTCTGTTTATTTTTATCATAAAAATCCAGAAGAAGGTTTGTGACACAGAATTTGCCTTCCATGAACACCGTGCTGGTTTGCATTTTACTCTTGTTCCGTTCCAGGTGCTCCACCACTTCTCATGCTGATAATCTTCTCCATACTTTGTATACTATACAGTTCATTGACAAAGAGTCTTATAGTTAGTGCTCTTTTACTGTCTCCTTTTTTTAAAATGGGAACTACATTTGCCGTCTTCAATACCTCAGGGTAGTTGCCACAAGTTTTGCAGTTGACGTGTTTGATGATTGTGGTGAGTGGCACGCAACAGCTTATCTGCTCCCTCTCTAAGGACCCACCAGTGAGACGTTGTCAGGTCCCATTGCCTTTGAGGTATCGATGTCCTTAGGCAGTTTCTTCAATTCCTCCTATCTCTATGTATGTCGCCAGACTTGGTTGGTGGTGAAATACATTGGCTGGTGTCTGCATTTGGTCTGTCTCCCAGAGGCCTTTCTGTCTCCACTGTAAAATACTTCATTGAATCTCTTGTTGTAAGTTCCTCACATACTCTTGATTGTTTCTTGTGAGTTTTCTCCCACCTTCGTTCTCAGCGCTTATCAGTTGGTCCTTGACTGTTTGTCTTCCTCCTATTGTGGCTATTTACGCAGTTTCGGGGTCAGATATGACTTTCGTTTTGCTATGTCGTTTTCGTACTTGTCGCTGTGGCCCCTCCCTACTTATCTGTGAATGCTCGTTTCTGCCTGTCTACTAATCTCCTTTTTTTCCTGGGTCCTATGCCTTCTGTACCTATTCCATTTCTATGGAGCACATAGTTTTTGCCTCCCTACACCTTCGGGTAAACAATGGACTCGTTTTGGGTCTTCCTATTCTTTTTCTGTTTTCCCTATGGGAAACACACCTTTCCTCTTGCCCCTTGCCCACGTTTGCTGCCAATATTCCATCTCTCGTTTACTGATTTTCCTACCATTTCTCTGTTTTTTCCCACTGAACCTCCTGCAGAAAAGTTTCTCAACCTGTGTAGTCCCCACTTTTTAGTTTGGCCTCCTGATCCGTTTCAATTCTCTGTTACCTTCTCCACTTGTAACTCTACATATTATCAAAACTCAGAACCAAAGTGTTCGTCGCATGCTTCAAGGGGCTGGCCTCTCGTAAGTGATGTCCTCAATGTCTGAAACTGCTCAGGGTGAACACAAGATCCAGTCTTGATGGCTCATCCTCCCCTCTCTCTCTGTAGTGTCCCTGACATGTTGATGCATGAGCTTTTCAAGTAACCACATCCATCACCTTGGCATCTCCATGTTTCGGACCCCATGGGCTTCCAGGGTTGTCCAGTCGATCTCCCTTTGATTGGTTGAAATCGCCCATTACAGTAAACTTTGCTCTGCTCGAGTGAGATCTTCTTGTGACCTCAGGCCAAGTGTGTCCACCTCACCCTGTTGTTTTCTTCGTTCTTCCTCTCTTGGGCCTCTGCAGTTCTTTGGTGGGTTATACATACTCCAATGACTACCTTATGTTCTCCAGGACTTGAATTGCACCTTCATTGTAGTCACTTTCACCAATCATGTCATGCCTTTCCATTTTCCTCCAAAATCCATCATTGTTTTATGGCAGTGCAACCCCTCCTCCCCCTCAACTCCTTCTATCTTTCCTCAGGATCTGATATCCGTTTGGGAAGATTGTGTTGTTATTTTTCAGTGAGTTTTGTTTCTTGTGACTGCTATGATGTCTGGGGATTTCTCACTGATTGTCTTTCGTTCCACTGCTATGTTTCGTTATTTCATCCGCGTTTGTGTACAAACTTTCAGTTTCTTTTCTATCATTGTGAGTCCGGACAACAATATTGGTGTTTGGGGGAGCGAGGGCCATTGGGTGGGAGCCTATATGGGGCTGATGGTTGTTGGTGGGGTTGTGATGATGGGGGTGGGGTCAGAAGCCCATAAGGGAAGCTGTTGGGGTGAGATTTGTGGATTGGGGGTTGGTGGCAGAGGAAACAGTGAGTGGGTTGTAGCATAGGATTCTCAGTTGCGTTGGGAATTGTCGCAGTTGGAAGTTCCTTTTTGTGGGAGATTCTGTGGTGGTGTGTTTTGCCCTTCCTCCTGTGTCTGGGTATGCTGGCTCATTTCGTCTTTGCCTTCTGTTCCTCCTGGCTGTCTCTGTACCCTCTCTTTTCAGTGTAGTCCTTTCTTCTTGTGCTCTGTCGCAGTCGAGGTATACTCTCTGGTACACCTGTTTGTCCCTCAGTCTTGCTTTTCTTGAGAATCCTGGTTCGAACTGATGCTTTCTTGAATAATTACTTTCGACAGGCCGTATCCTTCCCATTCGCAAACCACCCAAAAATTCTCTGAGAAATTTGTCACCTGGGTCATATCTTCCTCACCTATTGTTTTAAAGATGCCTTAGTCACTATGTTTTTTTCTCCTCCTGTTTTATTTCTTCGAAGTTGTCCCCCTTGGCTTCTCGGAGCCCGTAGACAAAAACTGACCTTGCCCTTTCTCCTCACTGAGTCTCATCTGCTTCTTGAGGCGTTTTATTTCCTTCCATTGAAATGTTCTTGCTTCAGTCCATGTCCTATCTGAACTTCTTTTCTCAGTGAATGTCTTTCATGACCAGCTGTTTCTTGCTATTGCAGTTGGCTGTTAGAGCCTCTGCACATAGCATACATTCATTGTCTTCGGTCCTGTCATTTGATCTTGCTGTGCTCCTCGTCTTTTCCCTGGCCACAGTGTGGTCTGATAGGGCCTTTGCATGCGGCAAGTCTCCTTTGTTGCTTACCGTCCCCTTGTCTGTGCCTGACATGAATTTCCTGATGTCGATCTGAAATTTCATTTGTTTCTCTAATCTGTTTCTGGCTTTGCAGTTTCTATTCGAAGCACTGTATCCTGGTCTGCTGTTAAGACCTGTAGCTCCCCAATCCGCACTTTCAGGCTATCCACTCGTCCATTATCATACCAAGCTCTTTTATCCTTCCTTCCCCACTCTTCCGACCTTTTTTGGACCCTAAATCCCAGTCTTTCCTCCTAGTTCGGTCCACCAGATCTCTGGGATTCCGTCCTCTTGGGCCACCATTTGTGTGTAGTGTGTGTGTGTGTTGTTGTGTGTGTGTGTGTGTGAATGTGTGTATGTGATGTGTGTGTGCGTGTGTGTGTGTGTGTGTGTGTTGTGTGTGTGTGTGTGAGTGGTTTGTGTGGGGGTGTATGGTATGTTGTGTGAGTGTGTGTGGGTGGTTTGTATAGTATGTATGTTTGTGTATGGTTTGTGTGTGCGAGTGCAGTGCTTATGTGTGTGTCGTGTGTGTGTGTGTATGGTGTGTGAGGTGTGTGTGCGTGTTCATGTAGTGTGTGTGGGTATCTCAACATATTTGTAATCACCTATTTGTGGTTGCAGGGGTCGAGTCACAGCCCAGGCCCGCCTCTTCAAGATTACTACTAGGTTCCTCTCTCTCCATGCCTATGGCTTTATCATACCTCGCCTTAAAACTAAATGTATGGCTTCCTCCTCCACTATGTCCACTTTTCTAGGCTTTCCACCGGCCTGAACCTCCTCTATGAATGAAGAAATTCTTCTAACTTCCTTTTGATCATTGCGGTTTTACTTCCAAATTGTGACTCTGTGTCTGTTGTCCCTTTCTCTGGAACATCCCGTCTTTGTCCCACCTTGTCTATCCCGCGCAGTTGTAGTAAGGCCGATTTCCCTCAACCTTTTCTTCGTAGGACAATCCTCGTAGCTCTGGTACTGGTCTTGTGCAAACCTTTGCAACTTTCTCTAATTTCTTGGAGTGTTGACTAGGTGTGGATTCCAAACTTGTGCTGCATACTCAGTATGGGCCTGACGTAAATGGTTATTACAGAGTCTTGAACGAATCCTTACTTAGGTTTCGGAACGCTATCAGTAGGTTTGCAGGCGCCCGTATGCTGCAGAAGTTATTGATTGATTGCACCTCAGGAGATATGCTCTGTGTTATACTCATTCCCAGGATTTTTATTCCTTGATTGAGGTTTTGCAGTCTTTTGGCCATTAGCTATATTGTGTCTGCGGTCTTCTTTGCCCTTTCCCCAATCTGCATGACATTGCATTTGGCAGGGTTTTAAATCAAAGGAGCCAGATGCTGGACAAGCTTGTAACCTGTCCTGTTCTCTGCTAGTCCTGCCTGATTCTCTTCCTTTTTTGTCTTCTCATTAACTTCACATCATCTGCAAACAAGGGACAATTCTTGTCTATCCTTCCGTTTATGTCGTTCACATATACCAAGAAACTGGACAGGTCCTATGACTGACACCTGTGAACCCACTTGTCCACAGGCGCCCACTCTGACACCTCGTTCGCGTACCATGACTCGTTGTTGCCTCCCTATTCAGGTATTCTCTGATCCCATTTCAGTGCCTTTAATGTTATGTGTGCTGTTCTCTAGCTTTGCAGTAGCCTCTTGTGATGAGGAACTGTGTCGAAGGCCTTCTTGCAGTCCAAAATATTGCAGTCGATCCACACCCACTCTCTCTCTTAATCTTACTTCTGTCACCTTGTCAATTAAACTCTAGTGGGATTTGTGACACAGGATTTTCCTCACCTGAACCGTGCTGGTTGTCAATTAGACATTCGTGTTTCTTTCCAGTGCCCCACCACTCTCCTCTGATGATCTTCTCATGACCTTGCATACTAAACACGTTAGTGATACAGGTCTGTAGTTTTAGTGCCTGAGTGTCTGTCCCCCTTTATAAATTGGGGGAATACATTTGCCCCAATTTTTAAAAAGGGAGACAGACAATGAGGCACTAATCTTCAGACCTGTTCAATAACGTGTATGTTGTGTTCATGTGTGGTGTGTGTGTGTGTGTGTGTGTGTGTGTGTGTGTGTGTGTGTGTGTGTGTGGGTGTGTGTTGATGTGTGTATGTGTTTATGTGTGTGTGTTGTGTGTGTGCGTGTGTGTGTGTGTACTCACCTAGTTACTACCTAGTTGAGGTTGCGGGGGTCGAGTCCGAGCTCCTGGCCCCGACTCTTTCACTGATCGTACTAGGTCACCTCTCCCTGAGCCGTGAGCTTTATCGTACTTGCTAAAGCTATGTTTGGATCCTGCCTCCCACTACATCGCTTCGTGTGTGTGTATTGTATGTGTGTGTGTGTGAGTGTGTGTGTGTGTGTATGTGTTTATGTGTGTGATGTGTGGTGTGTTTACTCACCTAATTTGTACCTCACCTATTTGTGTTGCAGGGGGGTCGGAGTCACAGCTCCTGGCCCCCCGCCTCTTCGCTGATTGTACTAGGTCCTCTCTCTCCCAGCCCCAGAGCTCTTTCATACCTTGTCCTTAAAATATGTATGGTTTCCGCCTCCCCACTACGTCACTTTCTAGGCTATTTCACGGACCTGACTACTCTATGACTGAAGAAATACTTCCTGAAACATCCCTTTGAGTCATCTGAGTCCTCAATTCACAATTGCGACTCTTGTGTCTGTGTCCCTTCCCCCCCTGGAACATCCCGTCTTTGTGTGTTGTGTGTGTGGTGTGTGTGTGTGTGGGTGTAGTGTGTGTGTGTGTGTGTATGTGTGTGTGTGTGTGAGTGTGTGTGTTGTGTTGTGTGTGTGTGTGTGTGTGTGTGTGGTTTGTGCTTGTGGTGTGTGTGTGTGTACCCCTAATTGTACTACACCTAATTGTGGTTTTTGCAGGGGTCGAGACTCTGCTCCTGGCCCCGCCTCTTCACTGATCGCAACTGGGTCCTCTCTCTCTCTGCTTCCTGAGCTTTGTCATACCTCTTCTTAAAGCTATGTATGGTTCCTGACTCCACTACTTCACTTGCTAGGCTATTCCACTTGCTGACAACTCTATGACTGAAGAAATACTTCATTACGTCATGTGACTCGTCTGAGTCTTCAGCTTCCTGTTGTGACCCCTTGTTTTTTTTTCCCTGTGTCCCCTCTCTGGAACATTCTATCTCTGTCCACCTTGTCTATTCCCCGCAGTATCTTGTAAGTCGTTATCATGTGTGTGTGAGTGTGTGTGTGTGTGCGTGTGTGTGTGTGTATGTGTGTCTGTGTGTGCATGTCTGTGTGTGCATGTCTGTGTGTGTTGTGTATGTGTGTGTGTGTGTGTGTGTGTGTGTCTGTGTGTGTTGTGTGTGTGTTTTGTGTGTGTGTGTGTGTCTGTGTGTGTGTGTGTATGGTGTGTGTGTGTCTGTGTGTTTGTGTGATGGGTCGTGTGTGTGTGTGTGTGTGTGTGTCTGTGTGTGCCGTCTGTGTGGTGTTGTGTGTGTGTGTGTGTGTGTGTGTGTGGTGTGTGTCTGTGTGTGTATGTGTGTGTGTGTGTGTGTGTTTGCATGTATGTGTGTATTTGCATGTGTGTGTGAGTATGTGTGTGTTCATATGTGTTTTTCACCTAGTTGTACTCACCAGGAGCCCAAGCTCCTGGCCCCGCCTCTTCACTGGTCGCTACTAGGTCACTTTCCCTGAACCATGAGCTTTATCGTACCTCTGCTTAAAGCTATGTATGGATCCTGCCTCCACACATCGCTTCCCAACTATTCCACTTCCTGACTACTCTGTGGCTGAAGAAATACTTCCTAACATCCCTTTGAGTCATCTGTGTCTTCAGCTTCCAACTGTGTCCCCTTGTTGCTGTGTCCAGTCTCTGGAACATCCTGTCTTTTTCCACCTTGACAATTCCTCTCAGTATTTTTTAAGTCGTTATCCATGTCTCCCTATCTCTCCTGTCCTCCAGTGTGCCAGGGTGATTTCCCTATAACCTCTCCTCATTGGACAGTATCCTCTTAACTATGGGACTAGTCTTGTTGCAAACACTTTGCACTTTCTCTAGTTTTTTAATTGCTTGGCTAGGTGTGGGTTCCAAAACTGGTGACGCATACGCCAATATGGGACCTAGTACACGGTGTACAGGGTCCTGACGATTCCTTATTAAGATGTCGGAATGCTGTTCTGAGGTTTGCTAGGCGGCCTCCATATGCGGCAGGCTGTTATTTGGTTGGATGTGCGATTCAGGAGATGTGCCTGGTGTTTACTCACCCAAAGATCTATTTCCTGAGTGATGTTTGTGTCTCTGGCCCATAGACTGTACTCCGTCTGCGGTCTTCTTAGCCTATCCCCAATCCTCTGGACTTTGACTTGGTTGGGATTGAACTCCAGGAGCCAGTTGCTGGACCAGTATGCAGCTTGTCTAGATCCCTTTGTATTTCTGCCTCGGTGTTCGATCGAAAGAACTCTTCTCATCAGTTCTCACGTCATCTTGCAAACAGGGGACACTCAGGAGTTTTATTCTTCCGTCATGTCGTTCACAATACAGAAACGAAACTGGGTCCTAGGGGATGACCCTGTGGGACACGCTGGTCACAGGTGCCCACTCTGACACCTCGACACGTACCATTACTCGCTGCTGTTGCCTGAGAAAGTATTTCATCATCCATTCAGGCCTTCCATGTTATCCCTGCTTGGTCATCCAGTTTTTGCACTAATCTCTTGTGTGGTTCTGTGTCATACGCCTTCTTGAGTCCAAGAAAATGCAATCCACCATTCCTTTATTCTTGTCTTACTGCTGTCACCATGTCATTAGAACTCCAGTAGGTTTGTGACACAGGATTTCCCGACTCTGAACATGTCGGCTGCCTGGTGATGAGACCTGATTCCTTTCTAGATGTGCACCATTCTTCCTCATGACAAATCTTCTCCATGATTTTGCATGCTATACGATGTCAGTGACACTGGTCTGTTTGTTGATAATGTTATGTCTGTCTCTTTTTGAAAGACTGGAACCACATTTGTTGTCTTCCATGCCTCAGGCAATCTCCTGTTTCGATAGATGTATTGAATATTGTTGTTAGGGGTACAAATAGCGCCTCTGTCCCTCTTCAGAACCATGGAGGGATGTTATCTGGGCCCCATTGCATTTGAAGGTATCCAGCCACTCATAAGCCTACTTCTCTTCTTCCTCGGTTTGGTGTGTACTGTGTCCAGCTCATGTGGTGTACCCCCCTTCACCGTCTTTCTGGAGCCCCTTCTGTCTACCTCTGTGAACACTTCTTTGAATTCTTGTTGAGTCCTTACATACTTTCACGGTCATTTCTTGTTGTCTCTCCTTCTTCCTTCCTTAGCATGATTACCTGGTCCTTGATGGTTGTTTTCTTCCTGATGTGGCTGTGTAACAGCTTGAGTCAGAGTTGGCTTTTGCTGCTTTGTCGTTTTCATATTGACCTTGGGCCTCCCTTCTTATTCCGTGATATCCGTTTCTGGCTCTAGACTGTTCTACTTTTCTCCTGGGTCCCTTTGCCTTCTTTATTTCTACCCATTTCACTAGCACACTTGGTTTTTACCTCCTTGCATCTTTGGGGTCATCCATGGGCTCATCCCTGGCTTTTTCATTAATTACTGTTACCCTTGGGTACAAACCTCTCCTCAGACTCCTTGGCACATTGTTGCTACCATATTCCATCAACTCATTAACTGGCTCCCTGCCTAGTTCTCTGTTTCCCCACTGTACTACATTCAGGAAGTTCCTCATTCCTGTGTAGTCCTCTTTCCTGTAGTTTGTTTCATTTTTTCCTTGGCCTTCCTTCCTCCCCTCCACTTGTAGCTCTATCTGTGTATTCGAAGCTCAAAACCACATGATCGCTGCCCCAAGTGGTCTTTCAATATGTGGATTTCCTTCAATATCTGCACTTACTCAAGGTGAATGCTAAGTCCCAGTCTTTGCCTGGATATCCTCTCCTCTCTATCTCTTGTAGTGGCCCTTATGTGTGGTACATGAAGTTTTCCAGTACCACCTACCGTCATCTTAGCCCTCCAGGTTATCTTGGCCCCCATGTGGCTCCAAGTTCTCCCATTTCGATCTCCTTGTGGTTAAAGTCGCCATGATCAGGAGCTTTGCCCTGCTGCATGAGCTCTTTGGCCGCTTCAGCAGAGTGTCAACATGCTCTATTGCTTCGTCATACTCTTGCCTGGGCCTCCTGCTGTTTGTGGTGGGTTATACATCACTGCAATTATCACTTGGGACTACAGAGTGAGCATTTCCCGTTATGTTATCACTTTGCTTCTCTGCTGTCTCCTCTCCCTGCTCATCAAAATTCCTCGGTGTTTGATCAGCAATGCCACTCATCAAATCCCCCCTGTTCCTCTGTACTTTTCTCAGGATCTGGATCCCGCTGGGAAAGATAGCATCTGCTATCGTACCTGTAAGCTTGGTTTCTGTGATCGCTATGATGTTGGTGATGCCTCTTTGACTCTTTCGTGCCACTCCTCCCACTTGTTGTTATTCCCATCAGCGTTTGTGTACCATACCTTCAGTTTTCCATTGCCAACACTCAGGTTTGGGGAGGCCCCTGTGGGGGGTTGGGAGACCTGGTAGCATACTGTGGGATTCTATTGTTGGAGGGTTGGGTGGTAGTCTGTGGTTATGGATTGTATTGTTTGTGTTCGGATGGTGTTTAATGTGATAGGTTGTGGGGCTCTGAGGATAGTTGTGTGTGTGCTTTCCCTTGCTGCTCTGTTCTGCTCTGACTGACCTCTTCTGATTCCATCCTTGTCTCCTTTCCTAGCTCCTTTCGCGTTTTTGTCCTCTCCTTCAGCTGCTGTCTTTCTGTTTGTGTTTTGTCTCTGTCTAGGAACACCTTCTTGTACTCTTCCGAGCTTTTCAACCGTGGTTTCTCTTGGAGAATCCTGTTCCACAGCTTGATTGGTCGGTTTCTCCCCTTCAAGTTCCCCCCTATTCTCTGAAAATTTTCAATCTCATCCATGTCTTCTCCCCCTATTTCCGTGATGATTTTCTCAATTTCCTTTCTTTCTTCCTGCCGTCTTTCAGTGTGTGTCCTTTTCTCTCTCTCCAGAAGCCCATGGATAATCACTGATTTTGCCCTTTCCTCCTCCCATTGCCTCTCCCTCTGTGACTCTGGTTCCTGTCTGTATGTGGTCATTTTCTCCCTTGATTTTTCCAGTGGCTCTTGGTAGCATGGTTGTGCCTCAGCATTCGACCTATCCCCCTCTCCATCTGCACCCATCTGCTCTTCCCTTCCACTAACTGGGCCCCCTTCTTTGCAGGCTGATATTGACCTTGCATAATTCATATATCTTCCTTCCTGTTCGCCTCTCCAGCTTTCTATGGTGTGTCTTCTCTGGTCACTACCCCAGAGGACAGGCTTCAGCCTGTTTACCTCAAATTCTAGACCTTCACCCTGGCTACTGCAGTTTCGACTTGTGCCTCCCAATCTTCGTCTCCTTCTCCAACCTCTTTTCCCATTTCACGAGAGCTCTTTCTCCATTTTTTCAGAAAGCTCTCCTAATTTTTTCTCTCTTTCATTGCTTGTCCTTTTCACTCTCCTCATCCATTCCTCCCTACCAGTACCATTGTCATCTGATCCCTGTTCCTGCCCCCCCCCCCTCCCCCCCCCCCCCCAAGTCCGAACCATTTTTTTTTTTTAGTGAAGAGATGAGAAAGAAAAAAGAAAAAAGGGGGGGAGAGTGAGAGAGAGGGGAGAAAAAGAGAGAAGGGGAGCCTAGATGGAGGGGGAAAAAAGAAAGGAAAAAGGGGGGAGAAAGTGAGAGAGGAAAAAGGTTAAGAGGAGAGTTGGGGTGTGACAAGGGAAGAGAGAGAGAGAGGGAAAAGAAGAGAAGAGAGAGAGTAAGAGGAGGAAAGAAGGAGAGTAAAGAGAGGAAGAAGTGAGGAAGAGATGAGAGGGAGAGGCGAAGAGAGAGAGGAAGAGGAGAGAGAGAAAGAGTGAGAGGAAGAGAGAGAGGAGGAAGAGAGAGAGGATGAGGAGAAAATGGGAGAGGAGAGAGAGAGAGAGAAGAGAGGAGAGAGAGAGGAGAGATCGAGAGGGAGGAGAGAGAGAGAGAGAGTGAAGATGTGTCACAGTGTGCTCCACAAACTTTCTTAATATTACTTAAATACGAGGGTTGGTCAGGATAAAAACTGTTCAGTGACGTAGTACTACTTACAACCCATTAGCACAAGTAAGCCAGCTCCTCCATGAAGTGATTTAAGAATAGCAGTGATATTTAAGTGTGGTTATGGTGAAGACATGGTGTGAGTGAGGGGACAGCGGCAGGCCTTAGGAGTGACGTCACTATTGCCTTCAGAGTGAGCATCTAATATTATAATATTACATGTGTTTTGTGCTATGTAACTGGGGGCAATTGGTTTTATAACATTACGTGACTGGTACATGCAACTAGTGATTTGGTAACATCGTCCATTAGTGGAAAAGTGGATAGCATTAAACAGTGTTTTATTAAGTAGATAGTGAGAAGGCAAACACTTCCAAATAGTCGGCCACTGCCGCCCTCTCACTTACCCAACCAGCTATAACCCCCCCCCCCACGACTCCACCCCATCCCACCGAAACTCCACCCACCCTCTCTCTCCTGTGAAACTCAACTACAAGCCGCCTCTGGGATGACTTCACACCGCAAAAATAGCAAGAAATATATCTACGCTATCTGGTTATTGTCCCAGTAGTTACTGCAGTGTTTGTGGGTATTCCACAAGGGACCAAAATTCTTCTTAGATGTAAAGAGCCTACTTGTTCCAACTACTGCCCACAGATTGCATTTCAGAAGAGGTATTTGTTGCAGCCAGGTTCGAAAATTTCAGAAAATTTAAGGATATCCATAATCCTTTGGTTATATGTGGATATATTGCCTGGACTGGCTACAGGAGGAAGGAATGTTCAGAAGTCCTACTCAGGGTCTCCTGTCCAAAGATCAAGACTGCCCTCTTGGGCTGTGTTGTAAAGTTGCAGCTAAATAATCCATCTCAGGGAAGCACTTCATGAGTCCTCAATTCATTAGATAACCTCCAAGCTATTGTAGAAGGCGTGCAAGCCTACTCAAGTGAGTAAGCTGCTCTGCTGATGGTGACACTATTGACAAAGACTGAAGTCCACACTGAGCTTCTAATCAGGGGTAAACAACTTTTGGAATTCTGTGCATCCGCTAAAGGTCCCACAGACTGACAGAGTCAAAACACTACCTTTGGGAATTCTAACACAATTCCTCTGACCACCACAAGAGGGAACAAATCCTCTTCCCTGCAACGAGGGGGAAGCCTTGGATCTGTTAATTCTCCTACACTGACATCTCTGCTTCAGCCACTGCAGTCTATTTGACAGTGCACAATACCATCTCTGATCCTGCACCTGTCAGCAAACATGCCGACACTTTTTAGAATCTGGGTTAGCAGTGCTTCGTCAGCAAGTTCTGAGCAAGGGAGTTTCTTCCACCAGAGAAACGGGTGCATTAATGATCAGGGACTATCACTGCACTGTCACCTACTGCGCCCGAAAAAGTACGAACGCAGGAACACATCTGTCAGAATGGTAGAGGACGGGGCAGAGGACGTGGAGGAGGGACGTGGAGGAGGAAGTCATCTACAGCGTCTCACCCTGCACTAACACAGTTTCCGCGGCAGAGCTATCTGAGGAAAATCTGCAAAAACACTGGAGGTTGCAACAAAATCTGTCCACCCTCCCAGGCTCCCTAGGCTGTGCTCTCGCTGTCACGGAAGGGGCACACTGCCAACAACTGGCCTGGCGAGATACCAGGTGTAATTTTATGCCTACAAGAAAGGAACATAAGGAGGACCAGTGTCGGAAGAAAAAGGAACTTGACAGGACTGTGGCCACCTGTTCAAGTGACCTGTTCTCAGAACAAACCAGCAGGATCTCTGAAGTGGTGAACACTCTCACACGTCACCAACGTAGCTACTCCTATACCCAGCCAGCAGGTGGATTGTGCCTTATACAAGACCACAGACTACATCCCTGCAGCTGCCTTCAGTACCTTACCTCTATCAAGGGCAGGACACCTTACATTCCTACACACCCACCACCTCAAGCTGACCACTTCATCATGAGGAGCCAGTCTATCAGCATCCTGTCGGCCCAACATTAGAGGTTTCATTGCTAATGTTGGAGAGCTCACACATTGTTTTGTGAACACTCGACGTCCCGGACATGATAGCTGTTGTTGAAACATTTTTTGGATGACAGGACTCCAGAAATTCTCCCCCTGCAATAATTGCTGGCGCTACACCTCATGGATGATAAGGACATGCAGGGACAAGGTGGAGGTGTGCTGTGTGCTTCTCTTAAAGGTGTTCATGCCAAGCACATTGATGTTGCCACCCCTACACTTCTTGAAATTGATGTTCTTTCAAGCTCTGTAATAAACACTAGTACCTCTGTACTAGCATGTGCAATGTACAGACCTCAGTGGCAAAATGCAGGACCCTATCAACTTCCAATGGAAAAATATTGACTGCCCTTCTGCATACACACAACTGTCAACATATTATTAATTTGTTGGGACCCAACCAGCACCTTTACAGAGGGACTTTGATGACCTTCTTGCGTGTATTTGACATGAGAAACTTTGTTGATTTCCTCTACTATTTCTCTGGCTCCTCCCTTGACCCAGTGAGTGAGTGATCTGCAGAAGGCATAGTCACTTGTCAACCCCTCGGCTAACGTTGGATCGTCTGACCTCAAGCCTGTTTTTACCACACTTAAGATCCCCCCACAGAACGAGGTGAGGAGTCAACACGCACACCTGGCTATGGGAAAGACGTAATTGGCCAGCCCTTTGCTCTGAGTCGCCACCACCGACTGGAATGCTCTTCTCAAGGGGATGTTGACAACCAGTGAAGCTTCACTGGACACATCCTTATCTAACAAACAAGAAAAACACATTCCTCACCGGCAATATGTGACGAAGCTACAAGATCAGCCTTGGTTTGGTTTCGTTGCCATTGAGGGATGCTACTGCTAAGTACAAGCATGACGAAGGTATAAGAGACATCCTACACCTATTACAGGAACTTGCACACGCAAGCCTGTAGGCATATGGGTGAAGTTTCAAAGTGGGCCATTGCTAAATGGAGGTGGACATAAAAAAAGTTAGCATCAGGTTAGGGTAGGTCCAAAACTGGTGGTCCCTGGTCAAGGACCAGACATGTTGCAGGACCTAGGTGTCCAGGTTTCTTTGAAGTCCTGCATCATCCTCATCTGATTTACGTTCTCCTCATTAAACTTCACATCATCTGTGTGTGAGAAAAAATGTGTGTGAGTGTGTGTGTGTAGTGTTGTTTATACTCAAACTAATTGTGGTTACAGGGGTCGAGTCTCTCAGCTCCTGTCTACCGCCTCTTCACTGATCGTACTAGATCCTCTCTCTGCTTTCTGAGCTTTGTCATACATCGTATTAAAACTATGTATGTTCTGCTCCACTGTCACTTTGTAGGCTATTCCACTTATGACGACTTATGACTGAGATATACTTCCTAACATCCCTGGTGATTCGTCTGAGTCTTCAGCTTCAAATTGTGTTTTTTGTTTCTGTGTTCCTCTCTTGGAACATCCTGTCTGTCCGATTTCCCTCATCCTTTATTGTACGACATTCTCATGAGCTCTGGAAACTGCCTGGTTGCAAAGTTTTTTAACTTTCTGTAACTTCATGACGTGCGTGAGCAGGTGTGGGTTCCAGACTGTTGCTGCATGACTCCAATATTAACCTAACGTTCGGAGTGTACAGTGTCTTGAACGATTTCCTATTAAGGTATCGACAACGCTATTCTAGGTTTACCAGGCGCCTTATACATGCAGCAGTTATCTGGTTGATGTGTGCCTCCGAATTCCGTTGCGCAGTGTAAAGTCACCCCTAAGAATCTTTCCTTCCTGAGTGAGGTTTGTAGTCTTTGTCCAGCTAGCATTTTTACTCTGTCTGCGGCCTCTTTTGCCCTACCAATATTCTTGGACTTTGCATTTTGAAGGGTTGAATTCGAGAAGCCAGATTCTGTTAACCATGGGTCAGCCTGTCCAGGTCTCTTTGTAGTCCTGCCTCATCCTCATTCCGATATAATTTTTTCATCAACTTCACTTCATCTGCAATAGGGGGGGGTCACTCAGGTCTATCCACTTCCATCAATTCATCTCATGTATCTAAAATTGCACTGGGTTTTTCCCTAGAACTGACCCTGTGGGACCATGGACTCGTTGTTGCCTCCCTGTCAGGTATTCTTGTCAATTGCAGTGCCCTCCCTGTTATATCGCCTGAGTCCTCAGCATTTGCACTAATCTTTTGCGAGGAACTGCGTCGAAGGCCTTCCTGCAAGTCCAGGGAAAATGCAAACCCTCCACCCCTCTCTATGTGTATGTGTGTGTGTGTGTGTGTGTGTGTGTATGGGTTGTATATATATGTTGTGTGTGTGAGCTTGTGGTGTGTCAATCACCTATTTGTGGGGTTGCAGGGGTCGAGTCTTAGGCTCCTGGACCCGCCTCTTCACCGGTTGCTACTTGGCCCTCTCTCTCCCTGCTCTCCATTGCGCTTATTCAAACTCGTTGAAAAACTGTATATGGTTCCTGCCTCCACTACGTCATTTTCTAGGCTATTCCACTGCCTGACAACTCTATGACTGAAGAAATACTTCCTAATATGTGACCTCTTGTTTCTGTGTCCCCTCCAAGGAACATCCTGTCTTTGTCACCTTGTTTCTTTCACGAAGTATGTATATGTCGTGGCATGGTCTCCCCTGACCCTCCTGTCCTCCATTGTCGTCAGGCCAATTTCCCTTAACCTTTCTTCGTAGGACATTCCCCTTAGCTCTGGAACTAACCTTGTCGCAAACCTTTGTACTTTCTCAAGTTTCTTTACGAGCTTTATCATATGCAGGTTCCAAACAGGTGCTGAATACTCCAGTATGGGCTGGGACATACACGGGTTGTACAGTGTCTTGAACGATTCCTTACTAGGGATCGGAATGCTGTTCTCAGGTTTGCCAGGGCCCTATGCTGCAGCAGTTTCTGGATGGATGTGTACTTCCTGAACATGCTCGGTGTTATACTCACCCCAAGATCTTTGTCCTTGAGTGAGGTTTGCTGTCTTTGGCACAACCTTAGCCTATTTCTCTGTCTGTGGTCTTCTGTGCCCTTCCCCTATCTTCATGACTTTGCATATTTGGCAGGATTAAATTCGAGATGCCATTTGCTGCGACCACGTGTCAGTCTGTAAATGGTCTCTTGAAGTCCTTGCCTGTTCCTCATTCTGATTTAATTTCCTCATTAACTTCAATCATCTGGCAAAAAGGGATACTCTGAGTCTACCCTCCATCATGTCGTTCACATATACCAAAAATGCACTGGTCTGGACTCCACCCCGTGGGTACCCGCTAATCACAGGTTGCCCACTGTGATACATCGTTATGTACAAATGACTCGTTGTTGCCTACCTGCTCAGTTATTTCTCTGAATCCATTGCAGTGCCCTTCTGTTTGTATGCACCTGATTGCTCTAGGCTTCTGCAATAATCTCTTGTTGAGGAACTGTGTCAAAGAGCTTCTTGCTGTCCAAGAAGATGCAATTCAAACCACCCCTCTCTCCTCGTGTCTTACTTCTGTTTATTTTTATCATAAAAATCCAGAAGAAGGTTTGTGACACAGAATTTGCCTTCCATGAACACCGTGCTGGTTTGCATTTTACTCTTGTTCCGTTCCAGGTGCTCCACCACTTCTCATGCTGATAATCTTCTCCATACTTTGTATACTATACAGTTCATTGACAAAGAGTCTTATAGTTAGTGCTCTTTTACTGTCTCCTTTTTTTAAAATGGGAACTACATTTGCCGTCTTCAATACCTCAGGGTAGTTGCCACAAGTTTTGCAGTTGACGTGTTTGATGATTGTGGTGAGTGGCACGCAACAGCTTATCTGCTCCCTCTCTAAGGACCCACCAGTGAGACGTTGTCAGGTCCCATTGCCTTTGAGGTATCGATGTCCTTAGGCAGTTTCTTCAATTCCTCCTATCTCTATGTATGTCGCCAGACTTGGTTGGTGGTGAAATACATTGGCTGGTGTCTGCATTTGGTCTGTCTCCCAGAGGCCTTTCTGTCTCCACTGTAAAATACTTCATTGAATCTCTTGTTGTAAGTTCCTCACATACTCTTGATTGTTTCTTGTGAGTTTTCTCCCACCTTCGTTCTCAGCGCTTATCAGTTGGTCCTTGACTGTTTGTCTTCCTCCTATTGTGGCTATTTACGCAGTTTCGGGGTCAGATATGACTTTCGTTTTGCTATGTCGTTTTCGTACTTGTCGCTGTGGCCCCTCCCTACTTATCTGTGAATGCTCGTTTCTGCCTGTCTACTAATCTCCTTTTTTTCCTGGGTCCTATGCCTTCTGTACCTATTCCATTTCTATGGAGCACATAGTTTTTGCCTCCCTACACCTTCGGGTAAACAATGGACTCGTTTTGGGTCTTCCTATTCTTTTTCTGTTTTCCCTATGGGAAACACACCTTTCCTCTTGCCCCTTGCCCACGTTTGCTGCCAATATTCCATCTCTCGTTTACTGATTTTCCTACCATTTCTCTGTTTTTTCCCACTGAACCTCCTGCAGAAAAGTTTCTCAACCTGTGTAGTCCCCACTTTTTAGTTTGGCCTCCTGATCCGTTTCAATTCTCTGTTACCTTCTCCACTTGTAACTCTACATATTATCAAAACTCAGAACCAAAGTGTTCGTCGCATGCTTCAAGGGGCTGGCCTCTCGTAAGTGATGTCCTCAATGTCTGAAACTGCTCAGGGTGAACACAAGATCCAGTCTTGATGGCTCATCCTCCCCTCTCTCTCTGTAGTGTCCCTGACATGTTGATGCATGAGCTTTTCAAGTAACCACATCCATCACCTTGGCATCTCCATGTTTCGGACCCCATGGGCTTCCAGGGTTGTCCAGTCGATCTCCCTTTGATTGGTTGAAATCGCCCATTACAGTAAACTTTGCTCTGCTCGAGTGAGATCTTCTTGTGACCTCAGGCCAAGTGTGTCCACCTCACCCTGTTGTTTTCTTCGTTCTTCCTCTCTTGGGCCTCTGCAGTTCTTTGGTGGGTTATACATACTCCAATGACTACCTTATGTTCTCCAGGACTTGAATTGCACCTTCATTGTAGTCACTTTCACCAATCATGTCATGCCTTTCCATTTTCCTCCAAAATCCATCATTGTTTTATGGCAGTGCAACCCCTCCTCCCCCTCAACTCCTTCTATCTTTCCTCAGGATCTGATATCCGTTTGGGAAGATTGTGTTGTTATTTTTCAGTGAGTTTTGTTTCTTGTGACTGCTATGATGTCTGGGGATTTCTCACTGATTGTCTTTCGTTCCACTGCTATGTTTCGTTATTTCATCCGCGTTTGTGTACAAACTTTCAGTTTCTTTTCTATCATTGTGAGTCCGGACAACAATATTGGTGTTTGGGGGAGCGAGGGCCATTGGGTGGGAGCCTATATGGGGCTGATGGTTGTTGGTGGGGTTGTGATGATGGGGGTGGGGTCAGAAGCCCATAAGGGAAGCTGTTGGGGTGAGATTTGTGGATTGGGGGTTGGTGGCAGAGGAAACAGTGAGTGGGTTGTAGCATAGGATTCTCAGTTGCGTTGGGAATTGTCGCAGTTGGAAGTTCCTTTTTGTGGGAGATTCTGTGGTGGTGTGTTTTGCCCTTCCTCCTGTGTCTGGGTATGCTGGCTCATTTCGTCTTTGCCTTCTGTTCCTCCTGGCTGTCTCTGTACCCTCTCTTTTCAGTGTAGCCCCTGTCCCCCGGGCCCCGGGCCCACTTGACCCCCTCGCCCGTACCATGCCCCCTGTGTTTCCGCAAGTATTCCTGTAAATTGAGTGCCTTCCCTGTTATTGTTGGGGTCCCCCAGTTTTTGCATAATTCTTGTGGGAAAAACCCTTTTTGCAGTCCAAAAAAGAAATCTCCCACCCCTCTTTTCCCTTGTCTTACTCTGTCCCCCTGTCATAAAACCCCAGTGGTTTGGCCAAAGGATTTTCCCGCCGAAACCGGGGGCTGGTTGAAATTTTAGTTTGTTCCTTTCAGGTGCCACCACTTTTCCCGAAAATTTCCCCTGATTTTCATCTTCAGTAGTAAACGGTCTGTAGTTTAATGCTTTGTGCTGTCTCCTTTTTTAAAATTGGGACTACTTTTGGATTTTCCCATCCTCGGGGAATTCCCTTTTCATATGTTTTAAATTTTTTTTTGGGGTACACATCCCCTTCTGCTCCCTCTTAAAACCCAGGGGAGATGTTTCGGGCCCAGCCTTTGAGGTTCAGTAAAATAGAACCCTCTTAAATTCCCCCGGTTTTATTGTCCCACACATGGGGGTGTCCCCCCCCTGTTTTTTTTTTTTTGGCCCCCTTTTCGGGTTCCCTGTAAACTTTTTAAATCTTTTTTGAGCCCTACAAACCCCGGGTTTTCTTGTGGTTTCCTCCCCCTTCTTAGCCTATTCCCTGGTCCTTGACGTTGTTTTCCTCCTGATGTGCTTACAACATTTTGGGGGTAAGATTTGGTTTGTTCTAGTCTTTTCATATTGTCTTTGGCCTCCCTTCTATCTGTGCATATTCGTTTCTGGCTCTCCTGTTTTTTTATTTCCTGGGTTCTTTGGCCCTTTTTTTTTTTCCTTCCTAACAACCTTGGTTTTTTCCTCCCTCCCTTTGGGAAAACCGGCCCTTGGCTTTTTCATTTTTTCTGTTCCCTTTGGGACAAACCTCTCCTCGCCCCTTGCATTTTTTTTTGTACATATTTTATCATTCTTTACTGGTTCCCCGCCCTTCCTTCTCACTGAAGTTTAGGAAATTCTTCCTGTGGGACCCCCCTTTTTGTAGTTTGGTTTTAAACGCCCCCTTTTCCCGCTTCTCCCTCCATTGAGCTCCTTGTACGAAGCAAAACCACACCATGGGCCCCCGGGGGCTTTTAAACCCCCCAATCTGCCTTAAAAATTTCCCAGGGGGGTTTTTTTCTCCTTGGGGACTTTACGTCTTTTTTACCATTTTTCTCACCTATTTTTTGGTAGGGGTCGATTTGCTCCCGGCCCTGTTCTTTCCCCCCTTTTTGGGGTCTTTGTCCATAGCTTTTTCAACCCTTTTAAAATGGGGGTTCCCCCCTTTCATTTTCAGGTTTCCATCCTTCAATTTTTTAAAAAAAAATTTTAAAATTTCCACTCTTTTTCTTCCCTTAATTTGGTTTTTTTCTTTGTTCCCAATTTCTTTTCCCCTTTCTTTTTTTTTTTTTTTTTCTTTTTTTTCCCCCTTCCCTTTTTTCCCCCCTTTTTTCCCTTTTTTTTTTTTTTTTTTTTTTTGTTTTTTTTTTTTTTTTTTTTTTTTTTTGGGGGTTTGTGTTTTTTTTTTTTTTTTTTTGGGGTTATGGGACCTACCCCCCTTTTTTTACTTTTTTCCTATTTTTTTTTCCTTTTTATATTTTTCCTTCCCTCCCTTTATTTTTTTTTGGCCTTTTATTTTATCTTTTTTTTTTTATTTTTTCTTTTTTTTTTGGCCCTTTTTTTTTTTTTTTTTTTGTTTTGGGTTTTTCCCCTTTTTTTGGGAAATTTTTTTGTTTTTTTTTTCCCCTTTTTTTTTCCTCCTTTTTTCCCTTTTCCCCTTTTTTTTAAAAATTTTTTTTTTTTTTTTAAATTTTTTTTTTTTTTAATTTCTTATTTTTTTTTAATTTTTTTCCAACTTTTCTCTCCCCCCCCCAAAATTTTACTTTTTTCTCCTTTTTTGGGGGGGCCCCTTCCTGGTTTTTAGGGGGGCTCCTTTTTATTTTTTTTTCCTAGGGGATTGGGGTTTTTTCCCCCCTTTTTTTTTTTTTTTTTTAAAAATTTTTTCCCCTCCTTTTTTTTTCTTCTTTTTTTCCCTTTCCCCCCCTTTTTTTTTCTTTTCTTTTAAAATTTCCCTTTTCCCTTTTCTTTTTATCTCCCCCCTTTTTTTTATTTTTTTTTTTACCTTTTAAAAAAAATTTTTTTGGTGTGTGTGTGTGTGTGTGGGTGTGTGTGTGTGTGTGTTTTGTACTCACCTATTTGGGGGGTTGAGGGGTCGAGTCACAGCTCCAGGCCCCGCCTCTTCGCTGATTGCTATTTGGTCCTCCTCTCCCTGCCCCATGAGCTCTATCATACCTCGCCTTAAAAACTATGTATGGTTCCTGCCTCCACTACATCATTTTCTAGGCTATTCCATGGCCTGACTACTCTATGACTGAAGAAATACTTCCTAACATCCCTTTGATTCATCTCAGTCTTCAACTTCCAATTGTGACCTGTTTGTGTCTGTGTCCATCTCTGGAAACATCCCGTCTTTGCCACCTCGTGTATTCCCCCGCAGTATTTTATATGTCGTTATCATGTCTCCCCTGACCCTCCTGTCCTCCAGTGTCGTCAGGCCGATTTCCCTCAACCTTTCTTTTTTAAGACAATCCCCGTAGCTCTGGGACTAGTCTTGTTGCAAACCTTTGCATTTCTCTAATTTCTTGACGTGCTTGACTAAGGTGTGGATTCCAAACTGGTGCTGCATACTCCAGTATGGGCCTGACGTAGATGGTATACAGGGTCTTAACGAATCCTTACTGAGGTATCGGAACGCTATCCGTAGGTTTGCCAGGCGCCCGTATGCTGCAGCAGTTATCTGATTGATTTGTTCCTCAGGAGATATGCTCGGCGTTATACTCACCCCCCAGATCTTTTTCCTTGAGTGAGGTTTGCAATCTTTGGCCATCTAAACTATTTTGTGTCTGCGGTCTTCTTTGCCCTTCCCCAATCTTATGATTTTGCATTTGGCAGGGTTAAATTCAAGGAGCCAGTTGCTGGACCATGTTGTAGCCTGTCCAGGGCTCTTTGTAGTCCTGCCTGATCCTCGTCCGATTTGATCTTCTCATTAACTTCAAAATCATCTCCCAAAAAAGGGAAACACTTGAGTCTATCCCTTCCGTTATGTCGTTACATATACCAAGAACAGCAAGGCCCTGGACTGACCCCTGTGGAACCCCCTTGTCACAGGCGCCCACTCTGACACCTCGTCGCGTCCATGAAATCGTTGTTGCCTCCCTGTCAGATATTCTCTGATCCATTGCAGTGCCTTTCTGTTATGTGTGACTGGTCCTCTAGCTTTGCTGTAACCTCTTGTGAGGAACTGTGTCGAAGGCCTTCTTGCAGTCCAAAAATATGCAGTCGATCCACCCCTCTCTCTCTTGTCTTACTTCTGTCACCTTGTCATAAAACTCTAGTAGGGTTGTGACACAGGATTTTCCTTCCTGAAACCGTGCTGGTTGTCAATTATACATTTGTTTTTTTCCAGGTGCCCCACCACTCTCCCCCTGATGATCTTCTCCATGCCCTTTTCATACTATACACGTTAGTGATACAGGTCTGTAGTTTAGTGCCTATGTCTGTCTCCCTTTTTAAAAATTGGGACTACATTTGCCATTTTCCATCCCTCAGGGAGTTGCCCAGTTTCAAATGATGTGTTGAGATCTTTGTTAATGGTTTCACACAATATCTCTGCTCCCTCTTTAAAGGACCCACGGAGAGATGTTGTCTGGTCCCACCGCCTTTGAGGTGTTCAAGTTTGCATAGCGCTTCTTCACCTCCTCCTTGGTTATTGTACCTCATCCAGCACTTGCTGGTGTGCCTCCCTGTTCTGATTTCTTGGAGTCCTGTTTGGTTTCCACTGTAAATACCTCTTTAAATCTTGTGTTGAGCTCCTGACAAACCTCTCGGTCGTTTTTGGTGAATTCCCCATCACCCTTCCTCAGTTGATTACCTGGTCCTTGACTGTTGTTTTCCTCCTGATGGGGGCTGTACAACAGCTTTGGGTCATTTTTTTACTTTTGATGCTATGTCATTTTCATATTGTCTCTGAGCCTCCCTTCTTATCTGTGCATATTCGTTTCTGGCTCTTCGGCTGATTTCTTTTTTTTCCTGAGTTCTCTGTCTTCTGTACTTTTTCCATTCTTAGTAAAACCTAGTTTTTGCCTCCCTCCCCCTTTGGGTGAACCAAAGGACACGTTATGTTCTTCCATTATTTCTGTTTCCCCTTTGGGAACAAACCTCTCTCTGCCTCCTTGCATTTTGTTGCTACATAGTCCATCATTTCTTGTACTGGTTTTTCCCGTCAGTTCCCTCTCCCACTGAATGTCTTGAAGGAAGTTCCTCATGCCTGAGTAGTTCCCCTTTTGTAGTTTGGTTTATCCCAGCCTATTCCTGCTACTCTTTCCATTTGGAGCTCAACTATGTAGTCGAAGCACAGAACCAAAATGATCAGTACTCCCAGTGGCCTTTCATACATGATTTCCCTCGATGTCCGAACTACTCATGGTGAATACAAGGTCCAACCTTGCTGGTTCATCCTCTCCTCTCTCTTGGTAGTGTGTCTAACATGTTGATGCATGAGGTTTCCAGTACCACATCCATTTATCTTGGCTCTCCATGTTTCGGGACCCTCATGGGGCTCCCGGTTTTCCAAATCAATCTCCTTGTGATTGAAATCAACCCATAACTAGTAACTTTGCTCCCCCCATGTGTGCTCTCCTGGCCACCTCGGCTAGTGTGTCGATCATTGCTCTGTTGCTCTCATCGTATTCCTTCTCTTGGCTCCTGCAGTTCTGTGGTGGGTTATACATTACTGCAATTATCACCTTAAGTCCCTCAGACTGGATTGTTCCACTAAGTATCATTTTTCGCCCGTGCCATCCTTTCCCTTCCCTTTTTAAAAACCCCCAAATGGTTTTTAATGAGTAGTGCAACTCCTCCTTCCCCTTCCCCCTCTGTATTTCCTGAGGTTTTGTACCCGGAGGGAAAGATTGAATCTGTTATTATTTGGTGAGTTTTGTTTTGTGATTGCTATTATGTCGGGGATGTCTCTTTGATTCTTTCGTGCCACTCCTCAATTGTTTTTTTTCCATTGCTTTGTATACCCCCCACCCTTCAACTTTTTTTCTAGCTGGGTTGGGAGGATATTGGGGGTTTGGGGAATTTGGAGCCCTGGAAGGAACTAGGGGTTTGTTGCTGTGGGGTGGAGTTTGTAATGCAGGGGGGGGGGGCATTGTGTGTTGTGTTGTTGTGTGTGTGTTTGTGGTGTGTGGGGTTTTGTGGGGTGTGGGGTTTGTGGGGTGGGGGGGCATGTACTCACCTAGTTGTACTCACTAGTTGGGGTTTGCGGGGATCGAGTCGGCTCCGGCCCTGCCTCTTCATTTTCGTATAGGTCACTCCCCCTACCCGTGGCTTTATCTACCTCTGCTTAAAAGCTTGTATGGATCCCCCTCACATTGCTTCCCAAACTTTAAATTCTGACTCCCCTGTGGTGAAAAAAATACTTCCAAACATCCCGTGATTTCTGTGTTTCACTTCAAATGTGTCCCCTTTTATGTTCCAATCCGGGAACATCCGCTTTTTTCCACCTTGTAAATTCCCCTTCGTATTTTGTATTTTTGTTATCAGCCCCCCCTATCTCTCCTGCCTCCAGTGTGTCAGGTTGTTTCATTTAAACCCTTTCCCTCGAAGGAAAAAACTTTAGCTCTTAGCTCTGTGTGGGGGTGGTGGTGTGTGTGTGTTGTGTGTGTGTGGGGTTTTGGGGTGGTGGGGTGTGGTTTGTTTTGTTGTGGGGTTTTTGTGTGTGTGTGTGGGGTGGTTTGGGGTGTTGTTGTGGGTGTGTGGTTTTTTGTGTGTTTTGGTTGTGTGTGTGTGTTGTGTGTGGGTGTGTGTGTGTGTGTGTTGTTGTTGTGTTTTGTGTGTGTGTGTGAGTGGTGTGTGTGTGTGTGTGTGTTGTGTTTTGGGTTTGTGTGTGTGTGGTGGTGTGTGTGTTTGTTTTGGGGTTGTGTTTTTGTGATGTGTGGTGTGTGGGGTGTTGGTTGTTGGTTGTGTGTGTGTGGGTGTGTGTGTGTGTGTGTGTGTGGTGTGTGTTTTGGTGTTGTGTGTGGGGTTTTGTGTTTGTGGTTGTTGTGTGTGTGTGTGTGTGTGGGGTGTGACTCACCTAGTTGTATACCTATTGAGGTTGCGGGGGTCGAGCCGAGCTCCGGCCCCCCTCTTCCTGATCGCATGGGGTCACTCTCCCTGGCCGTGAGCTTTTCATCCTTGCTTAAAAGCTATGTATGGATCCGCCTCCCCTACATCGCTTTCCCCCAAAATATTCCACTTTTGACTACTTGTGGTAAAAAAAACTTCCTAACATCCCCGTATTATCGTGTCTTCAGTTTAAGTTTTTCCCCTTGTTACTGTGTCCCAAACTCTGGAACTCCTGTCTTTTTCCCTTTTCAATTCCTCTCAATTTTGTATTCGTTATCATGTCCCCCCTATCTTCCTTCCTCCCGTGTCGTCAGGTTGATTTCCCCTTTAAACCCCTTTCCCCGTAGGGCATACCTCTTTGCTTGGGATAGTTTTGTTGCAAACCTTTACTTTCTTAGTTTTTTTCACGTGCTTCGCTGGTGTGGGTTCCAAATGGTGCCGCATACTCCAAAATGGGGCCCAACTAAACGGGTACAGGGGGCCTGAAAGATTCCTTTTAAGATTCGGAATGCTGTTTGGGTTTTCTAGGCGCCCATAGCTCAGCAGTTATTTTGGTTGATTGCCTTCAGGGGAAGTCCTGGTTTATACTCACCCCAAGATTTTTTTCCTTGAGTGAGTTTGTTTCTCGACCCCTAGACTGATTGTCTGGCCTTCTTTGCCCCTTCCCAAACTTATGGGCTTTGCATTGGTGGGGTTTAAAACCCCGGAGCCAATTGCTGGACCAGGGGCCGTGTCCGATCCCCTTTTTAGTTTGCCTGTCTTCGATCGAGTGAATTCTTCTCTCAAAAATTCACTATCTGAAACAGGGACCCTCAGAGTCTTTCCCCCGTATGTCGTTCCAAATACCAGAAAAGCATGGCCTAGGACGACCCCTGCGGGGACCCGCTGGTCCGGTGCCCCCTCGACACCTCGCCCCCCCTACCTGACTCCTGCGTCTTCCGACAAGTATTCCCTGATCCCTTGTAGTTCTTCCCTGTTATCCCTGCTTGGTCCTCCAGTTTTTGACCATCTCTTGTGTGGAACTGTGTCAAACGCCTTCTTGCAGTCCAAGAAAATGCAATCCCCCACCCCTCTCTCTCTTGTCTTACTGCTGTCACCATGTCATAGAACTCCAGTAGGTTTGTGACACAGGATTTCCCGTCCCTGAAAACCATGTTGGCTGTGTTGATGAGATCATTCCTTTTAGGTGTGTGTGTGTGGGTGGGTGTGTGTGTGTGTGTGTGTGTGTGTGTGTGTTTTGTGTGTGTGTGTGTGTTGTAATCTCTTTGCGTGTACCACAGTGTTAACACTCAGAATGTTTACTCTCCATCTATAAAAATAATTATATACTGGTGTCGCCACTAGAATTTCTTTTAATATTATGAGTTAGGTTCTTTGCAATAAGTTGTGTCATTTTTGGTGTTTCATTATTCTTGTGTGTATAATTCATTCAGCTGCTTCTCTTGGTTACAAAATGTTTAACTATCCGTGAATTTTCAAAGAGTAATTAAGCATGTTTTGTGTTTCTTTATAAATGTTTAGGTAAGTATATTCTTTTACCATGTGTCTTAATAATAAAAAAAAATGTTTAACGAAATAATGTTGATATTAATAATAAAGAAATAATAATAACAAAATAATAATAATAATAATTAGGTAGTAGGTTGGTAGACAGCAACCACCCAGGGAAGTTATACCGTCCTGCCAAGTGAGTGTAAAACAAAAGCCTGTAATTGTTTTACATGATGGTAGGATTGCTGGTGTCCCTTTTTCTGTCTCATAAACATACAAGATTTCAGGTACGTCTTGCTACTTCTACTTACACCTAGCTCACACTACACATACATGTACAAGCATATATATACACATCCCTCAGGGTTTTCTTCTATTTTCTTTACTAGTTTTTGTTCTTGTTTATTTCTTATCTCCATGGGGGGAAATGGAAAAAGAATTCTTTCTCCGTAAGCCGTGCGTGCGTAAGTAGGCGACTAAAATACCGGGAGCAAGGGGCTATAACCCCTTCTCTATGTGTTACTAAATTGTGAAAAAGAAACTTTTGTCCTTTCTTTTTGGGCCACCCCTGCCTCGGTAGGGATAACGGCCCGTGTGTTGAAATAAAGAAATAATAAAAATAATAATAATGATAAATAATAATAATAATAATAATTAATAATAATACTAATCATAAAAATAGTTAAGAGAGGAAAGGTAGTTAAATTTCCAGCAAAAAACATTGGGAAAAGTGATGTCACCACTGGTGTTACAGATGGTTGTATGAGAAGTGAAGGTTGAACTTTAGAAGTGACGATGGTGCATTGGAACATCTGTGGGAAGACAAAGAACTTTCTCTAAGATGGAAAAACGACAAATATTAAGAGGAAAGTATGGAACCAACACTGTTAAATGGAGAAGCATAAGTTTAATATTTGTGCAGGGAGAAAGCTGCCTCCCTGTGTGGAGTGAATATTATATGGAGGATTGTGACGTCACCAAAATTTATATACAGTGGATTGAGAGAGATACTTGAGATGGATTTCGATATTAAGAGAGGTTGAAGAAAAAACAAGAGGAATAAAATACGGGTTGGCAGTGAAGAAGTGGAAGAAGTTCATGGAAGGCTAAAGGTTGAGTGTCCTTGAACATCCATCAGACATGGCGCAAAGCATGTTAAGTAGGCATGAATGAAGAAATTAATTTTTTTCTGAGGTAACGTGCAGATGAAGTATAGCAAGTTAACAATTATAAAGAAAGATTCAATGAAACTGACTAGTAACTTGGTAAATATATTACCAGTACTGTGCAGGAAGGTTGGAGATAATAAATACATTACCTGTGCTGTGTAGGAGGTTGGAGAAAATAAATACATTACCTGTGCTGTGTAGAAGGTTGGGAGATAATAACATACATTACCTGTGCTTGTAGGAAGGTTGAGATAAATAAACCTTTACCTGTGCTGAATAGGAAGGTTTGGAGATAAATAAATAGCATTACCTGTGGCTGTGTAGGACGGTTGGAGATAATAAATACATACCTGTGCTTGTGTAGAAGTTGGAGATAATAAACACGTTACCTGTGCTGTGGATGAGGTGGAGATAATAAAACATTTACCTGTGCTGTGTAGAAAGGTGGAGATAATAAATACAATACCTTTGCTGTGTATTGAAGGTTGGAGATAATAAACACTTTACCGTGCTGTGTAGAAGGTTGGAGATAATAAATACATTACCTGTGCTGTGTAGGAAGGTTGGAGATAATAAATACATTACCTGTGCTGTGTAGGAAGGTTGGAGATAATAAATACATTACCTGTGCTGTGTAGGAAGGTTGGAGATAATAAATACATTACCTGTGATGTGCAGGAAGGTTGGAGATAATAAATACATTACCTGTGATGTGTAGAAATTTTGGAGATTGTAAATGCATTACCTGTGCTGCGTAGAAAGGTTGAAGATAGTAAAAACATTACATGTGCTGTGTATGAAGGGTGGAGATAGTAAATAAATGACCTGTGATGTGTATTAAAGTTGGAGATAGTAAATACATTACCTGTGCTGTATAGGAAGGTTGGATACAGTAAATACATTATCTGTGCTGTGCAGAAAGGTGGAGGAAGTAAATACATTACCTGTGCTGTGTAGGAAGGTTGGAGATAGTAAATACATTACATGTGCTTTGTTGGAAGTTAATAGTAAATACATTACCTGCTGTGTAGGAAGTTGGAGATAGTAAATACATTACATGTGCTTTGTTGGAAGGTGGAGATAGTAAATACATTACCTGTGCTGTGTAGGAAGGTTGGAGATAGTAAATACATTACATGTGCTTTTAGGAAGGTGGAGATAATAAATGCATTACCATGTGATTTTGTATGAAATAGTATGGAGATAGCAAAAACATTACCCTCTGCTGCATAGGGAGGGTTGGAGATAGTCAAAACATACCTGTGATGTGTAGGAAGGTTGGAGATAGTAAATACATTATCTCTGCTGCGTAGGAAGGTTAGAGATAGTAAATACATTTCCTATGCTGTAAAGAATGGTGGAGAGATAGTAAATACAATTACATGTAATGTATAAGAATGTTGGATAGAGTAAATACATTACAATGTGCTGTTGTAGAAGGATGGAGATAGTCAATACATATCTGTGATTTGTAGAAAGGTTGAAATAATAAATACATTACTGTGCCTGTGCAAGAAAGGTGGAGATAGTAAATACATTACCTGTGCTCTGTAAGAAGGTGGAGATCGTAACTACTTACCTGTCTGTGTAGGAAGGTTGGAGACAGTAAATACGCTACATGTGAATGTGCAAAAAGGAGGAGATAGTAATACAATACCTCTACGTTTAGGAAGTTTTGAGATAGTAAATACAGTTACCTGTGAAGTGTAGGAAGGTTGGAGACAGTAAATACATTACCTTGGATGTGTAGGGAAGGTTTGGACAGGTAATAACATTACCTGTGATTGTGTAGGAGGGTGACGAAGAAAATACATTGCCGTGATGTCAAGATGGGTAGAGATGTTTAAATGTTGGAGGATAATATGTACTGTGGTGGTCAACATGATTCTGGCAAAACAAGAAAAATCAAATGATGGTGAGAGTGTTTATTATCTTTTGTACTGCTCAACTTTCCTTCGAGTAGAGACGATCTGTGCTAAAAAAATAATTGTAAAATACTGTTGACCACCTCCTTATATGCTTCAAATTTAGGTTCACAATTCTCCTTTTTGTATATCAGAATTTACTACTTTACTCCGAAGATTCACTTGTCGCGGTGATTCTGTTTTTGATTGTGTTTCTAGTCATTCTGTCTCCGTTAACTGAAGAGAAAAAAAATTACTTAGTTTTTTGGAGAAATACATTGATGCTGTGATAATAGTGAGGTTTAATGTCTTGCAGTAAAAAGCTTACATATGTAATAAAGATTGGATGTTATACTTTACTTAAAACGTTGAATTCATATTTATGGTGAATTAAAAGGTAAAAAAAAGTGAAAAAAATATGGTTATATAGGTTTCAATATTAACACTATATTTTCTCGATTTATTTTTGAACTATATCACTCATAATTTATGTATCGCTTATATGTGAAGAGAGATTTTATATAAATTTTTGGAATAATTTTCGTCGAGATACAGATTTAACAACCAGATAACCAAAAACAACTCGACACTTGAAGACAATCTGAAGTGCTGGTGCAGCTGGCCTGCCTGCCTGCCTTACCAGGTGCTGGTGCAGCTGGCTGCCTGCCTGCTTTACCCAGTGCTGGTGCAGCCCTTTTTGGGGGGGGGGCCACCCCTGGGCCCCTGCACTGCTTTACCCCAGGTGCTGTGGCAGCTGTGCTGCCTGCCTGCTTACCCAGTTGCTGTGTGCAGTCTGCTGCCTGCCTGCCCTTATCCAGTGTCTGGGGGCAGCTGGCTGCCTGTCCTGCCTACCCAGGTCTGGTGCATCTGGCCTGCCTGCCTGCCTTACCCAGAATGCTGGTTAAGCAAGCTAGCTGCCCGCCTGCCTTACCGCAGGTGCATGGTGGCAAGCTGGCTGCCTGCCGCCTTACCCTGATGCTGGTTTGCAGCTGGCTGCCTCCCTGCCGTTACCTGAGTGCTGGTGCATTCTGGGTTGCCTGCCATGCCTTACCCAGTGTGCTGGTGCAGCTGGCTGCCTGCCTGCCTTACCAGGTGCTGGTGCAGCTGGCTGCCTGCCGTGCCTACCCTAGGTCTGGTGTCGCTGGCGCCTGCCTGCCATACCCAGGTGCAGGTGCAAGGGGCTGCCTGCCTGCCTTAGATAACCCAGGTGCTGGGGTGAGCAAGCAGCCCTGCCCTGCTCTCCTTCACCCAGTGCTGGCAGGTTGGCTGCCTGCCTGCCTTATCCCAGTGCTAGATGCAGGTGGACTGCACGCTTGCCTTACCCAGGTGCGGTGCAGTCTGGCTGCTCTACGCCTGGCCAAGCCTTACCCAGGTGCCTAGTTTACAGCTGGCTCACGCCTAGCACTTACCACAGGAGCCTGGTGGCTAGCTGGCTGCCCTGCCTGCCTTACCCAGGTGCTGGTGCAGCTGGCTGCCTGCCTGCCTTACCCAGTGGCTGTGCAGCATGGCTGCCGTGCCTGCCTGACATATCCCGGTGCTGGTGCAGCTTGGCTGCCCGCCTGCCTTACAGCCAGGTGCTTTGTTGCAGCTGGCTGCCAGTGCCACCTGCCTTACCCAGTGGCTGGTTGCAGCTGGGCTGCCTGCTACCTCTTAACCCAATGCCTGGTGCATACTGGCTGCCTGCCTGACCTTACACCAGATCAGTGTGCGCAGGCTTGTCCTGCCTGCCTTACCCAGGTAGCTAATGCAGCTTAACTCTCTACCCGACTGCCGAACCCAGGGATTTGGCGTTGACGTGTGGGGGGGGGGGGGGGGGGGCCTGCCTCCTACACTGGGGCTGGTTCATGACGACTGTCCTCCTGCCTAACCACTGGGCAGGTACAGTTAGTTTGCTGCCTGTCTTGATTAACTCAGGTGCTTGGTGGCAGCTGGTAGCCTGCCTGCCTTACACTGGTGCTGGGAACATCAGTTTGCCTGCGTGCACTATACCCAGGTGCTTAGTACAAACCGGTTTGATTGCCTGCCTACTCAGGTGCTGGTACACTAGCTGCCCGCCGCCTTAACTCAGGCTAGTGCAGCTGGCTGCCTGCCGCCTTACCAGAGTGCTGGACAGGTGGCATGCCTGCCTGCTTTACCCAGGTGCTGGTGCAGCTGGCTGCCCTGCCTTGCCTTACCCAGGTGCTGGTACAGACTAGCTGCCTGCCTGCTTCGCCAGGAGCTGGTCCAGCTGGCTACTCATACCCTGCCTACCATGTGTTTGATGCAGCTTGACTGTCCCACCACCTTACCCAGTGTGGTAGGGTGCAGCTGACCACTCGCCTGAATTAACCCAGGTGCTGGTGCGCTAGCTGCCTGTCTCTCTTACCTATTGGTGAATGGTGAAGGATTGCTGCCTGCCTGCATTAACAGATCTGTTTGCTATGCTGGCTGCAATGGCCTGCCCCTACCCAGGTCGTGGTGCAGCTAGCTGCCCGCCTGCCTTACCGAGTTTGCTGTGCAGCTAGCTGCCAACCTCGTTTCCTCCCAGGTGCTGACAGCTGACTGTCTCCCTGCCTTAACAAGGAGTTGTTGCAGCTCGCTTCAATGCCTGCCTTACTCCAGATCCGTAAGTGCAGCTGGCTGCACGGCTGCCTTACGAAGTGCTGGTGAACTGTCTGCCTGCCTTCCTTACCCAGGTGCTGTAGCTGCTGCGACTCCTGGCTTGCCCAGTGCTGGTGCAATAGGGCGCCGCCCCGCCTGCTTTTACCTAGAGCTGGCACTGCTGGCTGCCTGCACTGCCTTACCCAGGTGCAGGTGCAGCTGGATGTCTGCATGCCTTATCCAGGTGCTGGTACAGCTGGTTGCCTGCTTGCCTGCCTCAGGTACTGGTACAGCTGTTGACCCGCCTGTTTTAGCCCAGTGATGGTACAGCTGCCGGCCTGCCTGCCTTATCCAGCTAGCTTGGTGCAGCTTGTGTGCCCACCTTGTCTACTACACAGGTGTTGGTGCGAACATGGCTTCACAAACCTCCCTACCCAGTGCTGTCCGCACTGACTGCCTCTTGACTTACCAAGGCGCTGGAGCAGCTGCTGCCTGCCCTGCCTACCCAGGAGAGATTGGTGCAGCTGGGCTTCTCCCTGCTGTACCCAGGTGCTGGAGTCAGCTCGATTGCCCATTTGCAATTACAAACAGGTGCTGGAGCAGCTGGCTTTAACACTGCCTTACCCAAGGTCTGGTGACAACTACCAGCAGAGCCCAGCCTGACGCTTACCAGGTGCCTGAGTGCAGTTGGCTGCCTACTTGCCTTACATAGGTGCTTGGTGCAGCCTGGCCGCCAGATGTCTGCCCTTTCCCAGGTAGTCTGGAGTGTGCAGCTGGCTGCTCACCTCCTTACCTCTCAGGTGTTGCGTGCAGCTTGACTGCCCACGCTACCTCACCTACCCAGGTGGTGTTGCAGGCCGGCCGCTCGCCTGAATTATTAACCCAGGTGCGGTGCAGCTAGCTGCCCGTCTCTCTACCTAGGTGCTGGTGAGGATTCTCACAGCCTTCCTGCCTTACCCAGATGCTGTTCTGCAGCTGCTTACATGCTGCCTTACCCACGTCGTGAGCAGACTGGCCTGCCCCCCTGCCTTACCGAGGTGCTGGTGCAGCTAGCTGCCAACTGCGTTTCCCCAGGTGCTGATGCAAGCTGCCTGGTCTCACCTGCATTTACCTAAGGTTTTGCTGCACTGGCTGCAATTGCCTCCTTGCCCAGATTCTTGGTGCAGCTCTGGCTTGCCCGTCTGCCTTTCGAGGGTGCTTGGTGAAACGTCGCCTGCCTTCTTACCCAGGTCTGGGCTGCTGTCTGACTCCTGGCTTGCCCAGGTGCTGAGTGCAGAGGGCTGCCCTGGCCTGCTTAACCAAAGGTTTTGTGCAGCTGGTTGCCCACCATTCAGTACTCAGGTGCTATTGCAGCTGGCTTAAAACCTTAATTACCTTAGGGCATGGAGCAGCTGGCTTCCTGCTTGCCGTACCATGCCGGTGCAGTTACTGCCCTGCCTTCCCTTACCTAGGTGCTGGTGCAGCTCTTTGCCCGCCTGCTTTTTCAACAGTGCTGGTGCAGCTTAGCTGCCCCAACTGCCTTACCCATGTTGCCGGGTTCAGCTAGCCTGCCTGCCTACCTTACACAGGTGGCTGTGCAACTGGCACCCACTAACCTTAACACATGTGCTGGTGCAGCTGTTCTCCTGAATGCCTTACACAATGCCGGTGTAGCTCGCTGCAATCCTACCTTGCCTAGGAGCTGGTGCAGCTGGCCTGACCGCTCCATTCCTTACAAGGTGCTAGTGAAGCTAGCTGCCCCACCTGCCTGACACTGATGCCGGTGCAGCTAGCTGCCCTGCCTTCCTTAAACAGGTGCTGCAGCAGCTGGCCTCTGTATGCTGCCTTGCCCCCCAAGGAGATTGTGCAGCTGTCTGTCCGCCCTCCATACCCAGGTGTCTTTGAGTAAGCAAGTTGGCCCACCTGCTTACCCCAGTGCCGGTGCAGTGGCTGCCCATCCTTAAATACCAATTGCTGTGCAGCTCTTTGCCCGCCTGCCAGGTAGTTAAAAAAAATAAAATACGTCCCCAGGTGGCAGGTGCATCTGCTTCTTGTCTGCTTGCTGCCCTGCCTTACCCAGGTGCTGGTGCATCTTGAGTCTGCCCATATGTCGCTTAACAAGGTGCTATTTGCCGCTGGCTTGCCTCCTGCCTTACCCAGGTCTGGTGCAACTGGTTCTCTCCCTGCCGAACCCAGGTGCTGTGCAGCTGCAGCCCCCTGCCTTGACCCCATATGCTGGTCAGCTGCCTGTTTCACCTGCCTTACCAGGTGCTGGTGCAGCTGGCTGCCTCCTTTGCCCTTACTCAGTGCAGGTGCAGACTGCCTTTGCGCCCCACCTGCTTATCCAGGTGCTGGAGCAGCTGACTGCCTCATGCCTTACTTGGGTGCTGAGCAACTCGCTCCCTCCCTACCTTATCCTAGGTGCTTGTTGCAGATGGCTCCCGCCTCCTTTCCCAGGTGGTGTATGAGCACTGTTGCCCACCTGCCTTCGCAGGTGCTGGTGCAGCTGGCTTCACACCTGTCTTACCCAGACGCTGGTGCAGCTGCGTGACCACTTGCCTTACTCACGTGCTGGTGCAGCTGCTTCCCATCTGCCCTCACCCAGGAGCTGCTGCAGCTAGCTGTGCCCCATACCTTTCCCATATACGGTGTGAACTAACTTCGGCCTGCCTATTCTCAAGTCTGGTGCTACTGGCTCGCGTGTCTGCTTTACCCCATTCGCGGGTGCCGCTGGCTGCCCGTCTGCGTACATGTAGGTGCAGGTAAGCTGCTACCATCTTGCCCTTACTCAGAGTGGTGGAGCTGGCTGCTCTCCCTGCCTTATCCACTGTGCTGTGCAGCTGGGCTCTGCCTCCTTGTTTTCGAAGGTGGCTGGTGCAACTAGCTGCCCACCTTCCTTACAAGGAGCAGGTGCATGTAGCTGCCCCTGGCCTTCCTTTCTCGGTTTTTGGTGCAGCTGGCTGCCCCGCCTGCCTAACCCATACAACTGATTGCAGCTGCTGCATGCCTGCCTTACAAAGTGCGGTGCGCTGGTTGCCCACGCTGCCATACTCAGTGTTTAGTAGCAGCTGGCTCCCCACCTGCCTTACCCAGGTGTTGGCATCAGCTGGCTGCCTGCATGCGTTCCTGGTGCTGATGCAACAGGCTGCCTCCCTGCCTTACCCCAGGTGCTGGATGCAGCAGTTTTCCCACCTGCATGCACCCAGGTGCTTGTGGCTTCCTGGCTTCACACCTCCTTACAACGTTTGCTGGTGTCAGCTGGCTGAACCACTTGCCTTACCCAGGTGCTGGTTTAGCTGGCTGCCCACCAGCCTTACCCATGATCCGCTGCAGCTGCTGGCTGCCTGCCTTACCTTTCCCAGTGCCTTTGGAACAGCTTCCCGCCTGCCTTTCCGAAGAGATTGGTGCTGCTAGCTCTTAGCCTGCCTTACTCAGGTTCTGGTGTAGCTGGCTGCGTGCCTGCCTACTCAGGTGCCTGGGTGTACACTGGTGCCCCTCTGCCGTACCTAGCTCCCGGTGAAGCTGGCTACCCATGATTCCTTACCCAGGAGTCTGGTTAGGAGCTGGGTGCCCTCACTGCTTAAAAGTGCTGGTTGCCGCTGGCTGCCTCCTTTGCATTTCCGGTCTGGTACACTGCTGCCTGCCTGCCTGCACATGTGCAGTGCAGCTGGCCTACCGCTTGCCTATGCCTCAGATGTCGGTGCAACTAGCTTCCCCACCTGTCCTTACTTAGGTGACAGTAAAGCTAACTGGAGCCGCCTGCCTGTATGTGCAGGTGTACTGGTTGCTCACTTTTCTTACCCATTGCTGGTGTGCAGCTGGCTTCACACCTACCTTATCTAGGGCTGGTGCGCTGTTCCCTCCTTCTTATTCCAGGTGCTGATGTAGCTGCTTCTGCTTGCCTTCCCCTTGTCCTGTTGCACGTGGGCTGGCTGAGCTTGCCTTAACTAGGTGCTGTGCACTGGCTGCTCCCCTGCCTTATCTAGGTGCTGGGTGCAACTGCTGCCTTACCTGTCCTTAACAACGTGCTGGTGCAGCTGCGTGGCAGCCTGCCTTACAACAACGTCTGAGGTGCAGCTGCCTGTTTCACATCTTGCCTTACCCAGTGCTTATGCAACTGGCTGCCTCCCTACCTTACCCAGTGCTGTTGGAGCTGGCTGCCTCCCTCCTAGCCAGGTGCAGGAGCGACTGCCTGCATGCCCCTGTCTTATTCCAAGTGCTGTGCGCTGGGCTGCACTGCCTGGCCTCCCTAACCAAGTGTTTGTGCACCTGGCTGCCCACCTGCCTTACCCGTATTTGAGTGGACGGGCTGCTGCCCACCTCCTTACCCTCATTTGCAGTTGCGGCTGGCCTGCCCCAATCTGCTCTTACGCATGTGCTGTCCAGCTGACTGCCCACCTGCCTTACGTTGCTGGTCTAGATGGCTGTCACGCTGCCTAACCATGTGTTTGGTGCAGCTGTTGCCCATCTGCCTTACCCAAGAGTGGTTCAGCTGGCTTCAACACCTGCCCTTACCCAGGTTTTGGTGCAGCAGGCTGACCCATTTGCCTTAACCCAGGTGCATGGTTCACCTGGTGCCCGTTCCCTTACCCTAGCTGGTGCAGCTGACTGCCCACCTAGGTTTTTCCCGGATGCTGGAGCAACTGCTTTCCCGCATGCCTTTCGGAGAGACTGTGCTGCGGGCGCCCGTCTGGCCGTATCTAGGTGCTGGTGAAGCTGGCTACCCACATGCCTTACCCAGGAGGCTGTGGAGCTTGGCTGTCCCTTCTGTCTTACAAAAGGTGCTAGTCAGCTGCTGCCTCCTTGCCTTTCCCAGTGCAGGTACAGGCTGTCTGCCCCACCTGCCTTATCCCAAGTTGCGGGTGCAGCTGACTGCCTCATGCCTAACCTGGGTTACTAATGCACTTCGCTTGCCATCGCACCTTACCCTGGTGCTGGTGCAGAGGCTGCCCGCCTGTCTTACATAGTTGCTGGTCTCCAGCTGGCTGTCAACCTGCCTTACGCAGTTGTGGTGCAGCTGTTTGCCTCACCCACTTTACCCAAGAGATGGTGCAGCTGGCTTCACCCGCGTTACCCAGGTTCTGGTCACTTTGCTGACCTTGCCTTATTACCCAAGGTGCTGGTGCAGCAGATGTGGAAAATTGCATCTTATCGTATGTAACTCAAATGTTCGTACCAGTTAATAACGAAGATTAGATATTATTTATCAGAGTTACATAGACAAGTTAGGAATTTGGACACCTAGGTCACAAAAAATTCTCCTTCGATACCAACCACTGCATATCCACAAGTTGCTCTAGCCTATTAATTTCAAAATGAAATATGTATATACACCAGGAATTCTGTAAATATATAAATTTGTGGACTGTATATTAAATTAAAAAGAATTATATATATAACACATTTACATACATATACACTTTAATCTTAACATCACTCACACAATTTGACTGGAGATCAAGGTGTATCAATCCCAGAAAACCTCACTGGTCTATCTATAAAAATAACACTGGCCAGAGTTACAAAACATAAACAAACTTAATCTGAAGGTTCCTGGAGGGTGTCTTGTCCCGTCGAATGATATCTTCAAGTTATGCCTTGAAACAACATAGCATCCAACAATTTCTCCTACTATTTGAGAGGTGTCAGCCCAATTTTAAACCTATAGAGCACTAAAAATTCTTTACCATTATTCACTAACGTTAGGTCTGCAGTTTCAAACAACAATGGCGAGTCTTTTCTGTGCAGAAGCGCAGCTTCTCCCATTTTTTTATAACCAAAATTTTTTTAGTAATACAGTATGGCTCTCTATTTACATATAACTGACTGTATTTCAGGAAAATATAACCAGTATTTTTCACACTGTGCACCGAGGGGCAGAGTTCGTTGATATATGACTCAAATTGCTCATTTGGAAAATGGTGAGACCTGGGTACATATTGGAGCTGGCACCCACACGTGACATATTACACAAGATTCAATCACCCTTTATACACTTTTTGGATGTTGCCGTCCTTGTGAATCCAGAAAGTATTTCCACTAATACAATTTATGGTATCTTGTACACCACCATGCATGTACATGTATTATTGGCATTTATACAATTAAATTTGGTGTTAGATAATGAAGTTTTTGGCAGTAAGAGGAGTTTTTAGCATAATCCACGAACCCTATTCAGCATTTTGTAACCTACCTCTGAACCTATTACTTGTTCTCTAAATACATCCCAATTTCTCTATTATGAACCTTTCATAATTTTTCTTTCATCATCAGTTTAATCTATCTCATTTCCATAGATTTCTTCCTGTAACTCTCTTTTTCCAATATTCAAGAGGATGCGAAAACTTATAACTAGATATTCATCTTGTTAGACATTTAAACACCAACTTATTACATTGATTAGTTTTGGGTAAAAAGAATACCTAGTTTATGATCAATGACTAAAGAAGGACAAACTATGGAGAGGTGGTCACAGTAATTTCAACAGGAGCAACAACACCCCATTTGTACAGAGGCCAATTAGCTTTATTTTTACAACCAGCTCGGTCTTTAAACCATGAAACACATTTCTACAAAGAAATCAGCCCCCTGATTCTCCTCACCAGGTATGTGATTAAATGTTTAACATATGCTGACCCAAACTATAATACTTCTCTTGCATACTGATTAATTTTCAGTCCACTCTGTTTTGTACGTACACAATTTTACAGATTCCATTACGAATCCATTGTAAGGATAACCTGCATTATCAGCCAAATTACAGTTTTGCTAATATTAATCTCATGCAACTCTTTTCTTATACAATTAGCTAATTTGACATCTTCATAAATGGCTGTTAATACTCCACCTGAGGCAAGGTACTACTGATTTAATTGTGACACTTAAGCCTTAGACTAAGCAAGAGAAATAACACTAATTACATTGAAAGGTAAGCAACTGCTCCATATGACAATTTTGAAGCATCACAAAAAATGTGGAGTACATTTTTCCCATTTGATTGTCCACCTGGCTTGGGAACTCCAACATTGAATTTTCATAATCACCAATTTTAATTCTTCCCACCTGTTTAATGGAATTCCACAGGTAGAATTAGATCCAAAGCTAACATTTAAGTTTCCAAGCTTCCTGAATTAATAATTTGTCCCCTCTTACAGTAAGGGGTGACACTAAACCTATGAATCAAAACATTTGAGAACTTCAGCAAAGCAAAACACTCTTAGCTAATTTATTGGGCATACTGTATTATTAGGTTTTAACATTAACAAAATCTCTCACAGTATCCCAGTTAAAACCCAATACATTTTAGGCACTTCATCTCCAGGAAATCTTTAACTTATTTTGTCCTTTAATTTGGACAAATTAATACTATTCCCACATTTGCACTTTGCATTTATTTTATTAGCCCTTTTTCGCGTTAAGTCATTAACTGATCCTCTTCAGTTTGACGTTCACAACAGCCACCCAGGAAAATTGTCCACATAAAATTGTTCTTGCTCATACTTTACTCAATGGACTTCCCATACGTTTAAGAATGCATTTATCGCGATTGAAGTAGGAACGGACTTATGTAGCACAAAATAATACGCTCCTAAAGCAAAAGGTTTTCAAGGGCTTAGTGGTCAATAGGATTCTCAGGCCATAGAAGTGGAAAATCCCAATTCCAGCCTCTTGTAAACCCACCACTCTTAGAAAGCTTTTTTATTTTTTTTACATATGTCATCCGTCAATACCAAAGGCATCATTCTTCATCTGAAATTTAATGATATAAGATATCTCCATAATTTTTCCGTCAACGACGAACCTGTCATCAAACAGTGTCATTTAAACTAGGTATATTTTTTGTTACTCCTGGGGCACACAATTAAACACAATTCTCAGAGGAGTGGTCTAGAAACCTTCTTCACTCCGTGATGAGCAAATATGACCATAAAATTTGGCTTCCACTGGAGGTACCTCTTCTATAAAATTATATTAATTAATTGTTCGGCGGCAATTATATCCTTATAAGGTGTCTTACTCAGTTCGCGGAGAGCTGAGCCTTTACACTGTCCATATGCGATTCTGTAATAAGTGGGCAATTCTGGATGGTTCAGTCTCCACGGAAGTCGTACCCAGTATTGTCCAGATGCAAATTTTACATCTCTCAGGTAAATTCATCCTAGAGTAAAAGATTCGTCTGGACTTTCTCATTTACATTTATTTCCAGTGCTGTCTAATTCCCACAATTTATGCACTGGCCTCACACATCCTCTACGGAAAATTATACTGGTACGATTCATGAGTAAGACACTCAGTTATGGTATTTGGTACTTCCTCAAGCATGTATTATTATTACGAGGAATCCTACATACATTACCGGCCCCTCCTGCAGTCCTTCAAAAGGGTGGCAACCACATTTCTTTACCAAACACTTTTGCAAAGGAGGCATAATAGACTCTACCTATCAAAATATTTAATTGGGCCTACAGAATCATCACTTACACCATAAGGTGCAAATTTTTACATTATGTGAAAAGTCTTTCTGTAGCTTTAATAAGCCCTACTGTAGATATTTCTCTGGAAGTCTATCTACAATTACTGTATTAACACGTTTTTTTCTAATTGACCAACCTGACAGTTACATAAACAGTGTCATACAATTGTAGCCCTTTTATCCCAGAGAAAACCAGATAATTTTAAAATTTGGGATCATCCCATCTGTACTTTCAAACCATTCAAGACATTTAAACTTTTATGAAAGTACGCTGGGATCCCGGGTCTAATAGTGACATATATTTTTTGATTTATGGCCTTTTATCATTAATTTTTACCTGTAACATCATAGTAAGGCTACTCAGCATAAAACCATGTATTATAACATTGCACAATTTTACATTAGCCACTGTTTGTGTCAGGATTGTCAACATTATCATTATTACAACATTAATCATATAGACCTTTACACATGAACTATATGGTGTCTTCCTTGTGACATTGAAAACAGTTGTTTAATTTGGCTGACAATCCTTTACATGGTATTACCAAACACCTGACTACCTCTACAAGTTCCTCCAACTTTCAAACTTATCATTTCCATGAATTGTATTCATTGGCAATTCTTAGAAAAATAGTACCCTTGCGAAAAGACAATCTCATCTTTTTCTTTGACTGGTTGCTTTATTACTGGGCTACTCTTAGGAGGAACTTATTCTCTCTTACCTTTGGAGAAATCATTATTTCTGATTCCTGCTACTTGATATCCACCTATGCAAACTCTTTTAGGAAATGAAAATTAATATTATCTTTGGGAATAATTTTTTCCCTTTGTGAAACGTTGACAGATACCTCAGAGTTATGATGTGTTGCATCTTAAAAATTAGTTAGTTGGCTGGTCTGCAACTGCCACAATTAATTCTTGTAGACCTCAGTCTTATTTCCTCCAAAACCAAATAACCCTTGGGATATGTGGTCGAGATTATTCAAGTGTTTTACAGCTTAATTTGTGTTTATTCTGGTACAATGGCACTCAATAACCAGGTCTATTCCTTTCAGAATATATTTATTACTTAAAGTTTTGAGACTGCTCTCCAGTTAACTCTAAACTGCTGTAAACCTTGTAAGTGTGATCTGGAGATTTTAAATTAACAATGATATTCAATAGAGCCAACCTAACATTTGTCTATATAAACACAAGCGACTTCAACAAGTCAGCTTTTTGTTTCTCTCTTTCATTGTAAGAATCATATACACTGTAAAGGCTTGTATGAGTATTGAGCAACTCCTCTACCTGTCCTTTGAGATAAAATAATTTTAGTTTCACATCTAGGTCACTCCTATAGCACACTGCTTTAAAAAATGAACCAAAAATTCCTCCCAGTTTTCTCACCAGGATAAATACAGGTAAATATAATTCTGGGAGTTTTGCCAAACACATCTTATTTGTTGGAGAAGACTGATTAACTGCCTGGTTTACACATTTTAATTTATTCTAAGCTTGACTTCTACAAGAAAGAATATTTCTTCTAATTCATACATACTAGCATTTATCATACAGATCCCATTTCTGTCTCATCTACACAATTTACTAACAAATCTCCTTCATATTTTTCATAATGTAATTTGTATGAATGTTATTTATTCCCTAAAGCATCTAAAAGCAATTTTAAATAATCAGTATTTACAGTTTCCTAATTCATTAATTCCAAACATTATTTGTATTATTTCTGTTAACACTGGCCTTTTCAAGCATGTAATTTATGCTTTACTTAGCTCTAATTCTTATAAAATTTGCTTGTCAATTCTACACGACTTAATTTACTCCATTTTCACCCATGGTGCAATCTATAAAAATTCCAACTAACTTAATAACACTGAATTATGTACTCATCAATTATGAACTTTATAAAGGTAAATATTACAACCTTACCCTTGAATAAATCCTAGGTACTTCCAGCTTAGCAATTACCACAAGTAAGGAAATTATATATCAATCTTATAATACGACATTAATATAAATCCTAGCTACACTCTGAACTTAGCAATTTACACATAGAAGGAAATTATAATATTAATCTTAATACACATTAATATAAATCCTAGCTACACTTGAACTTAGCAATTACACAAGTAAGGAAATTATAAATTAATCTTTAATACACATTCAAAAATCCTATCTACACTTGAACTAGCAATTATCATGTAAGAAATTATAATATAAAATTTAAATACAGATTAATATAAATGCTAGCTACACTTGAGCTTAGGGATTTACACATGTAAGGAAATTATACTATCAAATTTTCACATAGACATTAACCTAATCCTAGCTACACTGAGCTTATCAAAATTATTTGTTGTAGTAATTATAATGCACTACACAATTAATTAAACTTTGTGTATCTAACATCCACTCTCCTTCTGTTATTTCACTTATAATTAACAACGAAGGCACATACCTTTACTGGAACGATACCACAATAACCCACACGTCTAGAAAGATGAACTTATGACTATGGTCAAACCACTACCACTACTACCACTGCCACTACGACTACTAACCTACTACCACTGCCCACTACTACGACACTACTACATACTTCTACTACTACTACTACTAGCTACTACTACACCATCACTACCCCTTCTTACTAGCTCATGTTCTTGTTTATTTCTTATCTCCATGGGGAAGTGGAAACAGAATTCTTTCTCCTTAAGCCGTGCGTGCGTAAGTAGGCGACTAAAATACCGGGAGCAAGGGGCTATAACCCCTTCTCTATGTGTTACTAAATTGTGAAAAAGAAACTTTTGTCCTTTCTTTTTGGGCCACCCCTGCCTCGGTAGGGATAACGGCCCGTGTGTTGAAATAAAGAAATAATAAAAATAATAATAATGATAAATAATAATAATAATAATAATTAATAATAATACTAATCATAAAAATAGTTAAGAGAGGAAAGGGTAGTTAAATTATCCAGCAAAAAACCATTGGAAAAGTGATGTCACCACTGGTGTTACAGATGGTTGTATGAGAAGTGAAGGTTGAACTTTAGAAGTGACGATGGTGCATTGGAACATCTGTGGGAAGACAAAGAACTTTCTCTAAGATGGAAAAACGAAAATATTAAGAGGAAAGTATGGAACCAACACTGTTAAATGGAGAAGCATAAGTTTAATATTTGTGCAGGGAGAAAGCTGCCTCCCTGTGTGGAGTGAATATTATATGGAGGATTGTGACGTCACCAAAATTTATATACAGTGGATTGAGAGAGATACTTGAGATGGATTTCGATATTAAGAGAGGTTGAAGAAAAAACAAGAGGAATAAAATACGGGTTGGCAGTGAAGAAGTGGAAGAAGTTCATGGAAGGCTAAAGGTTGAGTGTCCTTGAACATCCATCAGACATGGCGCAAAGCATGTTAAGTAGGCATGAATGAAGAAATTAATTTTTTTCTGAGGTAACGTGCAGATGAAGTATAGCAAGTTAACAATTATAAAGAAAGATTCAATGAAACTGACTAGTAACTTGGTAAATATATTACCAGTACTGTGCAGGAAGGTTGGAGATAATAAATACATTACCTGTGCTGTGTAGGAGGTTGGAGAAAATAAATACATTACCTGTGCTGTGTAGAAGGTTGGGAGATAATAACATACATTACCTGTGCTTGTAGGAAGGTTGAGATAAATAAACCTTTACCTGTGCTGAATAGGAAGGTTTGGAGATAAATAAATAGCATTACCTGTGGCTGTGTAGGACGGTTGGAGATAATAAATACATACCTGTGCTTGTGTAGAAGTTGGAGATAATAAACACGTTACCTGTGCTGTGGATGAGGTGGAGATAATAAAACATTTACCTGTGCTGTGTAGAAAGGTGGAGATAATAAATACAATACCTTTGCTGTGTATTGAAGGTTGGAGATAATAAACACTTTACCGTGCTGTGTAGAAGGTTGGAGATAATAAATACATTACCTGTGCTGTGTAGGAAGGTTGGAGATAATAAATACATTACCTGTGCTGTGTAGGAAGGTTGGAGATAATAAGTACATTACCTGTGCTGTGTAGGAAGGTTGGAGATAATAAATACATTACCTGTGATGTGCAGGAAGGTTGGAGATAATAAATACATTACCTGTGATGTGTAGAAATTTTGGAGATTGTAAATGCATTACCTGTGCTGCGTAGAAAGGTTGAAGATAGTAAAAACATTACATGTGCTGTGTATGAAGGGTGGAGATAGTAAATAAATGACCTGTGATGTGTATTAAAGTTGGAGATAGTAAATACATTACCTGTGCTGTATAGGAAGGTTGGATACAGTAAATACATTATCTGTGCTGTGCAGAAAGGTGGAGGAAGTAAATACATTACCTGTGCTGTGTAGGAAGGTTGGAGATAGTAAATACATTACATGTGCTTTTTGAAAGTTAATAGTAAATACATTACCTGTGCTGTGTAGGAAGGTTGGAGATAGTAAATACATTACATGTGCTTTGTTGGAAGGTGGAGATAGTAAATACATTACCTGTGCTGTGTAGGAAGGTTGGAGATAGTAAATACATTACATGTGCATTTAGGCAGTTGAGATAATAAATGCATTACCATGTGATTTTGTATGAAATAGTATGGAGATAGCAAAAACATTACCCTCTGCTGCATAGGGAGGGTTGGAGATAGTCAAAACATACCTGTGATGTGTAGGTATGTTGGAGATAGTAAGTACATTATCTCTGGCTGCGTAGGAAGGTTAGAGATAGTAAACATTTCCTATGCTGTAAAGAATGGTGGAGAGATAGTAAATACAATTACATGTAATGTATAAGAATGTTGGATAGAGTAAATACATTACAATGTGCTGTTGTAGAAGGATGGAGATAGTCAATACATATCTGTGATTTGTAGAAAGGTTGAAATAATAAATACATTACTGTGCCTGTGCAAGAAAGGTGGAGATAGTAAATACATTACCTGTGCTCTGTAAGAAGGTGGAGATCGTAACTACTTACCTGTCTGTGTAGGAAGGTTGGAGACAGTAAATACGCTACATGTGAATGTGCAAAAAGGAGGAGATAGTAATACAATACCTCTACGTTTAGGAAGTTTTGAGATAGTAAATACAGTTACCTGTGAAGTGTAGGAAGGTTGGAGACAGTAAATACATTACCTTGGATGTGTAGGGAAGGTTTGGACAGGTAATAACATTACCTGTGATTGTGTAGGAGGGTGACGAAGAAAATACATTGCCGTGATGTCAAGATGGGTAGAGATGTTTAAATGTTGGAGGATAATATGTACTGTGGTGGTCAACATGATTCTGGCAAAACAAGAAAAATCAAATGATGGTGAGAGTGTTTATTATCTTTTGTACTGCTCAACTTTCCTTCGAGTAGAGACGATCTGTGCTAAAAAAATAATTGTAAAATACTGTTGACCACCTCCTTATATGCTTCAAATTTAGGTTCACAATTCTCCTTTTTGTATATCAGAATTTACTACTTTACTCCGAAGATTCACTTGTCGCGGTGATTCTGTTTTTGATTGTGTTTCTAGTCATTCTGTCTCCGTTAACTGAAGAGAAAAAAAATTACTTAGTTTTTTGGAGAAATACATTGATGCTGTGATAATAGTGAGGTTTAATGTCTTGCAGTAAAAAGCTTACATATGTAATAAAGATTGGATGTTATACTTTACTTAAAACGTTGAATTCATATTTATGGTGAATTAAAAGGTAAAAAAAAGTGAAAAAAATATGGTTATATAGGTTTCAATATTAACACTATATTTTCTCGATTTATTTTTGAACTATATCACTCATAATTTATGTATCGCTTATATGTGAAGAGAGATTTTATATAAATTTTTGGAATAATTTTCGTCGAGATACAGATTTAACAACCAGATAACCAAAAACAACTCGACACTTGAAGACAATCTGAAGTGCTGGTGCAGCTGGCCTGCCTGCCTGCCTTACCAGGTGCTGGTGCAGCTGGCTGCCTGCCTGCTTTACCCAGTGCTGGTGCAGCCCTTTTTGGGGGGGGGGCCACCCCTGGGCCCCTGCACTGCTTTACCCCAGGTGCTGTGGCAGCTGTGCTGCCTGCCTGCTTACCCAGTTGCTGTGTGCAGTCTGCTGCCTGCCTGCCCTTATCCAGTGTCTGGGGGCAGCTGGCTGCCTGTCCTGCCTACCCAGGTCTGGTGCATCTGGCCTGCCTGCCTGCCTTACCCAGAATGCTGGTTAAGCAAGCTAGCTGCCCGCCTGCCTTACCGCAGGTGCATGGTGGCAAGCTGGCTGCCTGCCGCCTTACCCTGATGCTGGTTTGCAGCTGGCTGCCTCCCTGCCGTTACCTGAGTGCTGGTGCATTCTGGGTTGCCTGCCATGCCTTACCCAGTGTGCTGGTGCAGCTGGCTGCCTGCCTGCCTTACCAGGTGCTGGTGCAGCTGGCTGCCTGCCGTGCCTACCCTAGGTCTGGTGTCGCTGAACTAAAATTTAAACATGTAAGAAATTATAATAAAAAATTTTTAAAATACAATTAATATAAGCTAGCTACACTTGAGCTTAGATTAACACATGAAAGGAAATTATACTATGAATTTTCAATAGACATTAACATAAATCCTAGCTACACTTGAGCTTATCAAAATTATTGTTGTAGTAATTATAATGCACTACACAATTAATTAAATTTGTGTATCTAACATCCACCTCCTTCTGTTATTTCACTTATAAATAACAAAGAAGGCACAATACCTTTACTGGAACGATACACAAATAACCCACACGTAGAAGAGAGGAACTTATGACTACCACTACCACTACTACCACTGCCACTACTACTACTACTACTACCACTGCCACTACTACTACTACTACTACTACTTCTACTACTACTACTACTGCTACTACTACTACCATCACTACCCCTTACTGTCTATATATAGCAGTCCTGCTCCACTTCTAGTTAGTGTGACTTTGTAAATGGTCCAAGTCTGACCGAAACGTCGTCGTAAGCTCATCTCTTCTATGTGCGGTTTATTTGTGTATTTCACTAATAATTATTAAGTAATTAATTCACTAATTAATGACTTCACTAATTATATCCGGTTCAATCAATGACCAATGGGCAACTACGTGGAAATTTAAAATTACCTGGATGAGCCTCATAAGATACATACTAGAAAATAGTAACAAAGATAATTATTCTTTACAAAGTTATAGAGACTTGTAGGAATTTTAGGATATCCTAGGTCGCAAAAAATGTCCACCTTCAATACCTACTCTACTCTCTCTATCTCTACAAGTCGCTCTTCACCTATATTAATTTCAATGAAATAAATATCACCAGGAATTCTGGTAAACATTAATATAATTATGTGATTGTATGTTAAATTTAATAAATGACTACATATACAAATTTATGTAACAGAAGGAGAATATATAATAGTAACACTCACCAATTTGTCTGGAGATTACTTGGTGTGTCATACACAAACCCCTGCCTAAAATATGAAGAAAATACTGGCCAGAATTCCAACATAAATATAGACATTACTCAACTGGGGTAATTTTAACTTTTTCCCATCTACTTACTGAGTCCTGTCCAGTTGCCTGTTTATCACATTCTGCAGGACTGCAAATCCAACAATTTCTGCTCCTATTTGAGAGGTTTTAAACACAATTTATCCTCTAGATCTGATGAAAATTCTTCTGATTTTCACTATCATTTTTCTTGCCCAGTTCAAAAACAATGGCCTCCTGCAAGCAACACTAACATCCTCACTGGTTTCTTTATTCTTTACAAATTAATTTTTATTAACTACAACATATATCATCAATTTACATACAAAATACACTGTATTTTCGGAAAATATACATTTTCCACAAGAACCTTAGAAAACTAACTAAACCTTATTACAAAAAGCTCAATATAATTTAGGCTAATCCAACTAGATATATTTTAGATAAGTTTACAATAATTTAATAATAAATACACTCTTTGAAATATTTTTTTTTGTTAGATTCAGAATGATTTTTGCAAAATTATTGCATACACAAATTTTCGCTTGTCCTATTTGGCAAGATGAGCGTTGCTATTTAAGCCAAGATCGCAAGTTTTACATATTTGGCACGACATATATATAAATATTATTTTTTCAATGTCCCAGCTGTATCCCTCTGAGGCTGGGTGGCCCAAACGGAAAAACGAAAGTTTCTCCTTGCAAATTTAGTAATATATACAGGAGAAGGGGTTACTAGCCCCTTGCTCCCGGCATTTTAGTCGCCTCTTACAACACGCATTGTGAAGTAAAACATGATTCTTCCTCCGTGAGCCATGAACGTCATAAGGCGGCTATGATGCAGGGAGCAAGGAGCTAGTAACCCGTTATCCTTTATACATTACTAAATTTAAAAGGAGAAATTTTAGTTTTAACTTTTGGGTCACCCTGCCTCAGTGGGATACTACCAGATTGTTGAAAGAAGAATATAGTAGTTTGGAGATTAGGAGGTGTTGGATTACGACAACTATTATCCAGAAGGCTGAGGAGTTGTTGTTGAGGTGGTTCGAACATTTTGAGAGCATCGAACAAAACAGAATGACTTAGTGTATAAATCTGCAGTGGAGGGAAGGAAGTGTAGAGGTCAACCTAGGAGAGGTCTCAGGTGGTAAAGGAGGTTTTGTGTGCGAGGAGTCTGGTCTTCCAGCTAGCATTTGTGACGATTTAAGATATGAGTAAATGTAGACAAATACTTTTTAGGACTTGATTTGTTATTATAATAGTTATCTTCGTTATTATTATTATTATTATTATTATTATTATTATCATTATTATCATTATTATTACTTTATTATTATTATTTTATTAGTATTAATAATAAAATAATAATTAATAATAATATAATAATATTATTATTATTATTATTATTATATTATAATATATTATATCATAATATTATAATAATTATTATTATATTATTATTATTATTATTATTATTACTTTTATTATTATTTTTATTAATATAAATTATAATAATAATAATAATAATAATAATAATAATATTATTATTATATAATTATTATTATTATTATATTATATTATATATTATATTATTATTTACTTTATATTATTTTTATAATAATAATAATAATGATAATAATAATAATAATATTATTATTATTATTATTATTATTGTTGTTGTTGTTGTTGTTGTTGTTGTTGTTGTTGTTGTTGTTGTTGTTTGTTGTGTTGTTGTTTGTTTGTGTTGTTGTTGTTGTTGTATTGTTGTTGTTGAAACATAATGTGAAATACATAAATTTTAAGAAAATAAATATTAGTACTGCTGATTCATAAACGACTATGACTACTATTCGTATTACTAATGCTACTGCTGCTACAACTACTGACAATAATAATTTTAATTATATTTCGATGAATCAAATCAAAATGTTTTGTGGTGCAGGTAAGAGCGCTCTTCACATAGCAGCAGCTGGTCAATGTAGTTGTGTGAAGAATCCTTCTTGCTGCTACTGATCCAACTGTCAGGATGATGAATGGATGGACACCTCTACACTGTGCAGCGAGTCGCAAACCATTCTGTGGAGTTCTTCAAGTTTTATTAAATGATTCACGCTGTGATCCGTCACTTCTCTAAAGTAATACAGGTATTGTCCTAAAAATTTCGTTTTCCTTAATAAAGTCTGCCTCCATAACTATGCCTTTGTCTATATTGTGAGTGTGTTTGTACTTTTCTATGTGTATGTAATAAACATTATATGGTTACATGGGTTGAGTCTCAGCTGCTGCCATAATTTTCTTGTTGCCACTTACCAGATTCTATCTACAAACATCTTTATCTAGTCCATTCCTCTTCCTTACCATCCTGAGTTTAAATTATGTCTTGAATTCTTCATATCTCTTCTGTATATTACCTTCTCTAATCTTTCAGTCAAACTCTGTCTATCATCTAAATTCCCTAAAATTATTTTGTATAGTTATTCAACGTCTCCACTTGTTCTTTTATCAAATGCTTGAACCCCTTAACTGGGGATTATTCTTGCTGATATATCAAGTGTTAGTTAAACTCTAGTGTTGCATATTCCATAATGGGCATGACAAATATTATATAGAGGGTTTCGAATTATGGTTGAGATTCCTGAAGCTACTCTTAGATTTATGAAAGAAAAAGTTTTGTGTACAGAGGATTTTCGTTTGTTGGTGACTCTGGTGATATGTTTGAAACTATGCTCACTCTGGTATCCGGTCGACTTGACTGATCACCAAAAGTCATATCCGTGTATTTCGTGAGATTCAATTCAAAACAAGGGGTTGGCCAAAATAATGGAAACACCTTGAAATTTTAAACAAATTTATCGTAATATGGTGTACGACCATTTTTGGCAGTAATTACTGCTTGAATTCTACGAGGAATTGATTCATACAATGTTTGAATAGATTCTAGGGGTATTTTTGTCGATTTTATTCTTCAAATAAAACAGTCTCCAGTTCCTTAAGTGATGATGGTGTTGCAACCATAGGATGAAGGTGATCTGCTAAAATGTTTAAATAATCTTAACTTTTAATTCTGCCATGAACGGCAACCTTTGGGCCTGCAGATTTCCAAGACATAGCACCCCAAATCATCACAAAACCTCCTCCGTGTTTAACAATTGGAATAAGACAGTCGGGATCATATGCTTCTTTTGGCTGTCTCCACATGTATACTCGGCCTGAGGTTGGAAATAACTGTGAAAATACTCGTCGGAGAAAAATAAAATTCTTCGTTCTAAGACCACTATCAGATTTAACAATCTACTGATTCAACATGGTTTGAAAGAGAGTCCTAATTCATGTTTATAAACCAGCTTGATGATTCCTTCTTACATTTTTGTGAAAGATAAGGGTTATCTCTGCTGCAAGTTTTGGATCAGTAGCTTATGATCCATAAAATCCAAAGATTAGATATGACAGTTTCGCTTCCTTCCAGAGATTTTTTTGATATGATGTTCATCTTTGCAAAGGTGCTTCATACACCTTCGACAATACTTTTGATAAACCAAAAAGTCTGTTTTCGTTACTAAACCACCCATACAGCAAACAATTCGATCCATTCAAAGTCTGACAGATCTATAATTTTAGATTTTCATGTTAATTTTCTTCACAAATTTTAAAAAAATAAATATTTTCAGCATAAAGGAATAAGAAAGACTAATAATAAATCATAAAAACACAAAAATAGCTAAATTTCATGAATTTTTATTACGTTACAAAATTATTATGAGAAGATCAAAGTGTTCCAATTATTTTTTCGACCAACAATTATATGATATATATATATATAATATATATATATATATATATATATATATATATATATATATATATATATATATATATATATATATATATATATATATATAATATCTGGCACCTCTGCCAGAGAGAGGCTGTGGGCATCCTGCTCTGTGTTTTTGGCACAATATCGTCTAATCAAGAACACCTACCAGGATTATTATCAACAGGCTGGTGTGTGAATATCTGCTGCTAGTGTTGGAAAAGGCCAGAAGACCCTGCGTTTCGTGTCTTCCTTCAGAATCAAGAAAAGTGTTCAGTATGTGAATTCAGTGAGGGAACATAACGGTCACCATGGGTAGGTGAGGTCAGTGAGGGAAGGCCTAATGGAGGATTAGGAGGAGGCGGAGGTTGAGGGGTAAGACTGTCTCCCCCTTCCCCAAACAAGCGTGCATACACCATGTGCTCGTGTTACAACAATGGAGTGTTTGTTCACCCTGTGTATAGTGTATAGTGCGTAGTATGAGCATGGTATGCACATAGCACGTGTAGTGTACAGCGGCGTGTCGTTTACAGTGGGGGCTGTGCACAGAGCAGTGGTGTACAGTAACAGGTGCACAGAGCATAGTGGCGCATAGTAACAGGTGCACCGAGCATTGTGTTGTATAGTGACTTGTCCTGGGAGGGAGTGAGTGCCCTACTGTGCCTCATCACACATCTTCCACTCCTCCCTTTCCTCCACCGCCCAACACAAGGGGGGAGACCCCTCTCCTCCCCCTACCACCCCCATGAACCACATGCGGTATGGGCCATGCGCCATTTTACCTTCAGCCTGGGCTTACCACACAGTTTGAGGTATGGCAGATGATGAAGTCAGCCAGCTACAAAGCCAGGGAAACAGTGCACCCAACAATGAAAGAAGAGACACATGTCAGGTGTGCAGAGAGTTTCGAGCACGCAACAGGGATGGTCGCATTCGTGCACACAATGGGTGTGCAGGATCACATATGCCCCCAGCAGAGAGAAGCCCACAGCCTCCACAGGCAGATGACAATTCCAATGGCAACCTCCTCACTTGTGATAACCTTCTGTTGGCATTCAAATCCACTGCTAACAGTACCCTATCCCACATCCCTAAAGCGGCTCGCCCATATGCAGCAGGGAAATTCACAGACCTTCTCAAGCAGGTGAATGGAGGTTCCACCAACTTAGAAGCCCTTGGCACCATCCATGCATGGCACAACCTGCTCCTGTTCGGCAATGTCTGTCTTGCAGTTCCTGAGAGACGAGGCAAACTGCTAACCACGTCAGTTATCAAGGCAGTGCGCAACTACCCAAGAACGGATAATTGTGTCCCTCTGCCCCACCATCACAGGAATCAAAGAGGTAGACCCAAGAAAAGTCCCACTGAAAACGAGAAAATTTGCGCACAGGTTACCAAAAAAATTGAAGAAGGTAACACAGTGGAAGCAATCCGAATAATTACAAGTGACGACACTGTAGCCCCCAAAGATGAGACCACTGCCCAAGCACTAAGAGACAAGCATCCAACCAGGGACACCATAGCCATCATCAACAACCCTGAGGAAGACCCTATCACTGAACAATTAATTTTGCCTGAATCGGAAGTCTATAAGGCGATTGTGTCATTTCCTGCAGGATCTGCAGGAGGTTACACTGGAATTCGTCCTCAGCACCTCAAGGAGATGGTAAATCCAGTACTCGGTGCATCTGCATCACTTCTTCTCACCGAGATAACAACTTTCGTCAACAACTGCCTGGCTGGGCGAATCCCAGAAGAAATTAAACCTTTCTTTTTTGGAGCTTCACTGTGTGCCTTGAAGAAGAGGGATGGGGGAATCAGACCCATTGCCATTGGAAACACCCTTCGCAGTCTGGTTGCCAAAGCAGCAGTAAGAGACATTCGCCTAGAGGCTGCCAGTTTACTCCAGCCACACCAACTGGGTTTTGGGGTCCCTCAAGGCAGTGAAGCTGCAGCTCATGCGGCAAGGGCCTACATCAGGGACCTACCAGAAGACAAGGCCATAGTCAAACTTGATTTTAGAAATGCCTTTAATATGGTAAAGAGAGATGCTGTCTTGCCAGCTGTTCGGGATCGCTTCCCCAGTCTTTTTCCCTTCATTTCAGCCGGCTACAGCAAACCCTCAATTCTTTTGTTTGGAGAACATGAAATTCTCTCATCAGAAGGTGTTCAGCAGGGTGACCCACTAGCTCCACTTCTCTTCTGCTTGGCAGTAAGAGAACTAACTTCCAGCCTATGCAGCGAGCTCAACATCTGGTACCTGGATGATGGCACTCTGGCAGGTACTGAAGAGTCCCTGGTAGGGGACCTACAACTGGTGAAAACACAAGGAGAATACTTGGGACTCGTCCTCAATCCCTCCAAGTGTGAAATCATCACAGCAAACCAGGAAATAATCAATGCTGTGCGAAGAATCCTCCCAGAAGTCTCCACTACCAATCCATACAACAGTACCCTCTTGGGAGCACTGCTGGGTCACCAGGCCATCGATACAGTCCTCAAGGGCAAATTGAATGACCTGATGAGAATGGAGGAGAGAATAAGCAATCTTGATGCCCATGATGCTCTGTATCTCCTCACAAGGTGCCTTACTATTCCAAGACTCACTTACTTCCTCAGGTGTGCACCCTCTTTTGACAACCCAACACTTGACGAATATGACACACACCTGAGGTCAACCCTTAAGAAGGCACTGAACCTGTCACTAGAGGATGAGCAATGGGATCAGGCAACCCTCCCAGTACGACTGGGAGGTATAGGGGTGCGCAAAGCAACGCATGTTGCTTTACCTGCTTTTCTGTCCTCGTGTTTGGCTTCCAGTGCATTAGTCAAGAAGATTGTTCCCGAACGCTTGAGAGACATGGTAGGTGCTCAAGACCCCAGGTTTACTGAAGCAGCGATTCGGTGGGACACCCTTACAGATTCCTCCAGTAGACCAGCTCCTCCCAAAGAACACAAACAGTCCCACTGGGACAAACCGATCATGGAAAAAATCGCCAACACAATGCTCTCCAACGCCTTAGGAAAAGACAAAGCTCGTCTCCTGGCAGTGAAGGCACCACACTCAGGAGATTTCTTGTTTGCTGTTCCCAATTCCTCCTTGGGCACTCTACAAGACCCACAGGCCATTCGGAATGGTGTTGCTCTTCGCCTAGCCGCCCCCATCCTCACCGAACATAGGTGTATTTGCGGCAGGGCGACAGCTGATCAATTCGGACTTCATGGTCTCGTGTGTCACACAGCAGAAGGGAAGTATGCCAGGCATGAGGAGGTCAATGACATCATAAAGAGAAGCCTCGCCACAGCCCGTTGCCCAGCTCAACGGGAACCCCAAGTGCAGAGGTCTGACGGAAGTCTAAAGCGTCCTGATGGAGCCTCTATGCTACCTTGGAAGGATGGAAAGCAGATTGCCTGGGACTACACATGAGCCACCACATTGGCAGACACCTACTTTCCATACTCCGTAGTGGAAGGGGGTGGAGCTGCCAGCCACAGGGAGACTCAGAAGATCCGCAAATATGAAGACCTTCCTCCTTGCTATAACTTCATCCCAATAGGGTCGGAGACCCTTGGAGCATGGGGCAAGTGTGCTTTAAAGTTCCTAATAGAGCTGGGTGAAAAGCTGATCATAGAAACAAAGGACCACAGGGCGACCAGCTTCCTCTTTCAGAGACTCAGTGTTGCGATCCAGAGAGGAAATGCCTGCAGCATTCTTGGCACGTGGCCACCGCCGTGGAGCTTGACGAAGTATTCCAGATGTAGCGCTGAGTTACCTATGTTGTTTTACTTTGTATCATATTTTTGTGAATGTTTTGTCAATGTATTTTGTCGTAAATAAATAATATATATATATATTATATATAAAAATATATATTATATATATATATATATATTATATATAATATATATATATATATAATATATATATATATATATTATATATATATATATATAATATAGGGGGTGGTAGGAGAAAATTCTCAAACAGCTTCAGGGAGAATCTTGAGTTTTCCTTGAAGCAAGTTTATTCTTTTCTCTGAGGATGAGGGTCCCTACAATAGTTCTAGAGGTGGTACCTCCTTACATAATATATATATATAAATATATATATATATATATATATATATAATATATATATATATATATATATATATATATATATAATATAACATAAACACTGATCTCTGGCTGAAGGAGACTCGAACCTACGAACCTTAGAACAAGGTACACAGTGCTTTACCAATCTACCCACACTGGACAACATCTTGGCGTGTAGTTTGCACTACACCTTTGATCCAAGGCAGCCAGCTTTCAGGGAGAAGTCTTACAGATTTTCATCTCATCCCCTGCATGCATCAGCCTTACTAGAGAATTGAACAATGCAAGGAATTCGCGAGAGCAGGCGAAATATACACAAACACTGATCTCTGGCTGAAGGAGACTCGAACCTACGAACCTTAGGACAAGGTACGTAGTGCTTTACCAATCTACCCACAATGGACAATACCCTGGCGTCCAGCTTGCGCTAGACGTTTGATCCAAGGCAGTCAGCTTTCAGGGAGAAGGCTTACAGCTTTTCATCACATCCCCTGCATGCATTAGCCTTGCTAGAGAGTTTAACAATGCAAGGAATTCGCAAGAGCAGGCGAAATATACACAAACGCTGATCTCTGGCTGAAGGAGACTCGAACCTACAAACCTTGGAACAAGGTACGCAGTGCTATACCAATCTCACCACTTTGTACAATACCCTGACGTCCAGCTTGCGCTAGACGTTTGATTCAAGGCAGCCAGCTTTCAGGGACAAGGCATTGCAGTGGTGTAACACAGCCCGCCTCCCGCCCACCCAAGCACTGCAGTGGCGTAACACAGCCCACCACCCTCCCACACGAGCACTGCAGTGTTGGTGTAACACCGCCCACTAAACCCGCCCACGCCGAGTCTACCCACTACAGTGTTGGTGTAACACCACCCTTACCACCCTCCCTCCCGAACGCACTGCATGTTGGGATGGATGTAACACAGCGACCACCCATACTTCGAACAACCCGACACACTGCAGTGTTGGTGTAACTCAGACCCTCACCACTCACACGAGCACTGCATGGTGATAACACCTCCCACCACCCGCCCCACTTGAGCATTTGCATTGGCATAATAACACTGCACACGACACCCAGACCACCCTAACACTGCAGGGTTTGTGTAACATCGCGCTCACCACCACGAACCACCCGAGCACTGCAGGAGTTGGAGTAACACTGGCCCACCACCCGCCAACCTAAGCACTGGCAGTATTGGTGTTACACCACCCACCACCTCCCAACCGGGGTGCCGTCCACTGCAGTGTTGGTGTAACACCGAGCCCACCACACCACCTCAAAAACCCCGAAAAGCATTGCGCAGTGTTGGTGTAACACTACCCACGCACCCAATCGGACCACCAGAGAACCACTGGCAGTGTTGGTAGTAAACACCACTTAACCCACCACCCGCCCACACAACCACTGCGTGTTGGGTGTAACACAACCCACCACCAGCCACCCACCAGAGACACCCCGCAGTGATAGTGCAACACCGCCCACCAACCAGCCCACCAGAGACCAATTGCAGTGTTGTGTACACACCGCCAACCACGCACCCACCCGAATCACTGCAGAGGTGGTGTAACACCTCCGTCCACACTGCCAACGTCTCTCGAGCACTTCGCAGTGTTGTGTAACGCCACCCACCAACCCGCCCACACCGACCACTGCAGAGTATGATGTAACACAGTCCACCACCAAACCACCTTCACGAGCACTGCAGTGTGTGTAACACCGCCCAACACACCGCCCACTTTAGCACTGCAGTGGCGTAACACCGGCACTAACAACACCAGCCCACCAGAATACTGCAGTGTTCGTGTAACACTGCCCGAGCCACCCAGCCCAACGCCGACACTGCAGTGTGGTGTAACACACCTCACCACCCTTCTAACCCGAGCCTGATGTGTTGAGGTGTAACACCCCGCACCACCCAGCTTTTGCCAAACCGAGCACTGCAGTGTTAGGTGCAAACCGCCCACCATCCGCCACCCAGACCACTGCAGCGTTGTTGTAACACCACCCACCACCCTCCCACCGCGAGTAATCTATGCAGTGTTGGAGTAACAACCGCCCCAAAAATCCCGCCCGACCCGACACTTCAGTGTTTGGTGTAACACCGCCCAACACAACCACAGACATCAACAACATCGCCCACAAAAGCCAGAGAGCGAAACTGGCACATTGCTTGGTTTAACACCGCCAACCAGCCCGCCCACCCTGACCACTGCGAGAATTGGTGTAAACACCGTGCACACCACCCGCCCTCTCCGAGCACTGCGAGTGTTTGTGTAACACCGCCCACCACCCGCTCAAACACCCTTCCCACCCGACCACTGCAGTGTTGTGTAACACCCAAACCCAAGCCGCAACCACCTGTCCACTGCAGTATTATGAACACTGCCCACCACCCGCTCACCCGTGCACTGATGTGGTTGGTGTAAACACCGACCGACCATCCGCCCAACGCGACCACTGCAGTGTTGTGTGAACATTCCCAACAGCCACCCACCAGACCACTGCAGTGTTGGTGTAACACCACCCACCACCCGCCCTACCGCCAACCACTCGGCAGGTTGGTGTAACACACCACCCACCATCACCCCACCCGAGCACTTCAGTGTTAGTGTACAGCCGCCCACAACCCGCCCTCCCGATAACTGCAGTGTCGGTGGAAACACCGCCCCTCACCCACCCACCCGAGCATGCAAGGTTGAAATATACACGCCCAATACCGCCCACCCGATCACAGCAGTGGCGTAACACCGACCATACCCCCCACCCGAGTGCCACTGCAGTGTTGGTGTAACACACATGCGCAACCACCCGATCAGCCGAAACTGAGTGTTTTGTGTAACTGCCACCGACCACCTCTCCCACCCAAGCACTGCAGTGTTGGTGTAACACGCGCCCAACACAAACCCCGCTCACCCGACTCACAAGGCAGAGTGTGTAAAACACACCGCCACACCCCCGCCCCAACATTGAAGCACTGCAGTGGCGTAACACCGCGCACTCACACCATCACACCCGACAACTGCCAGTGTTGCATCGTAACACCGCCGCACCACCCGGCCAAACCTAAGCACTGCAGTGTTGGTGTAAGTAAACACACACCCACCACCCGACCAACCGGTCCATTGCAGTGTTGGGTGAACACCGCCCATCACCCTAACACACCCGACCACAGCAGTGTTTGTGTAACACCACTCGACCAAACCACAACCCCAGCAAACTCAGTGTGGTGTAACACCGCCCACACCACCAGCCCACCTCGAAAACACTGCAGTAGTCTTCCCGTGGTAACACCGATCAATCACCCGCCCACCTAAGCACGTGAGCTAGTGTTGGTGTAACACCACAGTAGGGCCACACCCCCAGCACGGGTAAACCCGACCACTTGCAGAGTTGGTGTAACAAACCACCGAACCAACCAACAAACCCGAGCTCACAGTGGTGCATACACACCGCACCACCCGCGCCACCCTACCAGTGCAGTGGCGTCACACCGCCCATCCACCCCCCACACGAGTCACTGCTAGGTAATTCTGGCGTGAACACCGAACCACTACCACCCGCCCCAAGACCACTGCAGCGTTGGGGTGTAACACAGAGCCCACCACCCGCTCAACACACGCCCAACCCCAGCACAGCATGTGGTGTAACACCAACCACCTCACCCGCCCACACCGAGCACTGCAGGTGTTGGTGTAACAAGACAACCGCCCACCACCCGCTCAACACCCCTCCACGAAAAACCGCAGCACTGCAGTGATTTGGTGTAACACCCGCCCAAACCACACGCTCACAAACCACGAACACTGAGCAGTGTTTTTGTACACACCCCACCACCACGCCCACCCGAACAATGCAGTGTTGGTGTAACACCAACCACCAACCGCCTCACCTGTACCACTGTGCAGTGTTGGTGGTAACACCCGCACACCACCCGCGACCAATTGAGAATTGCGCACGTGAGCATCAGAAACCGCGGCCGACATACCTGCCCACCAAGCCCTCATGTTTTGTGTAACATCGCTGCCGCCACCACCCACCCTCCGAGCACTGCAATGTTAATGTAACACAAAGACCACCCACCCACCCACCCCGAAATACTAGTAGACGTTCGGTGGTAACACCGCGCCACAACACAACACCGACACCAACCTTGCCACTGCAGTGTTTGTGTAACACTGCCCACCACCCACCCACCCCGAGCACTGCACGGTGTAACACCGCACACCTCCTACGAACCGAGCACTGCAGGGGCGTAACACCCGCCCAACAGACACCGCCCACGCACCCCGCCAATCACACCGCCGCTACCACCCAGCCCACCACCCGCCCACCACACCGCCCGCCGACCACTGAGCAAGTGGTGGTGTAACACCACCCACCACCCGCCTCTCCAAATATAACTACAGTGTTGGTGTAACACCGTCCTCCTACGCATCCCACCCGAGTCATGCAGTGGCGTGTAACACAACCCACCACCCACCCACCCGAGGCACTGCAGAGTTTTGTGTGTATCAACACCGCCCACAACCCACCCACAGCCGAGCACTGCAGTGTTGGTGTAACACCCCCACCCACCCGCCCACCCGAGCACAGCGCATTGTTGGTATACACCACCACCACCCGCCCACCCTAGCACTGCATGTTGGTGGTGAAACAACGCCCCACCCACCCGACGCCCCTCCCGAGCACTGCAGTGTTTGGTAATAAACACCACCCACCACCCGCCCACCCGAGCACTGCAGTGTTGGTTGTAACAAACGCCCACCACGCCGCCCACCCGAGTACTGCAGTGTGTTGTAACAACGCCCACCAACCGGCACTTAACACCCGAGCACTGCAGTGTTTGTGTAACACCACCCACCGCCCACCGACCTGAGCACTGCAGTGTTGGTGTAACAACGCCCACCACCCGCCCACCCGTGCACTGCAGTGTTGGTATAACACCACGCACAGAATACAGTGACAGAAAACAGAAATATGAATACATTGGTACAATAAATCAAACATTATGATTCTACTCCAGCTGCCCCGAAGCCAGACGTGAGCCAAGTAAGCAGCATGAATTTCCCCTCTGGATGGCCGCGATAAAGCGCTGGAACATTAAAGTGGCTGCCCTTGTGTCCCTGGTGGTGTCGATGAGTCTGGAACTCAGTTCTTTAAGGAAACTTGTGTCATGTTTCCCATGATCCCAAGGTCTCTGATCCCACTGGGACAAATTAATACTGTTGGTTATGTCCCTGTACTTGCTGATCTTGTACTCCTCCCTGTGGTCAGCAGCTCCTCCCTGTGGTCAGCAGCTCCTCCCTGTGGTCAGCAGCTCCTCCCTGTCGCCCCACACTGTGATGGATATAGGTGTCAGCCAGTGTGGACACACAGGTATAGTTCCATGCTAAGATCTTGCCATTCTTCCAAGGATAGATGGTGATCCTGACTGGGTAGTATGCTGGGTTGTGGGTATTGTTGACTGCTAGTGATCGGGGCTCTCTCTCTGCTGGGCATCCAGCTGCAGCAAGGCTTCTCTTTATAATGTTGTTGACCTCATTGAGTCTTGCTTGCCAACCTTTGGTTTTGGAACAGTTAAGACCATGTTGACCATAATGGTCGGTTTGCGCATCACCTCAAATACATGTATATTCCACGTGAATTGGGGCAGTAAGCTCGGGAGCCACTGCAGTATTTTAACAATATATATTTATATATATATATATATATATTTTTAATATTTATATATTAAATATATATA
>NC_069489.1:8293488-8342590 GCF_026875155.1 Cherax quadricarinatus | reverse complement strand
GCCCCACAGGGGTCAGTTGACCAGTGCTGTTTTTGATATATGTTTACCTGGAGTTTACCTGGAGAGAGTTCCGGGGGTCAACGCCCCCGCGGCCCGGTCTATGACCAGGCCTCCTGGTGGATCAGAGCCTGATCAACCAGGCTGTTGCTGCTGGCTGCACGCAAACCAACGTACGAGCCACAGCCCGGCTAGTCAGGAACCGACTTTAGGTGCTTGTCCAGTGCCAGCTTGAAGACTGCCAGGGGTCTGTTGGTAATCCCCCTTATGTATGCTGGGAGGCAGTTGAACAGTCCTCGCGCCCCTGACACTTATTGTATGGTCTCTTAACGTGCTAGTGACACCCCCTGCTTTTCATTGGGGGATGGTGCATCGTCTGCCAAGTCTTTTGCTTTCATAGTGTGTGATTTTCGTGTGCAAGTTCGGTACTAGTACCTCTAGGATTTTCCAGGTGTATATAATCATGTACCTCTCCCGCCTGCTTTCCCAGGAAAACAGGTTTAGGAACCTCAAGCGCTCCCAGTAATTGAGGTGTTTTATCTCCGTTATGCGCGCCGTGAAGGTTCTCTGTACATTTTCTAGGTCAGCAATTTCACCTGCCTTGAAGGGTGCTGTTAGTGTGCAGCAATATTCCACCCTAGATAGAACAAGTGACCTGAATAGTGTCATCATGGGCTTGGCCTCCCTAGTTTTGAAGGTTCTCATTATGTGAATGACATGATTGAAGGGATAGACTCTGAAGTGACCCAATTTGCAGATGATATGAAGTTGTTGAAAAGAATTAAATCGGATGAGAATGAGCCAGGACTACAAAGAGACCTGGACAGGCTGGACACATGGTACAGAAACTGGCTTCTCGAATTCAACCCTTCCAAATGCAAAGTCATGAAGATTGGGAAGGGCAAAGAAGACAGCAGACAGAGTAAAGGCTAGGTGGACAAAAGACTACAAACCTCACTCAGGAAGAAAGATCTTGGGGTGACTTTAACACCGAGCAACGTATCCGGAGGCACACATCAATCAGATAACTGCTCCAGTATATGGGCGCCTGGTAAACCTGAGAATAGCGTTTCGATACCTTAATAAGGAATCGTTCAAGACACTGTACACTGTGTACGTTAGGTTCATATTGGAGTATGCAGCAAACCCGTCTGGAACCCACACCTGGTCAAGCACGTCATGAAATTAGAGAAAGTACAAACGTTTGCAACAAGGCTAGTTCAAGAGTTCAATGAGAATGTCGTACAATGAAAGGTTGAGGGAAATCGGACTGACGACACTGGAGGACAGAAAGGTCAGGGGAGACATGATAACGACAGAGACAGGATGTTCCAGAGAGGGGACACAGAAACAAAGGATCACAATTGGAAGCTGAAGACTCAGACGAGTCACAGGGATGTTAGGAAGTATTTCTTCAGTCATAGAGTCGTCAGGAAGTGGAAAGCCTAGCAAGTGACGTAGTTGAGGCAGGAGACATACATAGTTTTAATACGAGGTATGACAAAGCTCAGGAAGCAGAGAGAGGATCTAGTAGCGATCAGTGAAGAGGCGGTGCCAGGAGCTGAGTCTTGACCCCTGCAACCACAATTAGGTGAGTACACACACACACACACACACACACACACTCATACATGCACACACACAGATGAAAGTGAAGTTAATCAGGAAGAATTAACTCAGAAGAGGATGAGAGGACTTCAAGAGACCAGGAAAGACCAGGCACCTGTCCACAACTATCTCCGGAATTTAACCCCGCCAAATGCAAAGTCTTAAAGATCGGAGAAGGGGCAAAAGAACCCCTACGGAGCATAGGCCATGTGGCTAAAACTGCAACCTCCCTCAAGGAGAAAAGACCTATGGGGTGGAGTATAACACCGAGCAATGTCTCCTGACAGCAAACAACATAAAAGGATTAACTGCAAGCAGCTATAGGCGCCAGCAAACCTTGAGTAACAGCGTTTTCCGATACCTTTTAAGTGAACCTTCACTAGTCACTGTACCAACGTGTACGTCCAGGCCCATACTGAAGTACGCAGTCACCTGTATTGGAACCCGTATTTGATCAGAACGTCAAGAAATTAGAGAAGGTCTAAGGTTTTGCAACAAGGTTATTTCACAGAGCTAAGGAAATGTCCTAATGAAGAAAAGGTTACGGGAAAATCCGCCCTCGACACTGAGAAAGGATGGTCAGGGGAGACATGAAAACGGACAATATAAAATACTGTGGGCTGAATAGACATGGTGGACCTAAGACAGGATGTTCCAGAGTGATGGACACAGAAAACCAAGCGTCACAATTGGAGTAGAAGACACAGAGAGTCCAAGGTTTTTAGAAGTATTTCTTCAGTCATAGAGTTGTCAGGCAGTGTGAATAGCCAAAAAAGTGATCGTAATGAGACGTGGGAAAACCATACATAGTTTTAAGAGGAGGTTTGAAACCAGTTTATGAGAAGTGCGAGCGAGACCCAGTAGCAACATAACCAGCTTGACTAGTTTGAGGCAAATAATTAATCCCTTGTTACCTACTTTAGGAAATTTCCTAGAACTGGTGCTAGCAACCACAAATCAATTAACATTTAAGCATGAATGGAAGTACGATAGTAGGCGATCACACAGTTAAGATCCAGAATTTCGACTTAGCAATTACGATGGGCTGTAGAGACCACTATCTCGTTGACTTGGGGTAACGACAGAGAGCTATCATAAGACCATCTTTCTGAACACATAAACCATGCTGCTCAAGAACGTTCATCCCATATACAGTAATAGAGAATCAAATAGAAGATGACCCCAAAATGATGAAAATTATCTCAAAAATCTTACTAGGGCATAATACAGGAATGTATATAGTCGTATCAACAGAGGTGAGGAGTCATCTCTAAATGAATATATATAAAGACGATTAAGAGGGACATTAAAAAGTGATAAGTCCCCCAGAAAAGAGCGAAGAGGGACTATAGAAATTAAAGTTGCTAAGGGATTCTCAAACTAACCCAATTTTTGGGTTAGTTTATAGAACCCTCGCAACATTACTTTCATAGTCCCTCATTAGCTTTTCTTCTATCCCCTTTTTAATGTCCCTCTTATGTCAAATATATATTCAAAATATGACCCCCACCTCTTTTTGATACGCCTATAAATTCCTTTATATATGCCCTAGTAGATATTGAGCTAATTATTCAACATTTTGGGTCATTACTAATTGATCTAATTTCTTTATATGGGATGAACGATCTTTGAGCACATGTATATAGTTCAGAAAACTGATCATAGTGAATAGCTCTCTTCGTTACCCCAGTCAACAGATAAGTGTTCTCTAAAGCCCATCGAATGCTGCAAGCGAAAAATCGGGGACTCTACTGAGTTACCGCTACTATCGTACTTCCATTCAATGCACAAAGGTAATTGATTTGTGGTTGCTACACCCAGTTTTCCTCTGAAATTTCTAAAATATTAACAAGGGATTCTTATTTGCCACAACTAAGTCAAGCAGTTATTTGCTACTGGGTCCTCTCTCCTCACTTCTCCATAAAGCAGTATCAAACCTCCTCTTAAAAACTATGTATGGTTTCCCACGTCCATTACGTCACATTTTAGGCTATCCACTGCCTGACAACTCATGACTGAAGAAATACTTCCTAACAACCCTTTGACTCATCTGAGTCTTCAACTTCCATTGTTGACGCCTTTGTTTCTGTGTTCCGCCATCATGCGGAACATCCTGTCTTAGTCCACCATGTCCTATTCAGCACAGTATAATATATAGTCCGTTATCATGTCCCCCTAGACGCATCCTAACCTCCATTCGTCCCGGCCGATTTCCTTAACCTTTCATCATAGTAAAAAAAAAAATAAAACAAACATTTCCGCTTAGCTCTGAAATAACCTTGTTGCAAAACTTAGACTTCTCTAATTTCTTGACGGCTTGATCAAATACGGGTTCCAAACAGGTGCTGCGTACTTCAGTATGGGCCTGACGTACACGGTGTACAGTGACATGAAAGATTCCTTAATAAGGTATCGAACGCTGTACACAGGTTTGCGCAGGCGCCAATATGCTGCCTGCAGTTATCTTTTTGATGGTTTCATCAGAGACATGCTCGGTGAATACTCACCCCAAGGTCCTTTCTCCTTGAGGGAGGTTTGCAGTTTTAGCCACCTGGCCTATGCTCCGTCTGGTTTCATCCTTTGCATCAACTCCGATCTTTATGAGACATTTGCACTTTGGCGGGGTTAAATTCGAGAGCTAGTTGCTGGACCAGTGTCCAGTCTGTCCAGTACCCTCTGAAGTCCAACCTCATCCTCATCTGAGATTTAATTCTCCTGATTAACTTCACATCATCTGTGTGGTGCATCTGTATGAGTGTGTGTGTGTGTTGTGAGTGTGAGTACTCACAAATGTGGTTGCAGGGGTAAGACTCAGCTCCTGGCACCGCCTCTTTTGCACTGATCGCTCCAAGACCTCTACTCTGCTATCTTAGCTTTTATCATACCTCGTCTTAAAACTCTGTAATGTCACCTGCCCAACTACGACACTTGCTAGGCTTTTCACTTCCTTGACGACTCTATAGACGAAGAAAATACTTGCCTCACATCCGCTGTGACTCATCGGAGAGTCTTCCCAGCTCCAATTGTGATCCATTGTTTCTGTGTCCCCTCTCTATAACATCCTGTCTCTGTCAGGTTATCACGTCTCCCCTGACCTTTCTGTCCTCAGTGTCGTCCAGTCCAATTCCCTCAACCTTTCATTGTACGTACGAGATTCTCAAGAACTCTTGAACTAGCCTTGTTGCAAACGTTTGTTACTTTCTCTAATTTCATGACGTGCTTGACCAGGTGTGGGTTCCAGACAGGTGTCTGCATACTCCAATATGCACCCAATGACGCAGTGTATCAGTGTCCTTGAAACGATTCCTTATTAAGGTACGAAACGCTATCTCTGTATTACCAGCGCCCAATATCCTGGAGCCGTTATCTGATTGATGAGTGCCTCCGGATACGTTGCTCGGTGTTAAAGTCACCCCAAATCTTTCTTCTGATGAGGTTTGTAGTCTTTGTCCACCTAGCCTGTACCTGTCTGCTGTCTTCCTTTGCCCTTCCCCATCTTCCCATGACTTTGCATTTGGAGGTTGAATTTCTGAGAAGCCAGTTTCTGTACCATGTGTCCAGCCTGTCCTGGTCTCATTGTAGTCCTGGCTCATTCTCATCCGAGTTAATACTTTCAACAACTTCATATCATCTGCAAATTGGGTCATCATGAGTCTATCCCAGTCAAATCATGTCCTTCACATAATGAGAAACCTTCAACTATGGAGGCCAAGCCCATGATGTACACTATCAGGTCACTTGTCTATCTAGGCTGGAATATTGCTGCACACTACAGCACCCTTCAAGCAGGATGAAATTGCTTACGTAAAAATGTACAGAGAACCTTCACGCGCGCATAACGGAGTATAAACCACTCTATTACAGGAGCGCTTGAGGTTCCTAACCCTGATTTTATTTCCCTGGAACCAGGCGGAGAGGTACATGAATTCAGAATCTCACCTGGAAAATCCTAAGAGGTACAAGTACCGAAATTGCACACGAAAATCACACACTAAAGAAAGCAAAATACTTGGCCGACGATGCACCATCCCCCAATGCAAAAGCAGGGGTTGTCACTAGCACGTTAAGAGACCATACAATAAGAGCGATGGGCGCGAGACTGTTCAACTGTCTCCCAGCATAACATAAGGGGGATTACCAACGAGACCCCCTGGCCAAGTCTTCAACTGGCACTGGACACGCCCTAAAGTCGGTTCCAACTAGCCGGCTGTGGCGCCTCGTACGTAGGATTGCTGCAGCCAGCACAACAGCCTGGTTGATCAGGCTCTGATCCACCAGGAGGCCTGAGTCATAGACCGGCCGCGGGGGCGTTGACCCCCCGGCACTCTCTCCAGTAAACTCCAGAGGTAAACAATATATCAAAAACAGCACTGTCCTATGAACTGACCCAGTGGGGACCCCGACACATACACAGGCGCCCCACTGTGTGCCTCATCACGTACCATGACTCCGTTGTTGCCTCCCCTGGTCAGGTATTCTCTGTCTATTGTAGTGGCTCCTCCCTGTTTATATGCTCCTGAATCCTCCATCTTCTGCACTAATCATCTTTTGAGAACTGCGCCGATGCCTTCATGTCAGTACCAGGAAAAGCAATCCCTCCCACCCCTCACTCATGTGTCTGACTTCAGCTAGGTCTTTTCATAGAACTCCAGAGAGGTTTGTGACACAGGATGCCTTCCATGAATCTATGCTGGTGTCATTTATAATGTTGTTCTGTTCAAATGCTCCATCACTTCCTCCTGATAATCTTCTCCATGGACTTTCATGCTGAACGACTTCAAGACACTGTCTGTAATCTTTAATGCTCGTTTCTGTCACCTCTTCAAAACTCAAATGGGGACCTAACATTTGGCAGTCCTCCATATCTCAGGCGAGTTTTTTCCGCAGTTTCAAAGGATGTGTTAAGATTTTAGGTTAGGGGTACGCACAGATCCTCTGCTCCCTTCCTAAGGACCCAAGGGGAGATGTTGTCCGTTTCATTCGCCTTTGAGTTAAAAGCTCACTTAGCAGCACCTGCACCTCCTCCTCCGATTTCGTATGTCATCCAACACTTATTGGTATATTCCTTGTTGATGTTCGCCCTCATGTGCTGTCTTCCCAGAGCTCTTACAGTCTCTTCTGTAAAAAATCTTATTTAAATCTCCTGTTTAGCTCCTCACATACCACCTGATCGTTCCTGGACTCTGCTATTAATATCCCTATTTTCAAGGTTCTATGCCTTCTGATCCTTTTTTCCATTCAATGTTGGCACTTAGTCCCATGCCTCCTTACACCGTCGGGTAAACCAGGGCTCGTTCGTGTCTTCCCATTTTTCTGTGCCCTTGGAATAAACCTTCTGGGCTCCTGCATTTCGTGTGTGCGTGTTGAGTGTGTGTGTGTGTGTGTGTGTGTGTTTGTGTGTGTGTGTAACTCACCTATCATGAACTCACCTATGTGTGGTTGCTGGGGTCGAGTACAGCTCCTGCCCGCTCTTCGCTGATTTGCTACTAGGTCCTCTCCTCCCGAGGCCCCATGAGCTCTATCATACCTCGCCTTAAAACTAGTATGGGTTTCCCCGCCGTGGCATACGTCACTTTTCTAGCTATTCCATGGCCTGAACTACTCTATGACTGAAGAAATACTTCCTAACAACCCTTTGACTCATCTGTGTCTTCAACTTCCAATTGTGACGTCTTGGTCTGTGTCCCTTCTCGGAACATCCGTCTTTGTCCCCTTGTCTAATCACGCGCAGATATTTTAAATGGTCGTTATCAATGTCTCCCCTGACCCTCCTGGCCTCCAGTGTCGTCAGCGATTTCCCTCAACCTTATTCGTAGGACAATCCCAGTAGCTCAGGGACTAGTCTTGTGTAGCAAAGCTTTTGCACTTTCTCTAATTTCTTGACGTAATGACTAGGTGTGGATTAGAAACTGGTTTCTGGCATACTCCAGTATGGGCCTGACGTAAAAGACGATGTAATGCCTGAGGTATCAAGAACACTATGGCCGTAGAGTTTGCCAGCGCCCGTATGCTGTCAGCAGTTATGTGATTGATGTGCGCCTCAGGAGATATGCTCGGTGTTATACTCACCCCCAATCTTTATTTCCTTGCCGAGGTATTCAGTCTTTGGCCATCTAATCTATATTGTTCCCGCGTCTTCTTTGCCCTTCACCTATCTTCATGACTTTGCATTTGGCAGGGTAAATTCAAGGAGCCAGTTGCTGGACCAGCTTGTAGCCTGTCCAGGGTCTCTTTGTTGTCTTGCCTGATCCCGCCGATTTGATTCTTCCCTCATAACATTACATCATCTGCAAACAAAGATAATTCCTAATCTATCCCTGTCAGTTATGTCGTTCAAATATAACAAAACACAGCACAGGTTCCAAGGACGACCCCTGTGGAACCCTGCTTGTCACAGGCGCCCACTCTGACACCTCGTCCGCGTACCATGACTCGTTGTTGCCTCCCTGTCCGGTATTCTCTGATCCATTGCAGTGCGCTTTCCTGTTATGTGTGCCCTGATCCCAGCTTTAGCAGGACCCTCTTGTGAGGACTGTGTCGAGGCTTCTTGCAAGTCCAAAAATATGCAGTCGAATCCACCCCTGTCTCTCTTGTCTTACCTTCTGTCACCTTGTCAAACAACCTAAGTAGGTTTATGTACACAGGATTTTCCTTCCTGAAACAGCGCTGGCATGTCAATTAAACACTTGTTTCTTTCCCAGTGCACAACCACTTTCCTCCTGATGAGCTTCTCCATGACCTTGCAAACTATACACGCTAGTGATACCGGTCAGTAGTTTAGTGCCGTCATGTCTGTCTCCCTTTTTAAAAAAATGGGACTTCATTTGCCTTTTCATACCTCAGGGGAGTTGCCCCAGTTTCAAATGATGTGTTGGAAAGTCTTTGTGAATGGCTCACACAATACTTTGCTCCCTCCGATAAGGACCCCCGGAGAGATGTATGTCTGGTCTCCACCGCCTTTGAGGTGGTCAAGTTTCGCATAGCACTTCTTCGCTCCTCCATTGTTTATATGTACCTTCATCCAGCACTTAGCTGGTGTGCCCCCCTTTTACTGATTTCCTGTAGTCCTATTGGTTTCCACTGGTAAAATACTCTCAAATCATCTGTTACTCCTGACATATCTCCCTGGTCAGTTCTTGTGAATTCCCCATCACGCCTTCCTCAGTCGATTACCTGGTCCTTGACTGTGTGTTTTCCTCCTTATGTGGCTGGTAAAACAGCTTCGGCAGTCTTTACTCTTGAAATCTATGTCATTTTCATATTGTCTCGACCTCCCTTCTTATCTGTGCATAGTCGTTTTTGGGCTCTTAGGCTGATGTCTTATTTTCCTGAGTTCTCCTCCTTCTGATACCTTGTCCATTCACTAGTTACACCTAGTTTTTAGCCCTCCCCTACCACCTTGGGTGACCCTAGGACTCTATTCCTGTTCTTCCCATTATTTCTGTTTCCCCTTGGGAACAAACCTCTCTCAGCCTCCTTGCATTTTGTTGCCACATAGTCCTTTATTTCATGTACTGGTTTTTCCTGTCAGTTCCATCTCCCACTGATGCCTTAAGGAAGTTCCTCATCTGTCCAGAGTAGTTCCCCCTTTTTGTAATTGGTTTTTTCCCACCTATCCTGCAACTCTCCACGGGAGCTCAACTATGTAGATCGAAGCACAGAGAAACCACATGATCACTACTCCCAGTTGCCTTTATACCATGATACCCTCGATTCCGCACTACTCAAGTGAATACAAGGTCCCAGCCTTGCAGTTTCCATCCTCTCCTCTCTCTCTGGTAGTGGTCTCTAACATGTTGACGCAAGTGGGTTTTCCAGTACCACATCCAGTCAACTGGCTCTGCAAGTTTTCGGAACCCCCATGGGGCTCCATGTTTTTCCCGTCAATCTCCTTGTGATTGAAATCCCACCCCTAAACTAGTAACTTGCTCCCCATGTGTGCTCTCCTGGCCACCTCGGCTAGTGTGACGATCATTGCTTCTGTGCTCTCATCGTATTCTTCTCGTTGGCCTCCTGCAGTCTGTGTAGGTTGTATATTACTGCAATTATCAACCTTATGACCCTCAAAAGATTGTTCCTACTAAGTAGTCCCTTTCGCCCGGTGCCATCCATTAGTTGTATTTTCTCGAAATCCACTGGTTTTTAATGAGCAGTGGCAACTCTCCATCCCCCTCTCCTCCCTCTGTCTGCCTGAGATTTGATATCCAGATGGAAAGAGAATCATGATTATATTCAGGTAAGTTATGTTTCTGTGAGTGCTATGATGCTGGGGATGTTCTCCATGATTCTTTCGTGCCACCCTTGTACTTGTTTGTTACATTCCAATCTGCTTTTCTATACCCACACCTTCAACTTCTTTTCTAAGACTGTGGTCTGGGAGGTATAATGGGTTTTGGGGAAAGGGAGACTGGTAAAGAACTATGGGATGTTGCTGTGGGTGAGGATTTTTAATGTAGTGGAGAGGGCATTGGATGTGGCATGGTGTTTTAGATTAGAGTGTGTTGGGTTGCACTGGGGTAGACCCTGGGTGGGAGGCAATCTATAGGAGTTTGTGAGGGAGGTGCTGTATTTGATCGTCTTCCTGGGACTGGGATCTCCTGTCTGTCTTCTCCATCCCATCTCTTTCCTCCTTTCGGCCTTATGTACCATCTCTTCTCAGTTTCAGCCTATCTTCTTGTTTTCTGTCGCGGTCGAGATACACCTTTCCTGTATAGCCGCATGTCCCCCCCTTAATTCGTGCTTTCTCCTATGAATGAGCGCTGGTTCCGAGTCACAGCTGCCTTGAAAGTCACTTTCCTGCCGGGTTTTTTTTTTTACAAACCCCCCTATGTCTCTCCGAAATTTTTGACCAGCTGGTCATGTCGGTCTTCTCCTATTGCGTTCATGAGCAGATTTTCAATTGCTTTATTTTCCTTGGTTTTTCTTGCTTCAAATGTTTCCCCTTCAACTTCCTGGAGCCCATACACAAAACTGACCTCACCCTTTCATTCTCCCACGCTATTCGCAGTGAATCCCCTCATTTATTTAGTTTTCTCCACTGGCACATTCTTTCCACAGTTTCCTGGCTAATGTACTTGGGCCTCAGTGCCCTGTCATTTTCCCTTCTCGGATTCTTTGGCTCTGTTAGTTGTCTGTTAGGGCCTCCACATAAAGCTTAGCTGTTTCGTTACTACAGTCTCCACTGAAAGAGCTTCTCAACATGGCAGTTTTGCTCCTCATTCAATCACAGTCCCCCTTAATTTGTGCTGAGGCCAGTCTCTGTTTGTCAATCCCGAAATGTTCTTTAGTTCTTTAGCTGTTATCAAGATGTTTTTCAAGTACCTCCTTCTAAACTCTGTATCCTAGCCTCTCTGCTTTTGACATGCACCTCCCACTTCCTGCTTCCATATCTATCCCTCTCTTCCATTCCTCATGAGCTAAGTTCTTCAAGTTTTCCGTTACCTTCATGATCCCTTTATATGAGGTCCTGCTGCCCAATCTTCCTTTCATTTTCCTCCTCCCTGTCCCTTGGTTTTCTTGTTGTCTCTCTGGCAACCATTTTGTTTTATCCTGATTGCCATCAGAGTGGGAAACCTAATGTAGTTTCTGTATGTTAGGTAAGTAGTGTGTAAGTCAGAGTGAGGGGGGAGGTAAACGTGAGGAGGGAACTGTATACTCTGAGGAGAGGAGTGGGAGGGTGGGGAAGGGGTGGGGAGCGGCGGGAGGGGTGGGGTGGGAGTGAACGCCGGAGGTGAGGGTTGAACGAGGAAGGGGAGGGATCAGGGAAGCAGTGCAATTCTCGGTGGTCCAGGGGGGATTGTCTTTTTATCTGGATATGTGGTGTTTGAGTGTGGGACAGTGTGATGTGTCTAGTGACTGTTGTGTGTGTGTGTGTGTGCTGAGTGAGTGTAGTGAGTGATGTGTGTGATGTGTGTGTGTGTACTAGTGTGTGAAAGTTATTGTGATGGGATTATACTGTACTGACACGTAGGTGGGCATGTGCATTGAAGAGACTCAGTGGTCCTTGGCGCCCACAACTTGTTTGTGACCTAACCCCCAACCCTCCTGGACTTGACGGCCACTACTTATAGTGTGTATGTGTTAATACACACCCTTGAACTCACCTAGTTGAGTGTTGTGGGGGTCGATCCACGCGCCTGGCCCCGCCCTCTTCACTGATCGCTACTAGGTCACTCTCCCTGAGCCGTGATCTTTATCACACCTCTGCTTCAAGCTATGTAATGGATTCCTGCCTCCACTTCATCGCTTCCACACTATTCCACATACTGACTACTCCGTGGCAGAAAAATACATTCCTAACATCCCTGTGATTCATCTGTGTCCTCAGCTTCCAACAGTGTCTCCCCTTGTTAACTGTGTCCAATCTCTGAAACAACCTGTCGATTGTCCTGTGTGTTGTTTGTGGTGGTGTGGGTGTGTGTGTGTGTGTGTGTAGTGTGTGACCTGAGTGTAATCTGTAGTGTGTGAGAGGTGGTGTGTTTGATGTGTTGTGTGTTTGTGTTGCGATTGTGTGTGCATGTGTGTGTGTGTGTGTGTGTGGTGTTTGTGTGTGTGTGCGTGCTGTTGTTGTGTGTTGAGTGTGGTTTGTTGTGTGTGTGTGTGAGGTGTGTGTGTGTGAGTGGTGCTGGTGTGTGTGAGTGTGTGTCATCTGCTTTGCGTAGTACCCCAGTGTTAACACTCATATAATTTATCCCTCCATCAATAAAAATAAATATATACTGGTGTCGCCACTAGAATTTCTTTAATAGTTATGAGTTATGAGTATTCTTTGCTATACTTTGTGTCATTTTTGGTGTATTCATAATTCTTGGTAGTTATAATTCATTCAGCTTGCTATCTCTTGTTACAATATGTTTTAACAATCCGTGAATATTTCAATAGCAATATAAGCATGTTTTGTGTTTCATAATAAATTTTAGGTATGTACATTCTTTACCATGTGTCTTAATAATTAAAAAAAATGATTAACGAAGTAATGTTTATAAAAATTATTACAAGAAATAATAATAACCACAACAATAATAATAATAATAATAATAATAATCATAATAATAATAAAAATAATAATAATAATCATAATACTAAACATAATCATAATAATAATAATAATAAAAATAATAGTTATAATAATAAATTAATAAGACTAATAATAATTAAAATAATAATAATACTAATAATAAAAATAGTTAAGAGATGAAAGGTAGCTCAATTTCCAGGCAAAATAAACATTGGGAACAGTGATGTCACCCGCTTTAAAATTTAATGTTTTTTTTGTTGAGAAGAAGTTCGTTTCTAACTATAAGAGTGTAATACATAGTGAGAGTTTTACTGTTGTTATTTAGCTGAAGATCACAATAGTTTTGGGGAATTCAGAAGAAATGGTTGCAACGGTTTGGTAGACGAATTTGAGAAGGTGAGTAAACTGGAAATTAAAAGTAAACAAAACTAAGAAAGAGCAAGAAGGTAGGAGTCAACTAAAATTTTTTGAACATGAATAAGGGATTATTAGCATAAACAAATTGTTTCATTTAATTAGGGAGTAGTAGTCAGGTGGCAGATGGTTGTATGAGAGGTGTAAGGATTGAACTTTAGAAGTGACGATGGTGCTATTGTGAACAACCTGTGGAGACAGGAAGACTTTCTCTAAGATGGAACAACGACAAATATTAGAGGATAGTATGGAACCAACACTGTTAGATGGGGATGGGGAGCATAAAGTTTAATATGTTTTGCAGGGAGGAGCGCCTCCCTGTTGGTGTGACTATTAATGGAGGAGTGTGACGACACAAAGTATTATTCAGTGGACGAGGAGAGATATCATTGAGGAGGATTTCGATTATTAAAGAGGTTTTGAAGAAAATAAAAGAGAATTTAAATACGGGTTTGGAGTGAAGAAGTGGAAGAAGTCATGGAAGGAACAGGATGGAGTGATCTTTGAACCTCCCACAGCATGTGTAAGCATTGTTTAAGGTAGGCCTGAAAGAAGGAAAATATTTTTTTCGGAATTAAACGTGCAGATGGAGTATGAAGCAAGTTAACATTATAAAGAGAATTCAATGACACAGTCTAGCGTTCACTTGGTAAACTAAAAGTAACCAGAACATGTGTAGAAGGTTGGAGATAGAGATAGAATCCATTGCAGATGAGTGTCGGAACGGTAGAGAAAGGTAGAATCCATACCTGTGTTTGTGTTGTGAAAGTTAGGAGCTAATAACTACCTTACCTGTGCTGTGAAGGAAGGTCTGAGAAAATAAATACAAACCCGTGCTGTGTAGGTAGGTTATGGAGATAATCCATACATTACTTCTGATGGCTGGGGTAGGAAGGTTAGGAGGATAACAAATCGTTACCTGTGTTGAGTAGGAAGGGGAATAATAACTACATTAACAGTGGCTGTGTAGAAGGTTGAGTGATAATACAAACATTACCTGGCTGTGTAGGAAGGATGGGAGATAAAAAATACCTTTACCTGTGTTGTGTAGGAAGGCTGGAGATAATAAAATACATATCTCCTGTGCTGAGTAGTGATGGTTGGAGATAAATACATACATTATCGGTGCGGTGAAGGAATGTGGCGGATAAAACATACATTACCTGTGCTGTGTAGAAGGTTGGAGAGACTAAAGAATACAATTATCTGTGCGGAGTGAAGGAAGGTATGGAAGATTAAAACATCAATGATACCTGTGCAGTGTAGGAAGGTTGTTGAATAATAAATCATTACCTGTGTTGTGTAGGAAGGTTGGGTGATCATAATACATTAATCCTTTGCTGCGTGTAGGTGAAGGTTGTGAAACTAAATACCTTCCTGTTGGCTGTTAGGAAGGTGAGGAAAATAAATACTTTACCTGTGGTCAGTGTAGGAAGGATATGGAGATAATAACTTAGCCATTACCTGTGCTGTGAAGGACAGGTTTGTAGATAGTACAAACAATACCTGTGGCTCTAGTATGAAGGTTGGATACAGTACATCCAATACAAGTTGATGTGTTAAAAGGATGGAGTGATACAAAAAAATAACCACCCTGTACAATAAATAGGACAGGTTGGAGGATAATAAATACATGACATGTGATGATGTAGGAATGTTGGAGATAGCGCATCCCCTTACCTAGTGAAGTGATCAGACAGGCATGGTCGTCGATACACTACTCCTTACGGTGTGCTGTGACGTCAGGAGAGCTAGAACAAGACCACTTGAATGTGCTGTCTAGGCCTATTTATGCTAGTCACTAACATTACCTTGTGATGTGTCGTAAGGTTTGGAGACCATCAACATACATTCACCTGTTCTGTGAAGGGCGGGTGACGAACGTCAATCCATAATCACTACTTTGTGTATGACGTTGGAGCATACAACCTATACTTCCGAGTGTGCAGTAGTAGGCCTGAATGTCGACCCGACTACAAATGCAAGTGAGCTTGTGATCGGCAGGTTGGAGACCATAACTACATTGGCATGTGCTTGTAGGCAAGGTATGGCGCCAGCAAACCAATACCATGAGATGTTTAGGGCGTGGTGACGAACGTAAATCCTTTGCCTTGCAGATATAGGTACGAGGATGGAGTAGCCCGTAAAATACCTTGCATGTGCTGTGTATAGGGAGGTTTAGAAGTACATCACCTCACCCAGGAGATGTGATAGGCAGGTAGAGACAGAAACTACCTAACACATGATGTGTAGGCAGGGCTGAGCCCGTAACATACATATACCCGAGCTGTGTTTGAGTGAAGTGCGGGAGCCGATCGTAACATCCAAGCCGGTGTGTGCAAGATTGGTAGAGCACTGTTAAATGTGAATGGCGGCTACACTGAACTGAGGGTAGTCAACATGATTCTGGCAAAACACTGAAAGAATCAATGATGTGGTGAGAGGGTTAAATCACTTGAGTCTTCTCAACTTTCCTTCGCGGTAGACGATCTGTGCTGAAAACAAATAATTGTAAAATACTGTTGACACCTCTTCTATGCTTCAACATTCGGTTCAACAATTCTCTTTTATTGTAGAACAGAATTTCGTCCATATACTCCGAAGTATTATCACTTATAGTCGTCGGTTGACTCAGTATATAAGTTGTGTTTCAGTCCGAACAGTCCTCGAAACGCTGAAGCGACGAGAAAATCTGTATTTAGTATCTTGGCAAATACAATTGATGCAAGATAATAGTTAGTAATGTTTGCAGTAAAAGCTACATATGTTGTAAGATTAGTCTCGTTTTATACTTTTACTTAAAACGTTGAAATGCATATCATGGTGATTTATGAGATAAAAAAAAGTGACAAAAATTATGGTTATTTAGTTTCAATAATAACAATAATATTTCTCGATTTTTTTTGAACGATATTCAATCATACTTTCTGTGACTCGCTTTTATATAGAGTAGATAGATATTTATATAAATATTTGAATAATTGTCGTCGAGAAATACACAGATTAAACTACCAGACATAACCAAAAACACACGACACTGGAAGACATCTGAGTTGCTGGTGCAGCGGGCTTCCTGCCATGCCTTACCTCGTGCTGGGAGCAGCACTGCGCCTAGCCTTGCCTTTACCCAGGTGCTGGTCCGGCATGCTGCCTGCCGGCCTTACCAGGTGCAGAGCAGCTGGCTGCCCTGCCTGCCTTACCCAGGAGCTGGTGCAGGCTGCAGCCTGACCTGCCTTACCCAGGAGCTGGTGCGCTGTCTGCCTCCTGCCTATCCAGGTGCGTGGGGCATGCTGGCTGCCTGCCCTGCCTTACCCAGGAGTGCAGTGCATCTTGCAGCCTAGCCTGCCTTACCCATATGCTGTGCAAGCTAACTACCCCTGCCTACCCAGTGTGCTGGCGCAGCGGGCTGCCTGCCTGCCTTACCCCATGCTGTTGGCAGCTGGCAGCCTCCGCTGCCTTACCGTTTGCTGGTGCATCTGCTGGCCTGCCTGCCTTTACCCAGGTACTGGAGAGGCAGCATTGCTGCCTGCCTGCCTTTACACCATGCTGGTGCAGCTGGCGCCTGCCTGCCGTACACCAGGTGCCTGGTGCGCAGGGCTGCCCTCCACCTTCCCAGGTGCTGGTGACAGCTGGCGCCTGCCAGCCTTACCCAGGTGCTGTGCAGGTGGCTACCTGCCTGCCTTACGCCCAGGATGCTAGTGCAGCTGCTGCCCTCCTGCCTTGCCCGGGAGGGGGGGGGGAGGATGGGGGGAGGGGAGGATCCTGGTGCAGCTGCTGCATGCCTGCCTTACTTCCAGGTGGAAGGTGGAGCTGGCTGCACGCTTGCCTTATCCCAGGTGAGCTGGGCAGCATGGCTGCCCGCCTGCCTGCATAACCCAGGTTCTAGTACAGCTGGCTGCACGCCTGCCTTACCCAGGTGCAGAGCAGCTGCTGCCTGCCTGCCTTACCAGGTTGCGGTGCAGCTGGCAGGCTGCCTGGCCCTGCCTTACTCGGTGCTGGGGCTTGCTGGCTGCCTGCCCGCCTGCCTTACCCAGGTGCTGGGTGCAGCTGGCTGCCCGAATTCCTTACCCAGTTCTGGTGCAGCTGGCTTCCCTGCCAGCTGCCTATACCCAGGCAGGTGCAGACTGGCTGCCTGCCTGCCTTACCCAGGTGCTGGTGCAACTGCTGCCTGCCTGCCTTACCCAGGTGCTAATGCAGCTTACTACCCACCTGCCTAACCCGTTCTGGTGAGCTGCTGCCAGCCAGCCTATCCCAGGTACTGGTTGAGCTTGTTGCACTGCCTGCTTTAAGATAGATCTTGGGGTGACATTAAAACACCGAGCAACGTAGCCGGAGGCAACAACAAATCAGATATAGACTGCACCAGTATATGGCGCCTGGTAAACCTAGAATAGCGATTCGATAACCTTAGAATAAGGAATCGATCAAGACACGTACAACTGCTGTACATAAGGTTCATATTGGCTGAAGCAGCAACCAGCTACTGAACCCACACCTGGTCAACAGCGTCATGCAAATTTCAGAGAAAAGTACAAACGTTTGCAACAAGCAAGTTCAAGCGTTTCAATGAAAATGTCGTACGAATGACAGGTTGATGGAAATCGACTGACGACACTGGAGACAGAAAGGTCAGGGGAGACATGCTAACGACAGAGATCAGGATGTTCTAGAGAGGGACACAGAAACAAAGGCGATCACAATTGGAAGGCTGCAGACACTGACGATCCACAGGAGTTTTAGGAAGTAAATTCTTCAGTCATAGAGTCCGAACCAGGAAGTGGAAAAGCCTAGCAAGTGACGTATTTGCGGCAGGAGACATACCATAGTTTTAAAAGACGAGGAATGATAAAGCTCAAGAAAGCAAGAGGAGGATCTTGTAGCGCATTCAGGAAGAGGCGGTGCCAGGAGCGAGTCTGTACCCCTGCCACCACATTAGGTGAGTACACACACACACACACACACACACACACTCATACATGCACACACACAGATGAAAGTGAAGTTAATCAGGAAGAATTAACTCAGAAGAGGATGAGAGGACTTCAAGAGACCAGGAAAGACCAGGCACCTGTCCACAACTATCTCCGGAATTTAACCCCGCCAAATGCAAAGTCTTAAAGATCGGAGAAGGGGCAAAAGAACCCCTACGGAGCATAGGCCATGTGGCTAAAACTGCAACCTCCCTCAAGGAGAAAAGACCTATGGGGTGGAGTATAACACCGAGCAATGTCTCCTGACAGCAAACAACATAAAAGGATTAACTGCAAGCAGCTATAGGCGCCAGCAAACCTTGAGTAACAGCGTTTTCCGATACCTTTTAAGTGAACCTTCACTAGTCACTGTACCAACGTGTACGTCCAGGCCCATACTGAAGTACGCAGTCACCTGTATTGGAACCCGTATTTGATCAGAACGTCAAGAAATTAGAGAAGGTCTAAGGTTTTGCAACAAGGTTATTTCACAGAGCTAAGGAAATGTCCTAATGAAGAAAAGGTTACGGGAAAATCCGCCCTCGACACTGAGAAAGGATGGTCAGGGGAGACATGAAAACGGACAATATAAAATACTGTGGGCTGAATAGACATGGTGGACCTAAGACAGGATGTTCCAGAGTGATGGACACAGAAAACCAAGCGTCACAATTGGAGTAGAAGACACAGAGAGTCCAAGGTTTTTAGAAGTATTTCTTCAGTCATAGAGTTGTCAGGCAGTGTGAATAGCCAAAAAAGTGATCGTAATGAGACGTGGGAAAACCATACATAGTTTTAAGAGGAGGTTTGAAACCAGTTTATGAGAAGTGCGAGCGAGACCCAGTAGCAACATAACCAGCTTGACTAGTTTGAGGCAAATAATTAATCCCTTGTTACCTACTTTAGGAAATTTCCTAGAACTGGTGCTAGCAACCACAAATCAATTAACATTTAAGCATGAATGGAAGTACGATAGTAGGCGATCACACAGTTAAGATCCAGAATTTCGACTTAGCAATTACGATGGGCTGTAGAGACCACTATCTCGTTGACTTGGGGTAACGACAGAGAGCTATCATAAGACCATCTTTCTGAACACATAAACCATGCTGCTCAAGAACGTTCATCCCATATACAGTAATAGAGAATCAAATAGAAGATGACCCCAAAATGATGAAAATTATCTCAAAAATCTTACTAGGGCATAATACAGGAATGTATATAGTCGTATCAACAGAGGTGAGGAGTCATCTCTAAATGAATATATATAAAGACGATTAAGAGGGACATTAAAAAGTGATAAGTCCCCCAGAAAAGAGCGAAGAGGGACTATAGAAATTAAAGTTGCTAAGGGATTCTCAAACTAACCCAATTTTTGGGTTAGTTTATAGAACCCTCGCAACATTACTTTCATAGTCCCTCATTAGCTTTTCTTCTATCCCCTTTTTAATGTCCCTCTTATGTCAAATATATATTCAAAATATGACCCCCACCTCTTTTTGATACGCCTATAAATTCCTTTATATATGCCCTAGTAGATATTGAGCTAATTATTCAACATTTTGGGTCATTACTAATTGATCTAATTTCTTTATATGGGATGAACGATCTTTGAGCAGCATGTATAGTGTTCGAAAACTGTCATATTGATAGCTCTTTTCGTTAACCCCAGTCAACAGATAAGTGTTCTCTAAGCCCATCGTAATCTGCTAAGCGAAAATCTGGGACTCTAACTGGTTTTCGCTACTATCGTACTTCCATTCAATGCTAAATGTAATTGATTTGTGGTTGCTAGCACCCAGTCCTCTGAAATTTCTAAATTATTAACAAGGGGATTCTTTAAATTTGCCACAACTAAGTCAAGCAGGTTAGTTGCTACTGGGTCCCTCTCTCTCACTTCTCCCATAAACTGTATTCAAACCTCCTCTTAAAACTATGTATGGTTCCCAACGTCCATTACGTCACTTTTTAGGCTATTCCACTGCCTGAACAACTCTATGACTGAAGAAATATTTTCCTAACAACCCTTTGACTCATCTGTGTCTTCAACTTCCAATTGTTACGCCTTGTTTCTGGTCCCATCACTGGAACATCCTGTCTTAGTCCACCATGTCTATTCAGCACAGTTTTTATATGTCGTTATCATGTCTCCCCTAAACCTTTCCTATCCTCCAGTGTCGTCAGGCCGATTTCCCTTAACCTTTCTTCATAGGACATTTCCCTTAGCTCTGGAAATAACCTTGTTGCAAACCTTTAGACTTTCTCTAATTTTCTTGACGTTCTTGATCAAATAGGGGTTTCCAAACAGGTGCTGCGACTTCAGTTGGGCCTGACGTACACGGTTACAGTGACTTGAAGGTTTCCCCTTACCTAAGGTATCGGAACGCTGTTCTCAGGTTTGCCAGGCGCCTATATGCTGCTGCAGTTATCTTTTGATGTTTGCTTCAGGAGACTGCTGGGTGTTTATACTCACCCCAAGGTCTTTCTCCTTGAGGGGGGTTTGCAGTTTTAGCCACCTGGCCTATGCCCCCGTCTGGGTTCTTCTTTGCATCTTCTCCGATCTTTATGACTTTGCATTTGGCGGGGTTAAATTCGAGAAGCTAGTTGCTGGACCAGGTGTCCAGTCTGTCCGGGTCTCTTGGAAGTCCCTACCTCATCCTCATCTGATTTAATTCTCCTGTTTAACTTCACATCATCTGGGTGTGTGCATGTATGAGTGTGTGTGTGTGTGTGTGTGTGTGTGTACTCACCTAATTGTGGTTGCAGGGGTAAAGACTCAGCTCCTGGCACCGCCTCTTCACTGATCGCTACAAGATCCTCTCTCTGTTTTCTGAGCTTTATCATACCTCGTCTTAAAACTATGTATGTCTCCTGCCTCAACTAGGGTCACTTGCTAGGTTTTTTCCACTTCCTGACGACTCTATGACTGAAGAAATACTTCCTAACATCCCTGTGACTCGTCTGAGTCTTCAGCTTCCAATTGTGATCCTTTTTTTCTGTGTCCCCTCTCTAGAACATCCTGTCTCTGTCGTTATCATGTCTCCCCTGACCTTTCTGTCCTCCATGTCGTCAGTCCGTTTTTCCCTCAACCTTTCATTGTACAACATTCTCATGAACTCTTGAACTAGCCTTGTTGCAAACGTTTGTACTTTCTCTAATTTCATGACGTGCTTGACCAGGTGTGGGTTCCAGACTGGTGCTGCATACTCCAATATGAACCTAATGTACGCAGTGTACAGGGTCTTGAACGATTCCTTATTAAGGTATCAAAAACGCTATTCTCAGGTTTACCAGGCCCCATATACTGGAGCAGTTATCTGATTGATGTGTGCCTCCGGATACGTTGCTCGGTGTTAAAGTCACCCCAAGTTTCTTTCTTCCTGAGTGAGGTTTGTAGTCTTTGCCCCACCTAGCCTTTACTCTGTCTGCTGTCTTCTTTGCCCTTCCCCAATCTTCATGACTTTGGCATTTGGAAGGGTTGAATTCGAGAAGCCAGTTTCTGTACCATGTGTCCGCCTGTCCAGGTCTCTTTGTAGTCCCTGGCTCATTCTCATCCGATTTAATTCTTTTCAACAATTTCATATCATCTGCAAATTGGGTCACTTCAGATCTATCCCTTCAATCATGTCATTCACATAATGAGAACCTTCAAAATAGGGAGGCCAAGCCCATGATGACACTATTCAGGTCACTTTTTCTATCTAGGCTGGAATATTGCTGCACACTAACAGCACCCTTCAAGGCAGGTGAAATTGCTGACCTGAAAATGTACAGGAAACCTTCACGGCGCGCATAACGGAGATAAAACACCTCAATTACTGGGAGCGCTTGAGGTTCCTAAACCTGTTTCCTGGAACGCAGGCGGGAGAGGTACATGATTATATACACCTGGAAAATCCTAGAGGTACTAGTACCGAACTTGCACACGAAAATCCCCACACTATGAAAGCAAAAGACTTGGCAGACGATGCACCCATCCCCCCAATGAAAAGCAGGGGTGTCACTAGCACGTTAAGAGACCATACAATAAGTGTCAGGGGCGCGGGGACTGTTCAACCCCTCCCAGCATACATAAGGGGGATTACACAGACCCCTGGCAGTCTTCAAGCTGGCACTGGACAAGCACCTAAAGTCGTTCCTGACTAGCCGGGCTGTGGCTCGTACGTTGGTTTGCGTGCAGCCACAGCAACACCTGGTTGATCAGGCTCTGATCCACCAGGGGGCCCGGGTCATAGACCGGGCCGCGGGGGCGTTGACCCCGAACTCTCTCCAGGTAAACTCCAGGAAAACCCATAAAACAAAAACAGCACTGGTCCTAGAACTGACCCCTGTGGACCCCGCTATCACAGGCGCCCACTGTGGTGCCTCTTCACGTACCATGACTCGTTGTTGCCTCCCTGTCAGGTATTCTCTGGTCTTTGTAGTGCCCTCCCTGTTATTTTGCGCCTGATCCTCCACCCTTCTGCACTAATCTCTTGTGAGGAACTGCGCCGAGGGCCTTCATGCAGTCCAGGAAAATGCAATCCTCCCACCCCTCTCTCATGTGTCTTACTTCTGCTATCTTTTCATAGAACTCCAGAAGGTTTGTGACACAGGATTTGCCTTTCCATGAATCTATGCTGGTTGTCATTTAAAATGTTGTTCTGTTCAAATTTGCTCCATCACTCTCCTCCTGATAATCTTCTCCATGACTTTTCATGCTGTACACTTCAGAGACACTGGTCTGTAATTTAATGCCTCGTTTCTGTCACCTTTCTAAAAAAGGGGGACTACATTTGCAGTCCTCCATATCTCAGGCATTTTTCCCAGTTCAAAGGATGTGTTTAAGATTTAGGTTGGGGGTACGCACAGCATCTCTGCTCCTTCGCTAAGGACCCAAGGGGGAGATTTTGCCCGGTTTTCATTCGCCTTTGAGGTATCAAGTTCACTTAGCAGCAACTGCACCTCCCTCCGTTTTGGTATGTCATCCAACACTTATTGGTATTTATTCCTTTTTGATGTTCCCCTCTGTCCCTGTTTTTCCCAGAGCTCTTACAGTCTCTTCTGTAAAAAACTTATTTAAATCTCCTGTTTTTGCTCCTCACATACCTCCTGATCGTTCCTGACTCTGCTATTAATCTCCCTATTTTCAAGTGTTCTTTTGCCTTCTGTACTTTTTCCATTCTATGTTGCACTTGTCCTTGCCTCCTTACACCGTCGGGTAAACCAGGGTCGTTTTTTGTCTTCCCATTTTTTTTGTTGCCCTTTGGGAATAAAACCTTTTTTGTGGCTCCTGCATTTCGTGTTTTGCGGTGTGTGTGTGTGTGTGTGTGGTGTGGGTGTTGTGTGTGTGTTACTCACCTATTTGTACTCACCTATTTGTGGTTGCTGGGTCGAGTCACAGCTCCTGGCCCCGCCTCTTCGCTGATTGCTACTAGGTCCTCTCTCTCCCTGCCCCATGAGCTCTATCATACCTCGCCTTAAAACTATGTATGGTTCCCGCCTCCACTACGTCACTTTCTAGCTATTCCATGGCCTGACTCCCATGACTGAAGAATACTTCCTAACAACCCTTTGACTCATCTGTGTCTTCAACTTCCAATTGTGACGTCCCTTTTGTCTGTGTCCCTTCTCTGGAAAATCCCGTCTTTGTCCACCTTGTCTATTCCCCGCAGTATTTTATATGTCGTTATCATGTCTCCCCCGACCCTCCTGGCCTCCCGTGTCGTCAGGCCGATTTCCCTCAACCTTTCTTCGTAGGACAATCCCAGTAGCTCTGGGACTAGTCTTGTTGCAAAGCTTTGCACTTCTCTAATTTCTTGACGTGCTTGACTAGGTGTGGATTAGAAACTGGTGCTGCATACTCCCCGTATGGGCCTGACGTAAATGACGATACTGAGGTTTTTCAGAACACTATCCGTAGGTTTGCCCGGCGCCCGTATGCTGCAGCAGTTATGTGATTGATGTGCGCCTCAGGAGATATGCTCGGTGTTATACTCACCCCCAGATCTTTTTCCTTGAGCGAGGTTGCAGTCTTTGGCCATCTAATCTATATTTTGTCTGCGGTCTTCTTGCCCTTCCCCCAAAAATTCATGACTTTGCATTTGGCAGGGGTTAAATTCAAGGAGCCAGTTGCTTGGCCCCGGCTTGTAGCCTGTCCAGTCTCTTTGTTTTCTTGCCTGATCCTCATCCCATTTGTTCTTCTCATTAACTTGGACATCATCTGCAAACAATGATAATTCTGAATCTATCCCTTCAGTTATGTCGTTCAAATTTTAACAAAAACAGCACAGGTCCTAGGACTGACCCCTGTGGAACCCTGCTTGTCACAGGCGCCCACTCTGACACCTCGTCGCGTACCATGATCGTTGTTGCCTCCCTGTCAGGTATTCTCTGATTCCATTGCAGTGCCTTTCCTGTTAGGTGTGCCTGATCCTCTAGCTTTTGCAGTAACCTCTTGTGAGGAACTGTGTCGAAGGCCTTCTTGCAGTCCAAAAATATGCAGTCGATCCACCCTGTCTCTCTTGTCTTACTTCTGTCCCTTGTCATAAAACTCTAGTAGGTTTGTGACACAGGGTTTTCCTTCCCTGAAACCGTGCTGGGGTTTTCAATTATACACTTGTTTCTTTCCAGGTGCCCAACCACTTTCCTCTGATGATCTTCTCCATGACCTTGCATACTATACACGCTAGTGATACAGGTCTGTAGTTTAGTGCCTCATGTCTGTCCCTTTTTAAAAATTGGGACTACATTTGCCATTTTTCATACCTCAGGGAGTTGCCCAGTTTCAAATGATGTGTTGAAAATCTTTGTTAATGGCTCACCCCAATATCTTTGCTCCCTCCTTAAGGACCCACGAGAGATGTTGTTTTGGTCCCACCGCCTTTGAGGTGTCAAGTTGCATAGCAGCTTCTTCAGCTCCTCCTTGGTTATATGTACCTCATCCAGCACTTGCTGGTGTGCCCCCTGTTCTGATTTCCTGTAGTCCTATTGGTTTCCACTGTAAATAACCCCTTTTAAAACTTCTGTTGAGCTCCTGACTATCTCCTGGTCGTTTCTTGTGAATTCCCCATCACCCTTCCTCAGTCTGATTACCTGGTCCTTGACTGTTGTTTTCCTCCTTATGTGGCTGTACAACAGCTTCGGTCAGTCTTTACTCTTTATTCTAGTCATTTTTCATATTGTCTCTGAGCCTCCCTTCTTATCTGTGCATATTCGTTTTTGGCTCTTAGGCTGATTTCTTTATTTTCCTGAGTTCTCTGTCTTTGTACCTTTTCCATTCTCTAGTACACTAGTTTTTCCTCCCTACACTTTGGGTGACCCAAAGGACTCATCCCGTTCTCCATTATTTCTGTTTCCCTTGGGAACAAAACTCCTCTGCCTCCTTGCATTTTGTTGCCACTAGTCCTTATTTCTTGTACTGGGTTTTTCCTGTCAGTTCCTTCTCCCAATGAAGCCTTAAAGGAAGTTCCTCATGCAGGTAGTTCCCCCTTTTTTAGTTTGGTTTTTTCCACCCTATTCTGCTATCCCCCATTGGAGCTCAACTATGTAGTCGAAGCACAGAACCCCCATGATCACTAGCTCCCAGTTGCCTTTTATACATGATACCCCCGATGTCCGAACTTTCTCAAGGTGAATACAAGGTCCAGCCTTGCAGTTTCATCCTCTCCTTCTCTCTGGTATGTCCTCTAACATGTTGACGCAAGAGGTTTTCCAGTACCACATCCATCATCTTGGCTCTGCATGTTTCGGAACCCCCATGGGGCTCCGGTTTTTCCAGTCAATCTCCTTGGTGATTGAAAACACCCCTAACTAGTAACTTTGCCCCCCCCCATGTGTGCTCTCCTGGCCAACCCCGGTGTGTGTCGATCATTGCTCTGTTGCTTCTCATCGATTCTTCTCTTGGCCTCCTGCAGTTCTGTGGTGGGTTGTATATTACGCAATTATCACCTTTTGACCCTCAGAAAGGATTGTTCCTACTAAGTAGTTCCTTTCGCCTGTGCCATCCATTAGTTGTATTTTCTCGAAATCCCCCTGGTTTTTAATGAGGGAGTGCAACTCCCCCTCCCCCTCTCCTCCCTCTGTCTTTCCTGAGGATTTGATATCCAGATGGAAAGATTGAATCTGTTATTATTCTGGTAAGTTTGTTTCTGTGAGTGTATTATGTCTGGGGATGTCTCCTTGATTCTTTCGTGCCACTCCTTGTACTTGTTTTTTATTCCATCTGCATTCTATACCACACCTTCAACTCTTTTCTAAGACTGTGGTCTGGGAGGTATATTGGGGTTGGGGAAATGGGAGACCTGGTAAAGAACTATGGGTGTTGCTGTGGGGGTGGAGTTTGTAATGTAGTGGGTGGGGGCATTTGGGTGTGGCATGGGTGTTTTGATTTAGAGTGTTTGGTTTCAAATGGGGTTGACTGGTTGGGAGGCTTCATAGGAAGTTGTGAGGGGGGCTGTATTTGATCTTCTTCCTGGGTCTGGGATCTCCTGTCTGTCTTCTCCATCCCCTCTCTTTCCTCCTTTCGCCTTTGTACCATCTCTCTCAGTTTCTGCCTTTCTTCTTGTGTTCTGTCGCGGTCGGATACACCTTCCTGTATGCCGGCATGTCCCTTAATCTGCTTTCTCCTGCAGGAGCCTGGTCCGAGTCACTTCTGCCTTGAAGGTCACTTTCACTGGCCGGGTTTTTTTTTTTTACAAACCCCCCCTATTCTCCGAAATTTTTCCCCTGGGTCAGTCGTCTTCTCCTATTGGCTTTCATGATGCTTTCAATTGCTTTTTTTTCCCTTGTTTTCTTGCTTCAAATGTTTCCCCTTCAACTTCCTGGGGCCCATACACAAAGACTGACCTCACCCTTTCTTTCCCCCAAACCGGGGTTGGGGGTTATTTTTTTTTTAGCCCCGGGCAAGTTTTCTTTTCCTTTTTTGGGGGGTTTTAATGTATTGGGGGGGGCCAAGTGGGGCCGGGGTTTTATTTTGGATTTTTTGGGCCTGGGGTTGGGGTTGGGGCCCCCAAATTTAAGGCTTAGCTTTTTCCCGGGGTTTTGGGTCCCCTTTCGGGTCTTCTCCCCCCCTTTTTGCCTTTTTATTTTTAACCTCCCCTTTTAATTTTTAGTGCGTCCTTTTGTAATAAAAATTTTTTTGGGTTCCCCTTTAGGCTTTTTCGGGATTTTCCCAGCCTTTTTCCTTAAACCCCTTTCCCATGGCCTTTTTTTTTTACAAACCCCCTTTTTTCCCCGGGTTTTCCAAATTCTTCCCTTTTCCCCTTCCTTTCTATGTTTTAATTTTTTTTTTCCCTTGTTTTTTTTCCCAAATTTTTTTCCCCTTTTTTGGGGGCCCTGCGGCCCAAACCCTTTCATTTCCCCCTTCCTGTTTCCCTTATTTTTTTTTTTCCTCCCGGGCAACCCTTTTCTTTTTCCGGGATTTTGGGGCTCAGGGTGGGAAAATTTTTTGGGGTCGTTTTGTTGTTGGGGGTTTTTAAGTTAGTGTTTTTTTAATAATTTTTGGGGGGGGTTTTATTGGGGGTTGTTTTTTTATTTAAGGATTAGGGTGGGGAGGGGTTTTGGGGCAAAAAATTTTCAGCGGGCCGCAGGAGAATTTTCACCCAAAAGGGGTTCCGGGGCCCCCCGGGCCCAACATGCCCCTCCCACTTTTCCCCATAAACCCCTTTCCTTTTATGCGTTTTTCGGTTTTTTCCCAAACCCCTTTTTAGGGAGGTCCCCGAACCCGGGGGCATTTACCCCCCGGGGCCCGGGAAAAAACCGGCCCCGGCCCCACCCCCCACCGACCCTAGGGGGGGGCCGGGGGAGCGAAGTTGGGGAAGGAAAAAAGGGCCAAAAGGGGGGGGGGGGTTGGGGGAACCTTTAAACGTTGGGAGGGGGGGGGGGTGGGGGGGGGGGGGAGGCGGGGGGGAAAGGGAGGGGGGGGGTGGGAGGGTGAACGGGGGGAGGGGAGGGTGAACGGGGGAAGGGGAGGGATCGGGGGAAAAGCAGTGAGATGTCGGGGGTTTCAGGGGGGGGGTGTATGTGTTGTTGGATTTGTGTGTGTGGGGTGACTGTGTGTGTTTTTCTGTGGGGTGTGTGGGGTTTGTGGGGTGTGTTGGTGTGGTGTTTGTGTGGTTTGTGTGTGTGTATGTGTGTGTGTAAGTTTGTGTGGGTTTATTATTTATAAAAGGGGATTTTGGGTTGTGCTTTTGAAGAGTCTCAGGGGTTTCCCTTGGCTGCCCACAATTTTTTTGTGACCTGCCCCCCAACCCCCTGGGATTTGACTGGCAAATATTTATAGTGTGTGTGTGTATCACCCTTTGTACTCCCCTTTAGTTGAGGTTGTGGGGGTCGGTCCAAAGCCCCGGGCCCCCCGCCTCTTCCCCTGATCGTACTAGGCCCACTCTCCCGGGGCCCGGAGCTTTTCACCCTCTGTTAAAAAGTTATGAAATGGACCCTGCCTCCACTTCATCGTTCCAAACTATTCACTTACTGGACTATCCGTGGCCCTGAAGGAAATATTTTCCAAAACCCCCTGTAAATTCTTCTGTGTTTCAGTTTCCCAAACTGTGCCCCCTTTTGTTACTGGCCCAAAATTAGGGAAACACCCTGTTTTGTCCTGTGGGTTTTGGTGTGTGTGTGTGTGTTGTGTGGGTGTGTGTGTGTGTGGGGTTTGTGTATAGGGAGTGTGTGAGTGTGTGTGTGTGGGGTGGTGTGTTTGTTGTGTTGTTTTGTGTGTGTTTTGTGTTTTGTTTTGTGTGTGTTTGTTGTGGTCCCGTGCGTTTTGTGTGTGTGTGTGGGGGGTGTGTGGGGTGTTTTGTGTGTGTGTGGGTGGTGTGTGGTGTGTGGGTGTGTGTGTGTGAAAATCTGCTTTGGGAAACCACAGTGTTAAAAACTCAAATGTTTCCCCCTCTCATCTAAAAAAATTTAATTATATTTTGGTGGCGCCCCCCTAGAATTTTTTTTTTTAAAAATTATGAGTTAGGTTCCCTTTGCAAAAAATTGGTCATTTTTGGTGTTTTCTTTTATTTTTGGTGTGTATAATTCATTCAGCTGCTTCTTTTGGGTTTTCCAAAAATTTTTAAACTATCCGTAAATTTTTAAAAAGGGAATTAAAAATTTTTTTTGGTGTTTCAAAATTAATGTTTAAGGTGGGTTCATTTTTTTTAAACCTTTGTGTTTTAAATAAAAAAAAAAAAAGTTTAACGAAGAAAATTTTTGGGAAAATTTAAATATTAAAGAAATAAAAATAACAACAACAATAATAATAAAAATTAATAATAAAAAATTTTTAATAATAATAATAATAAAAAATAATAATAATAAAAATAATAAATCAAAAATAATAATAATAATAATAATAATAATAATAAAAAATAATAATAATTTTTAATAATTATAAAAATTTAATAATAATAATAATAAAAATTTGTTAAGAGGGGGAAAGGGTAGTTTTTTTCCAGCAAAAAACTTTGGGGAAAAAAGTGATGTAAAACCACTCTTTTTAAAATTTAATTTTTTTTTTGTTGAGAAGATTTTCGGTTCCCAAAACTAAAAGATTGAAAATACAAGTGGGGAGTTTTACTGTTTTTTAGTGATTTAAACAATTTTTTTTGGGAGATTTTTGAAGAAATTTTTGAAACGGTTGGTAGACGAATTTGAGGGGGGGGAAAACCTGGAAATTAAAAGTAAAAAAAAAAAAGGGAAAGAGAAAAGGTTTTGGTAGGAGCAACTAAATTTTTGACGGGGAATTAGGGATTTTGAGGGAAAAAAATTTTTTCTTTTTTTTAAGGGATTTGGTAGAAGGTTGGCAGAAGGGGTTGTATGAGAGGTGAAGGTTGAATTTTAAAAAGTGACAAATGGTGCTTTGGGAAAACATCTGGGGAGACAGAGAACTTTCTTTTAAGGGGAAAAAAAAACGACAAATTTTTAGGTGGTTTGTATGGAACCAACACTGTTATAAAAGGTGGGGGGCATAAGTTTAATATGTTGCAGGGAGGGGAAACTGCCTCCCTGTGTGGGTGAATATTAAAATGGAGGAAATTGTTTACGGAACCACAAATGGATTTTCGTGGGATTTAGGAGGGATTCTTGAGGTGATTTCGATAAAAAGGAAGGTTGAAAAAAAAATAAAAAGAAAAATAAATACGGGGTTGGAGTGAAAAAGTGGAAGGGTCATGGAAGGAAAGGTTGGAGTGTCTTTGAACATCCTTTAGGCATGTGTAAAAAAGTTAAGTAGGCATGATGGGGAAAGGGAAAATTTTTTTTTTTTGAGATAAAGTGCGAAGGAGTATGACAAGGGTTTAAAATTTAAAAAACGGAAATTTTTTGAAAATGTTTAGCGCCTTGGTAAAAATAATTTCCGTACTGTGTTAAAGGGAAAGGGTTGGGTTGGGGGGTTTAAAAAATACATTTCCCGTTAGGTGTGGAAGGGGTTGGGGAAGGGTGTAAATACTTTTCCCGTGTTGTGTTGGAAAGGGTTTGGGGATAATAAATACATTACCTGTGCTTTTTGTAGGAAGGTTGGAGAAAATAAAACATTACCTGTGCTGGGTAGGAAAAGGTTTTTTTTGGGGAAAATTAATAAAATACATTTCTTGTGCTGTTTTTTTAGGAAAGGTTTTGGGGATAAAAAAATTTCGTTACCTGTGTTGTGTAAAGGGAAAGGGTTGGGAGATAATAAATAAATTTTCTGTTGCTTGTAGGAAGGTTGGTGATTTAAAAAATACATTACCTGTGCTGTGTAGGAAGGTTTGGGATAAAAAATAACATTAACCCGTGTTGTGTAGGGGAAAGGTTGGGGATAATAAATACATTATTTGTGCTGAGTAGGAAGGTTGGGGTAATAAAAAATTTTTCTGTGCGGGGTAGGAAGGTTGGAGATAAAAAAAAACATTACCTGTTTCTGTGTGGAAAGGGGTTTGGGGATAAAAAATACATTATCCCGGGGGTGTTGGAAGGTTTGGGGATTAAAAAAAAATTACCCGTGCTGTGTAGGGAAAAATTGGTGATAATAAATACATTACCTTTGTTGTGTAGGAAGGTTGGTGATAATTAAAAAAATTACCTGTGCTGTGTGGAAGGTTGGTGATAATTAAAAACATTACCTTGCTGTGTAGGAAAGGGGTTTAGGATAATAAATACATTACCCCGTGCTGTTTTAGGAAGGTTGGAGATAATAAATACATTAACCCGTGCTGTGAAGGAAGGTTGGGGGATAGTAAAAACATTACCTGTGCTCTGTATGAAGGTTGGATACAGTAAATTTCAATACATGTGATGTGTTTAAAAAAGGGTGGAGAATTTAAAAAAATACATTACCTGTATGTTTGGAAGGTTGGAGATAATAAAAACATTACCTGTGATGTGTAGGAAGGTTGGGATAGTGAATACATTTCATGTGATGTGTAGAGAAAGGGTGGAGTTAGTAAATACATTACGTGTGCTGGTAGGAAAAGGGTTGGGGGATAGTAAATTAAAATTTTTATGTGCTGTATAGGGAATTTTTTGGGTAGTAAATACTTACTGTGATGTGTAGGAAGGGTTGGGAACCGGGAAATACATTACCTGTTATGTGTAGGGAGGGTGCGATAGGAAATACATTCCCGTATTTTGTAGGAAGGGGGGAGTAATAATAATTTTCGTGTGCTGTGTTTGGAAGGTTGGAGACAGTTAAAATACATTGCATGTGCGGGGTAGGAAGGTTGGAGACAGTAAATAATTTCTGTGCTGGGGTTTGGAAAGGGTTTGGGGACGGGAAATACATTACCCGTGATTTTGTAGGGAGGGTGACGATAGTAAATTTCATTGCCTTTTTTTGTAGGAAGGTTGGAGACCGTAAAAACATTGCATTTGCTGTGAAAGGGGGTTTAGAAAAGTAAAAACATTTTCCTGTGTGTGTAGGGGAAAGGTTTTTAGACAGTAAATCATTACCTGTGGGTGGTTTTGGGAAAGGGTTGGAACAGTAAAAAACATTACCTGTGATGTGTAGGGAGGGTGACGAAGTAAAACCCTTGCCGGGGATGTGCAAGGGGGGGTAGAGATTTTTAATGGTTGGCGGAAATATGGGAAAAAAATGGTTTTTCAACATGATTTTTGGCAAAAACCCAAAGAATGGGAAAAAAATGGGTGGGTGAAAAGTGTTATTATCTTTGTCTGCTCAACTTTCCTTCGAGGGGAGACGATCTGTGGGTAAAAAAAAATTGTAAAATTTTTCCCGTTGAAAACCTTCTTATTTTTCTTTTAAATTTTTTTTCAAAAAATTCTTTTTTTGTATATTCAGAATTTAGTTTCTTTTTTTCCGAAAATTTTACTTGTCGCGGTGATTCAGTTTTTTTTTTGTGTTTCTAGTCATTTTTGTTTTTTCTTAACTGAAGGGGAAGGAAAAAAAATTTTTTTTTTTTGAGTATAATTGTGCTGGGATAATAGTTAGTTAATGTTTGCAGTAAAAACTTACATTGTTAGTAAAGATTGTTTTTTTATACTTTCCCTTAAAAACGTTGAATTATATAATGGTGAATTTTTGAGATAAAAAAAAAAAATGAAAAAATTTTTTGGTTATTTTGGTTTCAATATTAACAATATATTTTCTCGTTTTTTTTGAAAAGATATTCATTCATAATTTTTGTGAACGTTTATATTTTGTAGAGAGTTTTTATATAAAAATTTTGGGAAAAATTTCGTCCCAGAATCACAGATTTAAAACCCCCGTAACCAAAAACCCCTCGGGCATTGAAGACATTCTGAGGTGTGGTGGGAGCTGGCCCCTTTTCCCGCCTGCCTTACCCCGGGGTGGAGAGCTGGTTTCCTGCCTGCCTTACCCAGGTGCTGGTGCAGTGGCTGCCTGGGCCCGCCTTACCCAGGTGCTGGAGCAGCTGGCTGCCCGCCCGCCTTACCCCCGGTGCTGGTGCATGGCTGCCTGGGCCCGCCTTCCCCCGGGTGGTGCAGCTGGTGCCGCCTGCCTTTTCCAGGGGCTGGGGGAGTTTGGGGGGTGCCGCCTGCCTTACCCAGGGGGTGGTGCATCTGGCGCCTGCCTGCCTTACCCCGATGCTGGTGCAGCTAACTACCCGCCGGGCCCTTACCCAAAAGGGGCTGGCGACAAACTGGCTGCCCGCCTGCCTTACCCCGATGCTGTTGAAATGGCTGCCCCCTTTCCTTACCGAGGTGGGTTGGGGCATTGGCCTTTCCTGCCTGCCTTACCCCGGTTTTGGTGCAGCTGGCTGCCTGCCCCGCCTTACCCAGGTGCTGGGCAGTGGCTGCCTGCCTGCCTTACCCCGGGGCTTTGGTTTCAGCTGGCTGCCCTCCTGCTTACCCAGGTGCTGGTGCAGTGGTGCCTTTCCTGCCTTTCCCGGTTCTGGTGCAGGTGGCCCTGCCCTTTCCTTACCCAGGTGCTAGGGGCAGCTGGGTTTCCCCCCCTGCCTTGCCCAGATTGGGTGCGCTGGCTGCATGCCTGCCTTTCCCCGGTGATGGTGCGCTGGCTGCACGTTGCCTTACCCAAAGGGGTGGTGCAGCTGGCTGCCCCCCCTGCCTGCATTACCCCGGTTTAGTACAGCTGGCTGCCGCCTGCCTTACCCAGGGGCAGGTTTCAGCTGGCGCCTGCCCTGCCTTACCCAGGTGCTGGTGTCCCGGTGGCTGCCTGCCTGCCTTACTCAGGTGCTGGTGCTGCTGGTGCCTGCCGCCTTTCCCCTTTCCCCGGGCTGGTGCAGCTGGCTGCCCGAATTTCCCCCCCCAGGTCTGGTTTCAGCTGGCTTCCTGCCAGCCTGCCCCTTTCCCCGGTGCTGGGGCAGCTGGGGTGGCCGCCCGCCTTAAACCCGGGGCTGGTGCAATGGGGTTTCCTGCCGCCCCTTTCCCAGGTGCTAATGCAGCTTACTACCCCCCTGCCCCCAACCCAAAAGGGTTTTGGTGGAGCTGGCTGCCAGGGCCCGCCTTTCCCAGGTAATGGTTGGTGGGGGTTTCCCGCCCGCTTTCTAGGTGCTGATTTGCTGGTTGCCCGCCTGCCTTACACTTTGGGGCTGGTACAGACGACTGCCTGCCTGCCCCAAACCCCGGGCAGGTCAGTTTGTTGCTGCCCGTTTTACTCAGGTTTCGGTGCAGTGGTTGCCCGCCTGCCTTACATGGGCTGGAACAAAATGGTTGCCCGCCCTGCTTTTCCCCGGTGCTGGTTACAAACCCGGGTTTATTGCCTGTCTACTTTAGGTGCTGGTACAGCTAGTGCCTGCCTGCCTTACCCAGGTGGGGGTGCCGCCCTTTTTGCCTTTATGCCTTATCCAGGTTCTGGTACAAACTGGGTTTTTGCTTGCCTTGCTCAGGGGTGGTACAGCTGGTTGCCCGCCCCCCTTTTTTACCCAGGTGATGGAACAGTGGCGGCCTGCCTGCCTTACCCAGCTGCTGGTGCAGCTTGTTGTCCACTTTGTTTTACCAGGTGTTGGTTTCAAATGGCTTCAACCCCCAATTTCCCCGTTTCTGTTGCATCCCGGGCTGCCTGTTGACTTACCAAAGGGGCTGGAGCAGCTGCCTGCCCGCCCCCCCCCAGGAGATGGGTTGGGAGCTGGCTGGCTCCCTGCTTTACCCAGGTCTGGTTTCAGCTGGTTGTCCCTTTGCATTACCCCAGGGGCTGGTGCAGCTGGTTTAACTCAGGGCCTTTCCTAGGTTTTCGGTGCACCCCGCTGCCAAAACCCGCCTTACCTAGGTCTGGTTTCCGTTGGGGTTTCCCTTGCCTACATAGGGGTTGGTGAAACTGGGCCCCCCTGCATGGGCCCTTTTTTAGGAGCGGGCCCGCTGGCTACTCCCCTCCTTGCCCATGTGGTTGATTTCAGCTGCTGTCCAAACCACCTTACCCCGGTGGTTTGGGGCATTGACCACTCGCCTGAATTACCCCGGTTTCTGGTGCAGCTAGCGCCCCGTCTCCCCTTTTCCTAGGTGAGGTGAGGATTGCTGCCCGCCTGCCTTTTTTCAGATGCTGGTTTTCAAACTGGCTGCATGCCTGCCTTACCCCGGGGCGGGGTGCAGCTAGCTGCCCGCCTTTCCTTTTCCCAGGTGCTGGTGAGGGTAGTGCCCAACCCGCGTTTCCCGGTGCTGATGCAACTGCCTGCTTCCCCGCCTTTAAAAAGGAGTTGTTGAAGTGGCTTCCCTCCTGCCTTACCCAGAAAACGTTTGTGCAGCTGGGGTGCCCGTCTGGGCCCTTTCCGAAGGCTGGTGAAGCTGTCGCCGCCTTCCTTACCCCGGGGCTGGTGCTGCTGGCTGACTTCTGGCTTTCCCCGGTTTCCTTTGGGGTATAGGGCTGCCCCCCTGCTTTACCCGGAGCTGGAAATGCTGGCGGCCTGCCTGCCTTACCCCCGTTGAGGTGCAGTGGTTGCTTCTGCAATTAAACCGGTGCTGGTACAGTGGTTGCCCCCCTTGCCTTTTGGGCAGGTGCTGGTTCAGCTGGTTGCCCCCCCTGTTTTACCCCGGGGAAGGTAAGCTGCCGGCCCTGCCTGCCCTTAAAACCCGCTGGGTGGTTTTTAGCTTGTTCCCATTGTCTTTCCAAAGGGGTTGGGGCAACTGGTTTCACACCCCCCTTTTCCCCGGTGTGTCGCCGCTGACTGCCTTTCTTGACTTAAAAAAGGCGCTGGAGCAGGGTGGCTGCCTGCCTGCCTTACCCGGAAATGGTGCAGCTGGCTGGCCCCATGCTTTACCCCGGGTTTCTGGGGCAGGGTGGATGCCCCTTTGCATTTTCCCCGGTTTCGGTGGAAACTGGCTTAACACCTGCCTTCCTAGGTTTTGGTTCACCCGCTGCCCCCCCTGCCCCTTTCCCAGGGGGTGGTTGGGAGTTGGCTGCCTATTGCCTTACATAGGTGCTGGTGCAGCTGGCCGCCCGTCTTCCCTTTCCCCGGAGCTGGTGCAAAACTGGCTGCTCACCCGCCTTTTCCAGGTGTTTTGGGGCAGTGATGCCCCCCCTACCCCACCCAGGTGGGGGGTTTCAGGGTGGCCCCCTCGAATTTAATTACCCAGGTGTGGGGAAACTACCCGCCCGTCTCTCTTACCTAGGTGTGGTTTGGGGTTGTTGGGCCTTTCCTTTCCCCGATTTTCTGTTGCAGTGGCTGCATGCCGCCCTTTCCCACCCTCGGGGGTGCAGTGGCTGCCCGCCTTTCCTTTTTCCGAGGTGCTGGTGCAGCTTTTTTGCCAACATGCGTTTCCCCGGTGCTGATGCAAACTGCCTGTCTCCCCCGCATTACCAAGGTGTTGCTGCGCTGGCTGCATGCCTGCCTTGCCCAAAATTTTGGTTTCAGCTGGGCTGCCCGTTCCCTTTGGCCCCCCCCTTTCCCGAGGTGCTTGGGGGAAACTGTCCCGGCCCCGCCTTTCCCTTTCCCAGGGGTGGTTTCAGCTGGTGCCCTCCTGCCTTTCCCCGGTGTGGTGCCAAACTGGCTGGGCCCGCCTGCCTTACCCAGGTGCTGGTGCAGGTGGCTGCCTGCCTGCCTTACCCAGGTGCTAGTGCAGCTGGCTGCCCACCTGCCTTGCCCAGGTCCTGGTGCAGCTGGCTGCATGCCTGCCTTACCCAGGTGATGGTGCAGCTGGCTGCATGCTTGCCTTACCCAGGTGCTGGTGCAGCTGGCTGCCCGCCTGCCTGCATTACCCAGGTGCTAGTACAGCTGGCTGCACGCCTGCCTTACCCAGGTGCAGGTGCAGCTGGCTGCCTGCCTGCCTTACCCAGGTGCTGGTGCAGCTGGCTGCCTGCCTGCCTTACTCAGGTGCTGGTGCAGCTGGCTGCCTGCCTGCCTTACCCAGGTGCTGGTGCTGCTGGCTGCCTGCCCGCCTGCCTTACCCAGGTGCTGGTCCAGCTGGCTGCCCGAATTCCTTACCCAGGTGCTGGTGCAGCTGGCTTCCTGCCAGCCTGCCTTACCCAGGTGCTGGTGCAGCTGGCTGCCTGCCTGCCTTACCCAGGTGCTGGTGCAACTGGCTGCCTGCCTGCCTTACCCAGGTGCTAATGCAGCTTACTACCCGCCTGCCTAACCCAGGTGCTGGTGGAGCTGGCTGCCAGCCTGCCTTACCCAGGTACTGGTTGAGCTGGTTGCCTGCCTGCTTTACTCAGGTGCTGATTCCGCTGGTTGCCTGCCTGCCTTACACTGGTGCTGGTTCAGACGACTGCCTGCCTGCCTAACCTTGGGCAGGTACAGTTTGTTGCTGCCTGTTTTACTCAGGTGCTGGTGCAGCTGGTTGCCTGCCTGCCTTACACTGGTGCTGGAACAGCTGGTTGCCTGCGTGCTTTACCCAGGTGCTGGTACAACCGGTTGATTGCCTGCTCTACTCAGGTGCTGGTACAGCTAGCTGCCTGCCTGCCTTACCCAGGTGCAGGTGCAGCTTCTTGCCTTTATGCCTTATCCAGGTTCTGGTACAGCTGGTTGTCTGCTTGCCTTGCTCAGGTGCTGGTACAGCTGGTTGCCCGCCTTCTTTACCCAGGTGATGGAACAGCTGGCGGCCTGCCTGCCTTACCCAGCTGCTGGTGCAGCTTGTTGTCCACTTGTCTTACACAGGTGTTGGTGCAACTGGCTTCACACCTCCATTACCCAGTTTCTGTTGCATCTGACTGCCTGCTTGACTTACCAAGGAGCTGGAGCAGCTGCCTGCCTGCCTTACCCAGGAGATGGTGCAGCTGGCTGGCTCCCTGCTTTACCCAGGTACTGGTGCAGCTGGTTGTCCATTTGCATTACCCATGTGCTGGTGCAGCTGGTTTAACTCCTGCCTTACCTAGGTGCTGGTGCACCCAGCTGCCAACCTGCCTTACCTAGGTGCTGGTGCAGTTGGCTGCCTACTTGCCTTACATAGGTGCTGGTGCTGCTGGCCGCCTGCCTGCCTTTCCCAGGAGCTGGTCCAGCTGGCTACTCACCTGCCTTACCCATGTGTTGATGCAGCTGACTGTCCACCTACCTTACCCAGGTGGTGGTGCAGCTGACCACTCGCCTGAATTACCCAGGTGCTGGTGCAGCTAGCTGCCTGTCTCTCTTACCTATGTGATGGTGAGGAATGCTGCCTGCCTGCCTTAATCAGATGCTGTTGCAGCTGGCTGCATGCCTGCCTTACCCAGGTCGTGGTGCAGCTAGCTGCCCGCCTGCCTTACCGAGGTGCTGGTGCAGCTAGCTGCCAACCTGCGTTTCCCAGGTGCTGATGCAGCTGCCTGTCTCCCTGCCTTAACAAGGAGTTGTTGCAGCTGGCTTAATGCCTGCCTTACCCAGATCGTAGCGCAGCTGGCTGCCCGTCTGCCTTACCGAAGCGCTGGTGAAGCTGTCTGCCTGCCTTCCTTACCCAGGTGCTGGTGCTGCTGGCTGACTTCCTGGCTTGCCCAGGTGCTGGTGTATAGGGCTGCCCGCCTGCTTTACCTAGGAGCTGGAACTGCTGGCTGCCTGCCTGCCTTACCCAGTTGCAGGTGCAGCTGGTTGTCTGCATGCCTTATCCAGGTGCTGGTACAGCTGGTTGCCTGCTTGCCTTGGTCAGGTGCTGGTACAGCTGGTTGCCCGCCTGTTTTACCCAGGTGATGGTACAGCTGCCGGCCTGCCTGCCTTACCCAGGAGATGGTGCAGCTGGCTGGCTCCATGCTTTACCCAGGTGCTGGTGCAGCTGGAATGCCCATTTGCATTTCCCAGGTGCTGGTGCAGCTGGCTTAACACCTGCCTTACCTAGGTGCTGGTGCACCCAGCTGCCCACCTGCCTTACCCAGGTGCTGGTGCAGTTGGCTGCCTACTTGCCTTACATAGGTGCTGGTGCAGCTGGCCGCCTGTCTGCCTTTCCCAGGAGCTGGTGCAGCTGGCTGCTCACCTGCCTTATCCAGGTGTTGGTGCAGCTGACTGCCCACCTACCTCACCCAGGTGGTGGTGCAGCTGGCCGCTCGCCTGAATTACCCAGGTGCTGGTGCAGCTAGCTGCCCGTCTCTCTTACCTAGGTGCTGGTGAGGATTGCTGCCTGCCTGCCTTACCCAGATGCTGTTGCAGCTGGCTGCATGGCTGCCTTACCCACGTCGTGGTGCAGCTGGCTGCCCGCCTGCCTTACCGAGGTGCTGGTGCAGCTAGCTGCCAACATGCGTTTCCCAGGTGCTGATGCAGCTGCCTGTCTCCCTGCATTACCAAGGTGTTGCTGCAGCTGGCTGCATGCCTGCCTTGCCCAGATTTTGGTGCAGCTGGCTGCCCGTCTGCCTTTCCGAGGTGCTGGTGAAACTGTCTGCCTGCCTTCCTTACCCAGGTGCTGGTGCTGCTGTCTGACTTCCTGGCTTGCCCAGGTGCTGGTGCAGAGGGCTGCCCGCCTGCTTAACCAAGGTTCTGGTGCAGCTGGTTGCACACTTTCCGTACTCAGGTGCTATTGCAGCTGGCTTAAAACCTTAATTACCTAGGCGATGGAGCAGCTGGCTGCCTGCTTGCCGTACCATGTGCCGGTGCAGTTAGCTGCCTGCCTTCCTTACCTAGGTGCTGGTGCAGCTCATTGCTCGCCTGCTTTTCACAGGTGCTGGTGCAGCTAGCTGCCCAACTGCCTTACCCATGTGCCGGTTCAGCTAGCTGCCTGCCTTCCTTACACAGGTGCTGGTGCAACTGGCTGCCCGCTAACCTTACACATGTGCTGGTGCAGCTGTCCGCCTGAATGCCTTACACAGGTACTGGTGTAGCTCGCTGCATGCCTACCTTGCCTAGGAGCTGGTGCAGCTGGCTGACCGCCTTCCTTACCAAGGTGCTAGTGAAGCTAGCTGCCCACCTGCCTGACACTGATGCCGGTGCAGCTAGCTGCCTGCCTTCCTTAAACAGGTGCTGCTGCAGCTGGCTGTATGCCTGCCTTGCCCAGGAAATTGTGCAGCTGTCTGTCCGCCTACCATACCCAGGTGTTGAGTAAGCAAGTTGTTACAAAAAACGCGATTCTAAAAGCTTAGAGATCTCCAGTGAATACTAGAAAGGACTGCCCTTCTAGCATCCAGCCTGTTACTGGGTTTTCGTAACAAGTAGTCAGTATCCTTGTCCAATTATCCATTAAAATTTAGTATGGTTCAATAGTGCTTTAGGATTACAACTGGTAGGCTACTAACTAGAGAAATTAAAATTTAATAAATTTATTAAGTAGTAAGTTGTCTAGAGGTATATTATCAAATTAAATTAATTACAGCAATCAAAATAAAATCAATCTCTCGAGTTCAATATTATTGTGCTGAAAGCACATATCACATTTATATTCTTAAGTACCGTCAGGTACAATAACATTTAATAAGATATTACAATATGTACAAGTGTGAGTATGCGTGTAAGTGCTCTTAAGTAGTTAGCTATGTCTCAAGACTCGAATAAGACTTAAACAAGTGACTGACAAAGTCCTCAAATAAACTAACTTCTTGACGACTGGCAACCCGAACAGTCTGCTTGAACAACAAAGAATGCTAAGCCCAATAGCAATGCAATATCAAGCGACAGCGACACAGAATCAGGAACTGGGAAATAATATAACGACACTAAGTAGGGACCATCAGCAGATCCTCCACAAAAGTTACAAAACTCCCATAATACTGAATCTTCGTTCAGCATAGGAAAACTCGACTGTGACAATGCACAGAAACCAGTACAAAATTAGGTCAGAAGCTATCGCTAAGGACCTGAGATACTCAGAGTGTCTGTGACACACAACCTCAGTACAACGTCGAAAATCACTAAGTCTTTACAATGTTCTGTGAACAAAGTTCTACAGAACTAACAAGAATAGTGAGACAGACAATCTGTCCAACCAGCAAGCGAGTCTCCAGCAGACTGTCAGACAGACAATCTGTCCAACCACCAAGCGAGTCTCTAGCAGACTGACTACTTCACAAGAGGTGAGGACACCCCCCCCCTCGATCACGTGATAGCTACGTGGACAGCGCAGCTCAGAAGCCGGCAGTATAACGAGCGACAAGCGATAACTACAGTAGTTTGACAATCAAGCCTAACTGAGCACATTTTATATACATCCTAACAACATAAGCTAAATAACAATATAACAGTCAAATAATAATATAAAGTCATACATTTACGATTTAGCTATTATCGCAAATATAAGCAATATAAAATTATATGAAAAGATAATATACATTACATATATACATAATAATCATTGTAACCCATTCAGGGGTTGCAACACCCCCCCCAACACGACAGAGGGTCGCACTGGGAGTTGCATGAATGTCTATCACATTATTTCTGGTTACTCATGTCAATAAAATATTAATCCGAGTCTCTTGTGCCAAGCACTTCTATATTTCACAGCGTCCGTCACTAGGATATGCCCCTAGGTACTAGGGCAGTACACAGTATCGTATCTGCATACTCGTGGTTATGTACATCAGTGTAGAGACAGGATAGCGCTGACAAGGAGGGCACGTTGAGGCTCGATCATAGTAGAGGAGACTACATTCCACTCTTAAGTAGTGGTTGTGGAATGCGAGGCAGTATGAACATCTGAGTATGAAACAGCTTAAGGTGTGTAGTGAGGGGGGGGGGTCTGCGACAGGACAGTGTTGCGTCACGCGCAGTACCATCTCCCACACCACACTACTCACTCAACACTCAGCTTGTCTCCTCCTCACACAACATTACTGTGAATATATAAATATAATAATTAGACATGACATGAGTATATATAGTTAATATGGGCTGGAGGGATTAAGTTACTTTACTGAATTTGACATAGCAAGTAACAAAAGGTATTTGGGCATAAAATTACGTTAATTTAATGTAATTGATAATTATTAAGGACGTGACAGAGCGTCGGCAATTACATTACAATGACCACTTATGTGTTTTATACTAATAGAATAAGGTTGGATTCTGAGGGCCCACCTCATGATCCTAGCATTCTTACTCTTCATGGTGTTTATATAGGTGAGTGGATTGTGGTCTGAAAAAACGTTAATTTTAAATGGGGAAGTGCCCAAATACACGTCAAAATGTTCCAATGACACCACAAGAGCTAGAGCCTCTTTCTCAATAGTGGCATAATTTTTCTGGTGTCGTTTAAGCTTAGATGAATAGTAACATATAGGATGGAGAATGTCAGTGGATGTTGACTGTTGGAGCAGCACAGCACCCACTGCATAACAACTCGCATCTATATGTAAAAAGAAGGGAAGATTGAAATTAGGACTCTTCAACACAGGAGCAGAGGATAGCAAGCGCTTCAACCTTTTGAACGAGTCTGAACAATCTCTAGTCCAGGTGAACTGAACTTTGCTACTAGTAAGCTCAGTGAGAGGAGCTGCAATCTGAGAAAAGTTTGGACAGAACCTGCGATAATATCCTGCCATACCCAGGAATCTCTGAACTCCCTTCCTATCATGTGGCACTGGAAATTCAGAAATTGCACGAACCTTAGCCTCAATAGGAGCAACCTCACCTTGGCCGATACGAAAGCCTAGATAGGTAATCTTGGCTTGACCAAAACTACATTTAGCTAAGTTAACAGTGAAGTTGTAGTGCGCCAGTCTCTCAAACAATGCTCTGAGACGCGTCAAGTGCTGTTCCCACTCGTCACTGTACACCACTAAGTCGTCAAGGTAGGCTTCTACTCCTTCTAAGTTGTGGGTCAACTCGTTCATTATACGCTGGAATGAAGAAGCCGCGTTACATAGGCCGAAGGGGTGACGAGGTAGTTAAACAATCCATCTTGAACAGTAAAAGCAGATATTTCTTGAGCACGTTCAGTAAGCGGGACTTGATAATAGCCTCGTAAGAGATCTAAACGGCTGACAAACTGGGCTCCTGACACACGATCAATAAGGTCGTCAATGCGAGGTAGAGGATAACCATCAGGCAAGGTGACAGAGTTCACTTTCCTGTAATCAGTGCACATCCTGAAACTACCATCAGGTTTAGGCACTAAAATACAGGGAGATGCCCATGGACTTTTACTGCGTTCAATAAGTCCGTGAGATAACAGAAAATCAACCTCTTCTCTCAGTGCTTTATGCTTCGTTGGACTCATCCTATATGGTGATTGCTTAATGGGTGATGCTCCCTGTACATCAACGTCATGTACACCCAGAGTACAACGTTTAGGAACATCACCGAACAATTCAGGGAAATGCAAAATCATGTTTTTAATATCACCAGCTTTATCAATCCCAAGGTTACTAAGAAAATCGTCTAGTGATTGTAGAGTCACTGAATTTTCTAAACGAACCTCTATACCTCTAGAGATGTCAGGTAGACTGACGTTTTCTTCCTCTGTTATAGGAAGAATAGAAGTAGTAGGTAGAGGACTAGCGTAGTATGCCTTAAGCTGGTTAACATGGTACACATGATTAGATTTCTTTTTCCCAGGCGTACGTACCAAATAATTTACGTCGCTAAGCTTTTTCACTACTTCCAGGGGACCATCATACCTGGCTTGTAGAGCATGACCTGGTACTAATTTACGAGCCATCACCTTATCTCCTGCTTTAAAAGAACGAGGGACAGCACGCTTGTCATAATGTTGCTTCATTCTAGCTTGGGCTGAAACTAGGTTTTTCGAAGCTAGCTCTCTAGCGGCTGTCAAATGTTGCTGCATTAATGAAGGTGAAGTACTCAATGATGGATTTGATTTTCCTGTCCACACGTCTTTTAACACTGCAAGAGGACCACGCACTTGGTGTCCGAATATTAGTTCAAACGGACTAAATCCGAGACTTTCTTGCTCACTTTCTCTCATAGCGAACAGAAGAAAAGGTATACCCTCATCCCAGTCTCTAGAAAAATGTTCACAATAAGCTCTCATCATAGACTTCAATGTCTGATGAAGTCTCTCTAGAGCACCTTGTGACTGTGGATGATAACTGGTTGAAAGTACAGACTTTATTCCTAGGTGGGATAATGCTTCTCGAAAGATCTTAGAAGTGAGTTAGATCCCTGATCTGATTGTATCTCTCGGTGCAATCCAACCTGGGAGAAAAATTTCATCAGCGCTCTCACAATAGCACGAGCATTAATTTTTCTCATAGGAATAGCTTCGGGATAGCGTGTTGCAGCGTCCATAATAGTAAATAAGTATTGGTTTCCTAGTTTGGTTCTAGGCAAAGGACCAACACAATCAATAATAAGACGTGAGAATGGTTCACCATGCACGGTGATAGGAATGAGAGGTGCAGGTGGAGGTGTGTGCGCTGGCTTGCCTGTCACTTGACACACGTGGCAACGTCGCACATGATCAGCTACTGTTTCCTTCATCTTTGGCCAAGTAAAATGTTTTGCCAGTTTACCGAGTGTCTTCTTGACACCCAAATGTCCTCCTATGGGACTATTGTGAGCAAAATCAATGGCTTGTTCACGAAATGTAACTGGTAACACTACTAGATTCTTGACTGTGTTAGAAACACTATCAGCTGACAACTTACATGTATTTTTCTCCATCAGTACACCGTTACTATAATAGTAACAATTATCGAGACCCTTTGCTTCACTCTCAGTAACTGCTATATCTCTCAGTCTTTCCAGTGACTGATCAACAAACTGATCCTTGATTAAATCATCATGAGTTAGAAATTTAACGTCAGTTGTGTCCTGACTAGGTTGATGACCAGGGGGAGTCAGTGTTAATGATCCTGGGCGCAGAGCGTCACTAAACAACATATTCAAGCCCAAATCATTGTCATCCACTAACTCAACAGGAGACAAGGATGGTTGTTGAATCTTTGACATAGCTCTAGTAATTGCGCTGAGAGGAAATAAAATAGGTTTCTCTCTACAAGCTTCAATGGCATAATTATCATCAGTGGTATTATCAATCACAAGTGGTTCTTTACATATACCAGCATGAAGGATATCGTTCCCTATCAACAAGTCCACTGACCTGATGGGAAATACATCACTGGATATATCCACTGAAATATAACCAGTATAATAGCTTGTTTCAATATAAACTTTGTGCAGAGGCACTTTTATAACAGCCCCTCCATAGGCTTCTAACAATACATCTATCTTGCAATAGGTATCGTCAGTTATGGGCAGTACATCTTCTCTTAATAACGTGAGATAACTGCCTGTGTCTCTGAAAGAAATTATCTCAGTTAGATGTGATTCGTCAAATCCTACTTTATCTCTCGAAAAGTAAGGACTCATCGCTGAACGAATCTTTTCGTCAGATACACTTTCTGACGCTAGTCATCTATCCTGAGTAACATTATCTAAAACAGTAGGATCAGAGGCATCGCTAGGCTTTTGGTGTCTTTGTTGCACGGAAGAGGATACGACTTGAGTGGGGGCGCCAGCCGCACGACTGTTTCTCGTATCTCTTTCTAACTTATAGCAATACTCTCTAGTATGTCCTTTTCTGTTACAATAGGTACATTTAACTTTCTTCTTCTCGATACCAGATTTCTGTCTAGCCACAGAGACAGATTCAGGATTGTGAGTTTTCCTGGTAAAGGTACGAAAAGTTACAGTAGCAGGTACATCAGGCCGGCAATGAGCAGCTGATTTAGGTTGCCAACTTCTAGGACAATCTTTTGTTACCTTGTTTCTTTGTGTTTTAGTACGTACAAGTTTGTGAGAAATCTCATAATTGTCTGCTAATGCTGCAGTTTCCAGAATATCTGAGGTAGTATGATCGATCAGATATTCTTGTATGTCAGCAGACATACAGTTGTTAAATTCTTCGTGTAGTAACAACTGAACAAGACTGTCGTAGTTGTTACATTTAGCAGCTCTACACCACCTCTCAAATGCAACTTTTTTCTCACGAGCAAACTCTACACAAGTTTGATCTTGTCTTCGTTGTAACGTACGAAATGCTCTCTGATAACTTACAGGTAACAAGTTATATGTCTCTAGAATTGTTTGTTTGACAGCGTCATAACTAATGTACTTGGCAAATGGCAAAGCAGCCGTACAAGTTTGAGCTCTTCCTGTCAAAGCAGTATGAAGCAATGTTGCCCAGTGCTTACGTGGCCAGTTCATAGCACGTGCCTGGTTCTCAAACACATCAAAATAGGTGTCTAAGTCACTTTCAAAAAACTTAGGAACCATGGATGCAGCTTTCTGCACATTAAATGTGTCCCGTGATCTATCAGTCTGTTGTCTTAACAGACGAACATTTTCTCTTTGGAAATCTTCTTCGTTCAATCTCCTCTGTGCCTCAATTTGTGCAGTCTGCAACATAATGAGGCGTTCCAACCTCTCAAACTGTTCCTGAGAGATAGGACCAGTGGGTAATGGAGGAGTAGGGAAATTAACATGGTCTGGACGGTCCTTAGGTCGGACACTTGGTCCAGCCGTCTCTAGAGAGTCTAGATCTGGTCTAGGATAAGTAAATACAGGTGTAGCATACACAGTACTAGCGTGAGGCTTAGTCATACCAGCTATACTCTGTACTATAGTGTCAGTGAGGCGGGAAGGTGTGAGCGAGAACTGAGCTACACTAGGCTCAGCCACTAGGCTCACTTCTGCTCTAGTTGCTCTTTCTTCAACTTCAAATAGAGTCATACTTCCTAATCGTGACACTAGGCTTTCTGAATCTGAATCATAATCAGACATCTCTGTATGAGCAGGAAACAATATATCTTTAATTAATGCTCTGACAGTTTCTGCGGTGTAATTCCTGTTATACGTCACACCGAGATATTTGGCTACTTGCCAACACGTCTGAAGTTTTAATGTACTTAGCTCAGACAAAGTCAGAGTATCAATTAACTGTTTCACTTTAGCATACATCACGAAAATAATTGTACTTCGAGAGAGTGATTATGGGAAACTATAATCCTAATAGGAATTTTAATGTTAGTTGTCTTAGAGTTAGAACTCATAAACAGTATTTCCATCTCCTTGGATCAAGAGACTCAGTCAGGTACATACATCCACCTGGTATGTTGTACAAGACTAAACTCAAAGTCTTCAGATTAGGAAAGTACTCAAAGTGTTTGATCATAGAAGTACTAGTATGTCAAACTGGACAATTTCTCCAACACCTTGGATCAAGAGCATCCCGGACGGGCCCCCATTTGTTACAAAAAACGCGATTCTAAAAGCTTAGAGATCTCCAGTGAATACTAGAAAGGACTGCCCTTCTAGCATCCAGCCTGTTACTGGGTTTTCGTAACAAGTAGTCAGTATCCTTGTCCAATTATCCATTAAAATTTAGTATGGTTCAATAGTGCTTTAGGATTACAACTGGTAGGCTACTAACTAGAGAAATTAAAATTTAATAAATTTATTAAGTAGTAAGTTGTCTAGAGGTATATTATCAAATTAAATTAATTACAGCAATCAAAATAAAATCAATCTCTCGAGTTCAATATTATTGTGCTGAAAGCACATATCACATTTATAATTCTTAAGTACCGTCAGGTACAATAACATTTAATAAGATATTACAAATATGTACAAGTGTGAGTATGCGTGTAAGTGCTCTTAAGTAGTTAGCTATGTCTCAAGACTCGAATAAGACTTAAACAGTGACTGACAAAGTCCTCAAATAAACTAACTTCTTGACCGACTGGCAACCCGAACAGTCTGCTTGAACAACAAAGAATGCTAAGCCCAATAGCAATGCAATATCAAGCGACAGCGACACAGAATCAGGAACTGGGAAATAATATAACGACACTAAGTAGGGACCATCAGCAGATCCTCCACAAAAGTTACAAAACTCCCATAATACTGAATCTTCGTTCAGCATAGGAAAACTCGACTGTGACAATGCACAGAAACCAGTACAAAATTAGGTCAGAAGCTATCGCTAAGGACCTGAGATACTCAGAGTGTCTGTGACACAAAACCTCAGTACAACGTCGAAAATCACTAAGTCTTTACAATGTTCTGTGAACAAAGTTCTACAGAACTAACAAGAATAGTGAGACAGACAATCTGTCCAACCAGCAAGCGAGTCTCCAGCAGACTGTCAGACAGACAATCTGTCCAACCACCAAGCGAGTCTCTAGCAGACTGACTACTTCACAAGAGGTGAGGACACCCCCCCCTCGATCACGTGATAGCTACGTGGACAGCGCAGCTCAGAAGCCGGCAGTATAACGAGCGACAAGCGATAATTACAGTAGTTTGACAATCAAGCCTAACTGAGCACATTTTATATACATCCTAACAACATAAGCTAAATAACAATATAACAGTCAAATAATAATATAAAGTCATACATTTACGATTTAGCTATTATCGCAAATATAAGCAATATAAAATTATATGAAAAGATAATATACATTACATATATACATAATAATCATTGTAACCCATTCAGGGGTTGCAACACAAGTTGCCCACCTGCCTTACCCAGGTGCCGGTGCAGGTGGCTGCCTTCCTTAAATACCAAGTTGCTGGTGCAGCTCTTTGCCCGGCTGCCTTACCCAGGTGCTGGTGCATCTGGCTGCCTGTCTGCCTGTCTGCCTGCCTTACCCAGGTGCTGGTGCATCTTGCTGCCCGTATGTCTTAACAAGGTGCTATTGCCGCTGGCTGCCTGCCTGCCTTACCCAGGTGCTGGTGCAACTGGTTCTCTCCCTGCCTAACCCAGGTGCTTGTGCAGCTGGCTGCCCACCTGCCTTACCCATTTGCTGGTGCAGCTGCCTGTTCACCTGCCTTTACCAGGTGCTGGTGCAGCTGGCTGCCTCCTTGCCTTACTCAGGTGCTGGTGCAGCTGCCTGCCCACCTGCCTTATCCAGGTGCTGGTGCAGCTGACTGCCTGCATGCCTTACCTGGGTGCTGATGCAACTCGCTCCCTCCCTACCTTACCTAGGTGCTTGTGCAGATGGCTGCCCGTCTGCCTTTCCCAGGTGGTGGTGCAGCTGTTTGCCCACCTGCCTTACGCAGGTGCTGGTGCAGCTGGCTTCACACCTGTCTTACCCAGACGCTGCTGCAGCTGGCTGACCACTTGCCTTACTCAGGTGCTGGTGCAGCTGGCTTCCCATCTGCCTCACCCAGGAGCTGCTGCAGCTAGCTGCCCGCCTACCTTTCCCAGATACTGGTGTAACTAACTTCGGGCCTGCCTTTCTCAGAGGCCGGTGCTATTGGCTGCGTGTCTGCTTTACCCATGCGCGGGTGCAGCTGGCTGCCCGTCTGCCGTAATTAGGTGCTGGTGAAGCTGGCTACCAATCTGCCTTACTCAGGAGGTGGTGGAGCTGGCTGCTCTACTGCCTTATCCATGTGCTGGTGCAGCTGGCTGCCTCCTTGTCTTTCGAAGG
>NC_069489.1:8290235-8292988 GCF_026875155.1 Cherax quadricarinatus | reverse complement strand
TTTTGTTATTGTGTTTGTGGGTGTGTCTGTGTGGTGTGTGTGTGTGTGTGGGGGTGTGTGGGTGTGTGTGTGTGTGTGTTTTGTACTCACCTAATTGTACTCACCTAATTGTGGCTGCAGGGGTCGAGACTCAGGTCCTGGCCCCGCCTCTTCACTGATCGCTACTGGGTCCTCTCTCTCTCTGCTTCCTGAGCTTTGTCATAATTCTTCTTAAAACCACGTATGGTTCCTGCCTCCACTACTTCACTTGCTAGGCTATTCCACTTGCTGACAACTCTATGACTGAAGAAATACTTCCTAACATCCCTGTGGCTCGTCTGAGTCTTCAGCTTCCAGTAGTGACCCCTTGTCCCTGTGTCCCCTCTCTGGAACATCCTATCTCTGTCCACCTTGCCTATTCCCCGCAGTATCTTGTATGTCGTTATCATGTCTCCCCTGACCCTTCTGTCCTCCAGTGTCGTCAGTCCGATTTCCCTTAACCTTTCTTCGTACGACATTCCTTTGAGCTCTGGGACTAGCCTTGTTGCAAACCTTTGTACTTTCTCTAACTTCTTGACATGCTTGACCAGGTGTGGGTTCCAGACAGGTGCTGCATACTCCAGTATGGGCCTAACATACACAGTGCACAGTGCCTTGAACGATTCCTTATTAAGGTATCGGAATGCTGTTCTCAGGTTTGCCAGGCGCCCGTATGCTGCAGCAGTTATTTGGTTGATGTGTGCCTCCGGTGATGTGCTCGGTGTTATGGTCACCCCAAGGTCTTTCTCCCTGAGTGAGGTCTGTAGTCTTTGTCCACCTAGCCTATACTCTGTCTGCGGTCTTCTTTGCCCCTCCCCAATCTTCATGACTTTGCATTTGGCTGGATTGAATTCGAGAAGCCAGTTACTGGACCACATGTCCAGCCTGTCCAGGTCTCTTTGCAGTCCTGCCTCAACCTCGTCTGATTTAATTCTTCTCATCAACTTCACGTCATCTGCGATCAGGGACACTTCAGAGTCTATTCCTTCCATCATGTCGTTCACATATATCAAAAATAGCACTGGTCCTAGAACTGACCCCTGTGGGACCCCGCTCGTAACAGGCGCCCACTGTGATACCTCTTCACGTACCATGACTCGTTGCTGCCTCCCTGTCAGGTATTCCCTTATCCATTGCAGTGCCCAACCTTTTACATGCGCCTGATCCTCCAGCTTCTGCACTAATCTCTTGTGGGGAACTGTGTCAAAGGCCTTCCTGCAGTCTAGGAAAATGCAATCTACCCACCCCTCTCTCTCGTGTCTTACTTCTGTTACCTTGTCATAAAACTCCAGTAGGTTTGAGATACAAGATTTGCCTTCCATGAACCCATGCTGGTTTTCATTTATAATCTTGTTCGTTTCCAGGTGTTTGACCACTCTCCACCTGATAATTTTCTCCATGACTTTGCACACAATACATGTCAGAGACACAGGTCTGTAGTTTAGTGCCTAGTTTCTGTATCCTTTCTTAAATATTGGGACTACATTAGCTGTCTTCCATTTCTCAGGTAGTTGCCCAGTTTCAAGGGATGTGTTGAAGACAGTGGTTAGAGGCACGCACAGCATCTCTGCTCCTTCTCTAAGGACCCATGTGGAGATGTTGTCCGGTCCCATCGCCTTTGAGGTGTCAAGGTCACTTAAGAGCTTCGTCATCTCCTCCTCAGTTGTTCGTATGTCATCCAACACTTGTTGGTATATTCCCTCTTGATGTTCCCTTCTGTGCTGTCTTCCCGCAGCCCTTCTTGTCTCTACTGTAAAAACTTCCTTAAATCTCCTGTTCAGCTCCTCACATACCTCCTGATCATTTCTTGTGAGTTCTCCACCTTCTGTCCTTAATCTGATCACCTGGTCTTTGAATGTTGTCTTCCTCCTGATGTGGCTATACAACAGTTTCGGGTCAGTCTTGATTCTCGATGCTATGTCATTTTCATACTGTTGCTGGGCCTCCCTCCTTACCTGTGCATACTCATTTCTGGCACTGCGACTGATCTCCCTATTTTCGTGTGTTCTCTGCCTTCTGTAATTTTTCCATTCTCTATTGCACTTTGTTTTTGCCTCATTACACCATCGGGTAAACCAGGGGCTCGTTCTGGGCTTCCCGTTGTTACTGTTGCCCTTGGGAATAAACCTTTCCACTGCCTCCTTGCATTTTGTTGTTACATATTCCATCATTTTATTTACTGGCTTTCGTGCCAGTTCTCTGTCCCACTGGACCTCCCGCAGGAAGTTCTTCAACCCTATGTAGTCCCCTCTTTTGTAGTCAGGCTTTTCCCATTCAACTCCTGTTATTCTCTCCACTTGCAGCTCTACTATGTATTCAAAGCACAGAACCACGTGGTCGCTAGCTCCTAGGGACTCTCATACTTGATGTCTTCAATGTCTGAGCTGCCCAGGGTGAACACAAGGTCCAATCTTGCTGGTTCATCCTCCCCTCTCACTCTGGAATTGTGTCCTTAACATGTTGGTGCATGAGGTTTTCCAGCACCACGTCCAACATCCTGGCTCTCCATGTTTCGGGACCCCCATGTGGCTCCAGGTTTTCCCAGTCAATCTCCCTGTGGCTGAAATCTCCCATAACCAGCAACTTTGCTCTGCTGGAGTGAGCTCTTCTTGCCACCTCAGCAAGTGTGTCCACCATTGCTCTGTTGCTCTCTTCATATTCCTTTCTTGGCCTCCTGCAGTTCTGTGGTATATTATACATCACTGCTTTGACCAGACTGAAGTGTAGCTGCTATG
>NC_069489.1:8262735-8285235 GCF_026875155.1 Cherax quadricarinatus | reverse complement strand
TAATAGTTAAGAGAGGAAAGATAGTTCAGTTTACTGCAAAATAACATTGGGAAAAGTGATGTCACCACTGTTGTTTAAAACATTTATAGAGAAGTTCGGTTACTAAACTATAATGAGTGTAATACATAGTGAGAGTTTTACTGTTGTTTTTAGCTGATGTTACAATAGTTTAGGGAGATTCTGAAGAAATGTTGCAACGGTTGGTAGACGAATTTGAGAAGGTGTGTAAAACTGGAAATTAAAAGTAAACAAAAATAAGAAAGAGCAAGATTGTAAGAGCAACTAAATTTTTGACTGGAATGAGGGATTATGAGAGAAAAAATTTGTTCATTTATTAGGGAGTTGTAGACAGGTTGGCAGATGGTTGTATGAGAGGTGAAGGTTGAACTTTAGAAGTGACGATGGTGCATTGGAACATCTGTGGAGACAAAGAACTTTCTCTAAGATGGAAAAACGAAAAATATTAGAGGATAGTATGGAACCAACATTGTTATATGGGAGGGGAGCATAAGTTTAATATGTTGCAGGGAGAAAGCTGCCTCCCTGTGCGGAGTGAATATTATATGGAGGAGTTGTGACGTCACCAAATGTATTATTCAGTGGGATGAGGAGAGATTCTTGAGGTGATTTCGATGTAAGAGAGGTTGAAGAAAAATACAAGGGAATATAAATACGGGTTGGAGTGAAGAAGTGGAAGAAGTCATGGAAGGAAAGGTTGGAGTGTCTTTGAACATCCATCAGGCATGTGTAAGAATGTTAAGTAGGCATGAATGAAGGAAATTATTTTTCTTCTGAGATAACGTGCAGATGGAGTATGAGCAAGTTAACATTTATAAAGAGATTCAATGATACTGACTAGCGTCTTGGTAAATATATTACCAGTACTGTGTAGGAAGGATGGAGATAATAAACACATTACCTGTGAGGTGTAGGAAGGTTGGAGATAAAAAATACATTACCTCTGCTGTGTAGGAAGGTTGGAGATAGTAAATACATTACCTGTGCTGTGTAGGAAGGTTGGAGATAATAAATACATTACCTGTGATGTGTAGGATGGTTGGAGATAGTAAATACATTACCTGTGCGGTGTAGGAAGGTTGGAGATAAAAAATACATTACCTCTGCTGTGTAGGAAGGTTGGAGATAGTAAATACATTACCTGTGCTGTGTAGGAAGGTTGGAGATGGGAAATACATTACCTGTGCGGTGTAGGAAGGTTGGAGATAGTGAATACATTACCTGTGCTGTGTAGGAAGGTTGGAGATAGTAAATACATTACCTGTGCTGTGTAGGAAGGTTGGAGATAATAAATACATTACCTGTGCGGTGTAGGAAGGTTGGAGATAAAAAATACATTACCTCTGCTGTGTAGGAAGGTTGGAGATAGAAAATTTACATTACCTGTGCTGTGTAGGAAGGTTGGAGATGGGAAATACATTACCTGTGCGGTGTAGGAAGGTTGGAGATAGTGAATACATTACCTGTGCTGTGTAGGAAGGTTGGAGATAGTAAATACATTACCTGTGCTGTGTAGGAAGGTTGGAGATAATAAATACATTACCTGTGCGGTGTAGGAAGGTTGGAGATAAAAAATACATTACCTCTGCTGTGTAGGAAGGTTGGAGATAGTAAATACATTACCTGTGCTGTGTAGGAAGGTTGGAGATGGGAAATACATTACCTGTGCGGTGTAGGAAGGTTGGAGATAATAAATACATTACCTGTGCGGTGTAGGAAGGTTGGAGATAGTAAATACATTACCTGTGCTGTGTAGGAAGGTTGGCGATAATAAATACATTACCTGTGCGGTGTGTGGGAAAGGTTGGGGGATAGTAAATACATTACCTGTGCTGTGTAGGAAGGTTGGCGATAATAAATACATTACCTGTGCGGTGTAGGAAGGTTGGAGATAGTAAATACATTACCTGTGATTTGTTGGAAGGTGGAGATAGTAAATACATTACTTGTTCTGTGTATGAAGGCTGGAGATAGTAAATACATTACCTGTGCTGTGTAGGAAGGATGGAGATAATAAATACATTACATATGCAGTGCATGAGGGTGGAGATAGTAAATACATTACCTGTGCTGTGTAGTCAGGGTAGATGTATTAAATACGTTACCTGTGCTGTGTAGGAATGATGAAGATAACAAATACATTACCTGTGTTTTGTAGGAAGGTTGGAGATAGGAAATGCATTACCTGTGCTGTGTAGTAATGTTGTAGATAGCAAATACATTACCTGTGCTGTGTAGTAATGTTGTAGATAGCAAATACATTACCTGTGCTGTGTAGTAATGTTGTAGATAGCAAATACATTACCTGTGCTGTGTAGGAAGGTTGGAGATAGTAAATACATTACCTGTGCTGTGAAGGAAGGTTGGAGATAGTAAATACATTACCTGTGATGTGTAGGAAGGTTGGAGATAGTAAATACATTACCTGTGCTGTGAAGGAAGGTTGGAGATAGTAAATACATTACCTGTGATGTGTAGCAAGGTTGGAGATAGTAAATACATTACCTGTGCTGTGAAGGAAGGTTAAAGATAGTAAATACATTACCTGTGCTCTGTAGGAAGGGTGGAGATAGTAAATGCATTACCTCTGATGTATAAGAATGTTGGATAGAGTAAATACATTACATATGCTGTGAAGGAAGGATGGAGATAGTCAATACATTATCTGTGATGTGTAGGAAGGGTGGAGAGAGACAATACATTACCTGAATAACAAAAAGGCACAATACTGTGACAGGAACAATACACAAATAACCCGCACATAAAAGAGAGAAGCTTACGACGATGTTTCGGTCCGACTTGGACCATTGACAAAGTCAATGGTCCAAGGCGGACCGAAACGTCGTCGTAAGCTTCTCTCTTTTATGTGCGGGTTATTTGTGTATAATACATTACCTGTGATGTGTAGGAAGGTTGGAAATAATAAATACATTACCTGTGCTTTGCGAGAAGGGTGGAGATAGTAAATACATTACCTGTGCTGTGTAGGAAGGTTGAAGACAGGAAATACATTACATGTGATGCGTGAAAAGGATGGAGATAGTAAATACATTACCTGTACTGTGTAGGAAGGTTGGAGATAATAAATACATTACCTGTGATGTGTAGGAAGGTTGGAGATAGTAAATACATTACCTGTGATGTGAAGGAAGGTTGGAGATAGTAAATACATTACCTGTGCTGTGTAGGAAGGTTGGAGATAGTGAATACATTACATGTGATGTGAAGGAAGGTTGGAGATAGTGAATGCATTACATGTGCTGTGTAGGAAGGTTGGAGATAGTGAATGCATTACCTGTGATGTGTAGGAAGGTTGGAGATAGTAAATACATTACCTGTGATGTGAAGGAAGGTTGGAGATAGTGAATGCATTACCTGTACTGTGTAGGAAGGTTGGAGATAATAAATACATTACCTGTGATGTGTGGGAAAGGGTTTGGGGAGATAGTAAATACATTACCTGTGATGTGAAGGAAGGTTGGAGATAGTGAATGCATTACATGTGCTGTGTAGGAAGGTTGGAGATAGTAAATACATTACCTGTGCTGTGTAGGAAGGTTGGAGATAGTAAATACATTACCTATGCTGTGTAGGAAGGTTGGAGATAATAAATACATTACCTGTGATGTGTAGGATGGTTGGAGATAGTGAATGCATTACATGTGCTGTGTAGGAAGGTTGGAGATAGTGAATGCATTACATGTGCTGTGTAGGAAGGTTGGAGATAATAAATACATTACCTGTGATGTGTAGGAAGGTTGGAGATAGTAAATACATTACCTATGCTGTGTAGGAAGGTGGAGATAATAAATACATTACGTGTGCTGTGTAGGAAGGTTTGATAGTAAATACATTACCTGTGATATCTAGAAAGGTTGGAGACAGTAAATACATTACTTGTGATGTGTATGGAGGGTGACGGTAGCAAATACATTGCCTGTGATGTGCAAGATGGGTAGAGATGTTAATGGTTGGAGGATAATATGAACTGTGGTGTCAACATGATTCTGGCAAAATAATGAATGAATAAATGATGGTGAGAGTGTTATTATCTTTGTCTGCTCAACTTTCCTTCGAGGTAGACGATCTATGCTAAAACAATAATTGTAAAATACTCTTGAACACCTCCTTATATGCTTCAAATTTCTGTTCAACAATTCTCTTTTTTGTATATTCAGAATTTACTACTTTTACTTCGAAGTTTCTCTTGTCGCGGTGATTCAGTTTTTGTTGTGTTTCTAGTCAGTTCTGTCTCGTTAACTGACGAGAAAAAAATCTTAGTTTTTTGAGAAATACATTGATACTGTGATAATAGTTAGTTAACGTTTATACTTTACTTAAAACGTTGAATTCATATTATGGTGATTTATAAGGTAAAAAAAAGTGAAAAAATTATTGTTATTTAGGTTTCAATATTAACACTATATTTTCTCGATTATTTTGAACGATATTCATTCATAATTTATGTGATCGCTTTATATATGTAGAGAGATTTTATATAAATATTTGGAATAATTTCGTCGAGAATCACAGATTTATCACCTGATGACCAAAAACACTCGACACTTGAAGACATTCTGAGGTGCTGGTGCAGCTGGCTGCCTGCCTGCCTTACCCAGGTGCTGGTGTAGCTGGCTGCCTGCCTGCCTTACCCAGGTGCTGGTGCAGCTGGCTGCCTGCCTGCCTTACCCAGGTGCTGGTGCAGCTGGCTGCCTGCCTGCCTTACCCAGGTGCTGGTGCAGCTGGCTGCCTGCCTGCCTTACCCAGGTGCTGGTGCAGCTGGCTGCCTGCCTGCCTTACCCAGGTGCTGGTGTAGCTGGCTGCCCGGCTGCCTTACCCAGGTGCTGGTGCAGCTGGCTGCCTGCCTGCCTTACCCAGGTGCTGGTTTCAGCTGGCTGCCTGCTGCCTTACCCAGGTGCTGGTGCAGCTGGCTGCCTGCCTGCCTTACCCAGGTGCTGGTGCAGCTGGCTGCCTACCTGCTTTACCCAGGTGCTGGTGCAGCTGGCTGCCCGCCTGCCTTACCCAGGTGCCGGTGCAGCTGGCTGCCTGCCTGCCTAACTTACCCAGGTGCTGGTGCAGCTGGCTGCTTGCCTGCCTTACCCAGGTGCTGGTGCAGCTGGCTACCTGCCTGCCTCACCCAGGTACTGGTGCAGCTGACTCCCCGCCTGCCTTACCCAGGTGCTGGTGCAGCTGGCTGCCTGCCTGATTTACCCAGGTGCTTGTGCAGCTGGCTGCCTGCCTGCCTTACCCAGGTGCTAGTGCAGCTGGCTACCCGCCTGCCTTACCCAGGTGCTAGTGCAGCTGGCTGCCAGCCTGCCATACCCAGGTACTGGTGAAGCTGGCTGCCTGCCTGCCTTACCCAGGGCTGGTACAGTTGGTTGCCTGCCTGTTTTACTCAGGTGCTGGTACAGCTGGTTGCCTGCCTGCCTTACACTGGTGCTTGTACAGCTGGTTGCATGCCTGCTTTACCCAGGTGCTGGTACAGACGGTTGATTGCCTGCTCTACTCAGGTGATGGTTCAACTACCTGCCTGCCTGCCTTACCCAGGTGCTGGTGCAGCTGGCTGCCTGCCTGCCTTACCCAGGTGCAGGTGCAGCTGGTTGCCTGTATGCCTTATCCAGGTGCTGGTACAGCTGGTTGCCTGCTTGCCTTGCTCAAGTGCTGGTACAGCTGGTTGCCCGCCTGTTTTGCCCAGGTGATGGTACAGCTGGCAGCCTGCCTGCCTTACCCAGCTGCTGATGCGGCTTGTTGCCCACTTGTCTTACACAGGTGTTGGTGCAACTGGCTTCACACCTCCCTTACCCAGGTGCTGTCGCAGCTGACTGCCTGCTTGACTTACCAAGGTGCTGGAGCAGCTGGCTGCCTGCCTGCCTTACCCAGGAGATGATGCAGCTGGTGCTGTGCAGCTGGCTTAATACTTGCTTTACCTAGGTGCTGGTGCACCCAGCTGCCCACCTGCCTTTCCCAGGTGCTGGTGCAGTTGGCTGCCTACTTGCCTTACATAGGTGCTGGTGCAGCTGGCCGCCTGTCTGCCTTCCCCAGGAGCTGGTGCAGCTGGCTGCTCACCTGCCTTACCCAGGTGTTGGTGCAGCTGACTGCCCACCTACCTCACCCAGGTGGTGGTGCAGCTGGCCGCTCGCCTGAATTACCCAGGTGCTGGTGCAGCTAGCTGCCCGTCTCCCTTACCTAGGTGCTGGTGAGGATTGCTGCCTGCCTGCGTTACCCAGATGCTGTTGCAGCTGGCTGCATGCCTGCCTTACCCAGGTCTTGGTGCAGCTGGCTGCCCGCCTGCCTTACCGAGGTGCTGGTGCAGCTAGCTGCCAACCTGCGTTTCCCAGGTGCTGATGCAGCTGCCTGTCTCTCTGCCTTACCAAGGTGATGCTTCAGCTGGCTGCATGTCTGCCTTGCCCAGATCGTGGTGCAGCTGGCTGCCCGTCTGCCTTTCCGAGGTGCTGGTGAAGCTGCCTGCCTGCCTTCCTTACCCAGGTGCTGGTGCTGGTGCTGCTGGATGACTTCCTGGCTTGCCCAGGTGCTGGTGCAGAGGGCTGCCCTCCTGCTTTACCAAGGTTCTGGTGCAGCTTGTTGCACACTTTCCTTACCCAGGTGCTATTGCAGCTGGCTTCAAACCTGAATTACCTAGGCGATGGAGCAGCTGGCTGCCCTCCTGCCTAATTCAGGTGCTGGTGCAGCTGGCTGGCTGCTTGCCTTACCCATGTGCTGGTGCAACTGGTTGCCTCCTTGCCTTACATAGGTGCTCGTGCAGCTGGCACACTGCCTGCCTTAACAAGGTGCTGGTGCAGCTGGCTGCCTACCTGCCTTACCCAGGTGCTGGTGAAGCTGGCTGCCTGCTTTTCGTACCACATGCCGGTGCAGTTAGCTGCCTGCCTTCCTTACCTAGGTGCTGGTGCAGCTTATTGCCCGCCTGCTTTTCACAGGTGCTGGTGCAGCTAGCTGCCCACCTGCCTTACCCATGTGCCGGTTCAGCTAGCTGCCTGCCTTCCTTACACAGATGCTGGTGCAACTGGCTGCCCACCAACCTTGCACATGTGCTGGTGCAGCCGTTCGCCCGAATGCCTTTCACAGGTGCCGGTGCAGCTCGCTGCATGCCTACCTTACCTTGAAGCTTGTGCAGCTGGCTGACCGCCTTCCTTACCCAGGTGCTAGTGAAGCTAGCTGCCCACCTGCCTTACACTGATGCCGGTGTAGCTAGCTCCCTGCCTTCCTTAAACAGGTGCTGGTGCAGCTGGCTGCATGCCTGCCTTGCCCAGGAGATTGTGCAGTTGTCTGTCCGCCTACCATACCCAGGTGTTGAGTAAGCAAGTTGCCCACCTGCCTTACCCACGTGCCGGTGCAGGTGGCTGCCCGTATGTCTTAACAAGGTGCTATTGCCGCTGGCTGCCTGCCTGCCTTACCCAGGTTTCTGGTGCAACTGGTTCTCTGCCTGCCTAACTCAGGTGCTTGTGCAGCTGGCTGCCCACCTGCCTTACCCATTTGCTGGTGCAGCTGCCTGTTCACCTCCCTTTACCAGGTGCTGGTGCAGCTTGCTGCCTCCTTGCCTTACTCAGGTGCTGGTGCAGCTGCCTGCCCACCTGCCTTATCCAGGTGCTGGTGCAGCTGACTGCCTGCATGCCTTACCTGGGCGCTGATGCAACTCGCTCCCTCCCTACCTTACCTAGGTGCTGATGCAGATGGTTGCCCGCCTGCCTTAGTTGCTGGTCCAGCTGGCTGTCCACCTGCCTTTCCCAGGTGGTGGTGCAGCTGTTTGCCCACCTGCCTTACACAGGTGCTGGTGCAGCTGGCTTCACACCTGCCTTACCCAGATGCTGGTGCAGCTGGCTGACCACTTGCCTTACTCAGGTGCTGGTGCAGCTAACTTCCCATTTACCTTACCCAGGAGCTGGTGCAGCTGACTGCCCGCCTACCTTTCCCAGATACTGGTGTAACTAACTTCGGGCCTGCCTTTCCCAGAGGCTGGTGATTCTGGCTGCCTGCCTGCCTAATCAAAGTGCTGGTGCGGCTTGTTGCCCACCTGCCTTACTCAGGTGTTAGTGCAGCTGGCTGCCCACCTGCCTTACCCAGGTGTTGGTGCAGCTGGCTGCCTGCATGCGTTACCTGGGTGCTGATGCAACTGGCTGCCTCCCTGCCTTACCCAGGTGCTGGTGCAGCTGTTTGTCCACCTGCCTCACCCAGGTGCTGGTGCAGCTGGCTTCACACCTGCCTTACACATTTGCTGGTGCAGCTGGCTGACCACTTGCCTTACCCAGGTGCTGGTTTAGCTGGCTGCCCGCCAGCCTTACCCATGAGCTGGTGCAGCTGGCTTCCTGCTTACCTTTCCCAGATACTGGTGGAACAGCTTCCCGCCTGCCTTTCGAAGAGACTGGTGCTGCTGGCTGCGTGCCTGCCTTACTCAGGTGCTGGTGTAGCTGGCTGCGTGCCTGCCTTTCTCAGGTGCTGGTGTAACTGGCTGCCCATCTGCCGTACCTAGGTGCCGGTGAAGCTGGCTACCCACATGCCTTACCCAGGAGCTGGTGGAGCTGGGTGCCCTCCTGCCTTACAAAGGTGCTCGTGCAGCTGGATGCCTCCTTGCCTTTCCCAGGTGCTGGTACAGCTGGCTGCCTGCCTGCCTTGCACAGGTGCAGGTGCAGCTTGCCTCCCGCTTGCTTTACCCAGGTGTCGGTGCAACTAGCTGACTACCTGCCTTATATAGATGCCAGTAAAACTAACTGCCTGCCTGCCTTACTCAGGTGCTGGTGCAGGTGGTTGCTCACTTTTCTTACCCAGGTGCTGGTGGTGCAGCTGGCTTCACACCTGCCTTATCTATGTGCTGGTGCAGCTGGTTGCCCTCCTGCTTTATCCAGGTGCTGGTGTAGCTGGCTGCCTCCTTGTGTTTCCCTTGTGCTCGTGCAGTTGGCTGTCTGCTTGCCTTTACATAGGTGCTCGTGCAGCTGGCTGCTCCCCTGCCTTATCCAGGTGCTGGTGCAGCTGGATGCCCGCCTGCCTTTCCCGGGTGCTGGTGCAACTGGCTGCCTACGTGTCTTAACAACGTGCTGGTGCAGCTGGCTGCCTGCCTGCCTTACCCAGGTGCTGGTGCGGCTGGTTGCCCACCTGCCTTTCTCAGGTGATAGTGCAGCTGGCTGGCAGCCTGCCTTACACAAGTGCTTGTGCAGCTTGCTTCACACCTGTCTTACCCATGTGCTGGTGCAGCTGCCTGTCCACTTGCCTTACCCAGGTGCTTATGCAATTGGCTGCCTCCCTACCTTACCCAGGTGCTGTTGGAGCTGGCTGCCTGCCTGCCTAGCCCAGGTGCAGGTGCGACTGGCTGCCTGCCTGTCTTATCCAAGTGCTGGTGCCGCTGGCTGCCTGCCTGCCTGCCTAACCCAGGTGGTTGTGCAGCTGGCTGTCCACCTGCCTTACCCATTTGCAGTTGCGGTTGCCTGCCCACCTGCCTTACCCAGGTGCTTGTGCAGCTGACTGTCCGCCTGCCTTAGTTGCTGGTCTAGATGGCTGTCAACTGCCAACCCATGTGTTGGTGCAGCTGTTTGCCCACCTGCCTTACCCAAGAGATGGTGCAGCTGGCTTCACACCTGCCTTACCCAGGTGCTGGTGCAGCAGGCTGACCACTTGCCTTACCCAGGTGCTGGTTCACCTGGTGCCCGTCTGCCTTACCAATGGCTGGTCAGGCTGACTGCCGCCTAGGTTTCCCAGATGCTGGAGCAAACTGCTTCCGCCTGCCTTTCGGAGAGACTGGTGCTGCGGGCTGCCCGTCTGCCGTATCTAGGTGCTGGTGAAGCTGGCTACCCACATGCCTTACCATAAGCTGGTGGAGCTGGCTGCCCTTCTGCTTTACAAAGTGGCTAGTGCAGTGGCTGCCTCCTTGCCTTTCCAGGTGCTGGTACAGCTGGCTGCCTGCCTGCCTTGCACAGGTGCAGGTGCAGCAGCCTCCTGCTTGCCTTACCCAGGTGTCTGTGCAACTAGCGGGCCCACTGCCTTAGCCAGGTCCCAGTACAGCTGTCTGCCCACCTGCTTTACCAAGTGCTGGTGCAGCTGGAATGCTGCCTCACTAACCTGGGTACTGATGCAACTCGCTGCCTCCCTACCTTGCCCTGGTGCTGGTGCAGATGGCTACCCGCCTGTCTTACTTAGTTGCTGGCCCAGCTGGCTGCCCACCTGCCTACACATATTGTGGTGCAGCTGTTTGCTCACCTGCCTTAAACCAAAAAGATGGTGCAGCTGGCTTCACGCCTGCGTTACCCAGGTGCTGGTGCACTTGGTGACCACTTGCCTTACCCAGGTGCTGGTGCAGCTGATGTGGAATATTGCCATTTATCTGTATGTAACTCATAATGTTCGTACCAGTAAATAACAAAGATTAGTATTATTTATCAGAGTTTCCCTAGACAAGTAGAAATTTGGGACACCTAGGTCACAAAAAATGTCCCCCTTCGATACTACCACCCGTCATATCCACAAGTTGCCTCTAGACCTATTAATTAAAAAATGAAATATGTATATACACCAGGAATTTGGTAAAAAATATAATTTGTGAACTGATATTAAATTAATAAAGAATTATATATATACACATTTTCTACATATACACATTTTTCATAAACTAAGAACATAAGAACATAAGAAAGGAGGAAACACCTGCAGGAGGCCTGCTGGCCATACTAGGCAGGTCCTTTACAATTCATCCCATAACAAAAACATTTGCCCTACCCAATTTTCAATGCCACCCCAAAAAATAAGCTCTGATGTGAAAGTCCCCCTCAAATCCAACCCATCCCACTCATGTCTTATCCAACCTAGATTTGAAACTACCCAAAGTCCCCGCCTCAATAACCCCAAATAGGTAGACTGTTCCTCATAAACTACCCTATTTCCAAACCAATACTTTCGATGCCCTTTTAATTAAATTATCTAATTTAAATCCATTATGCGCGTTCTTCTTGGGAGAATCCTAAACCTTAAAAATACCCCCTTTTTTAAAACCCTTCTTCCACTTATACATTTCGTCAGGTTCCTCTCTTTCTTCGTCTAAAAGGGAATGAAATTAAAGGTCTTCAATCTTTTTCAAAAAGGAAGATTTGTGTATGTATTAATTTAGTTTCGCTGAATTTTTTTCTAACGAATTTATGTCCTTTTGAAATACGGAGCCCAGAACTGAGCTGATAATCAAGGTGGGGCCCCTTTATAATGATGTTTAAAGCTGCAGTAGCCCTCTGGATTCTTTTGTTACATTTTGTTTTAAAACCCCAAAAAATCTTTTCCCTTATTCTTTCGTTAGGCAGTGTTTTGGGTTTAAGGTTGCTGTCCCCATAACCCCCCAAGCCCTTTTCGTAATCTGTTGGCTAAGTTCACATCATTTAATTTATAGTACAGGGTTATGGGCATCCCAAGCTTCAAAACCCTTGCATTTATCTACATTGAAACTGCATCTGCCACTTTTCTGACCAAGAATAGAGTTTGTTTAAATCCCCCTGAAGTTCCCTAACATCTACGTTTGAATCAATTATCCTACCTATCTTTGTGTCATCGGCGAATTTGTCATATCACTAGTAATTTCCCCTCATCAAGATCATTGATATTTTTTATAAATAACAACGGGCCCAAGACTGATCCCTGTGGAACCCCACTTGTTACAGACCCCCACTCGGATTTAACCCATTTATGGACCACTCTCTGCCTCTGTCAGTGAGCCATGACTCGATCCACGAGAGCACTTTTCCCCCAATGCCATGAGCTGCCACTTTCTTTAACAGTCTATGGTGCGGAACTCTATCAAAAGCCTTACTAAAATTAAGTAATAATATAAAATTCTTTATTGTGGTCAACAGCCTCAAAAGCTTTACTGAAGAAAGTTAATAAATTAGTTAGACAAGCCCGGCCCTTTTGTGAATCATGCTGAGTATCATTAATCAAGCTTTGCTTATCGAGATGGCTTCTTATAATCTCAGCTATAATTGACTTAGTAATTTGCCTACAATTGAGGTCAGGCTTATTGGGCGGTAATTTGACGGTAACGACTTGTCCCCTGTTTTAAAAATAGGAATTACATTAGCCATCTTCCACATATCAAAACACTACACCTGTTTTGAAGAGATAAATTAAAAATATTAGTTATGGTTCACAGAGTTCCATTTTGCATTCCTTAAGAACCCTTAAAAAAACCCTCATCAGGACCCGGCGACTTATTTTGCTTCAGTTGTCTATTGCCTCACAACCATTCTCACTAGTGACTGTGTTTTTTAATAATTTATCTTCTTCTAGCCCACTGTAAAAATTAATTACTGGAATATTGTTAGTGTTTTCCCTGTGTTAAAAACTGAGAGAAAATAATTATTTAAAATCAAGCACATTTCATTCTCATTGTCAGTAAGGTGCCCTTTGTTATTTTTAAGGGGGACCTATCTTATCTCTAACTTTTTTTCTATAGACCTGGAAAAAAACTTTTGGGTTAGTTTTAGAACCCCTAGCAACTTTAATTTCATAGTCCCTTTTGCTTTTCTTATCCCCTTTTTAATGTCCCTCTTAATGTCAATATATGATTCATAAGATGACCCTCACCTCTTTTGATACCCCTATAAATTCCTTTCTTATGCCCTAGTAGATATTTGAGCCTATTATTCATCCATTTTGGGTCATTTCTATTTGATCTAATTTCTTTATATGGGATAAACGCTCTTTGAGCAGCATGTATAGGGGTCAGAAAACTGTCATATTGATAGCTCTCTTCGTTACCCCAGTCAACAGATGATAAGTGTTCTCTAAGCCATCGTAATCTGCTAAGCGAAAAATTGGGACTGTTACTGAGTTATCGCTACTATCGTACTTCCATTCAATGTAAATGTAATTGATTTGTGGTCGCTAGCACCCAGTTCCTCTGAAAATTTCTAAATTATTAACAAGGATTCATTGTTTGCCATAAACTAAGTCAAGAGGTTATTTCCCTTGTAGGTTCTGTCACAAACTGCTTCAAAAAACAATCTGAAATTACTTCTAAGAAGTCGTACGATTCTAAATTCCCAGTCAAGAAATTCCAAACAACATGACTTAAAGTTAAAGTCTCTAGAATTACTAATTTTTCGTGCCTTGTGGCCTTAACAATTTCCCCCATAGTAGTTTCCCTTGGTCCCTATCTAAATTAGGGGGCGGTATATCACTCCTAAAATCAGTTTTTCATGCCCCTTGAAAATTCTATCCAAACAGACTCTGTATGTGTTTCTTCAGACTTAATACCGTTTTTATGCAACAGTTCAAGCGATCTCGGCATACAATGCCACCCACCCCCCCTCCAATACTTCTTCTTCTTGGAACAATTTAAAACCCCGAATATGACATTCCGCAGGCATTTCCCGACTTTTTGAATTAAACCACGTCTCAGTTAAGGCAAATACATCAATGTTACCTACACTAGCAAAATCTCAACTCGTCCATCTTATTCCTAGCACACGGCAATTAGCATAAAAAAACATTGAAAGACTCTCCTTTCTCTTTACCCTTCCTGCTCTTTTTCTATTTTCCTACTAAACCTATTACTGTCCTTATCACCCAAGGTCCCTGGCTTTTCAATATCTATCTCGTTCTTATTATTACTAGTTTCCCTAGAACTCGTAATATTACTACACTGGGACTTCACTGTTTTCCTGCCAAAACCCATACCACTAACTATTCCTAGTTTAAAGTCCTAACTGCTCCCTCCACTGCAGTTGCCAGTGCTTCCACCCCACACCTAGATAAGTGAACCCCACTCACCAATTTGACTGGAGATCAAGGTGTATCATACTCAGAAAACCTCACTGTCTATCTATGAAAATAACACTGGCCAGAGTTACAAACATAAACAAACTTATCTGAGGTTCCTGGAGCTGTCTTGTCCCTTCGCCTGATATCTCAAGTTATGCAGGAATGAACATCCAATAATTTCGCCTCCTATTTGAGAGGTGTCAGCCCAATTTTACCTCTAGAGCACGGAAAATTTTTCCAATTATTCACTAACGTTAGTGTCCAGTTCAAACAACAATGGCGAGTCTCTTCTGTGCAGGCGCAGCTTTTTCCCATTTTTTATAACAAAAATTTTTTAGTTAAATACAGTATGGCCATCTATTTACATATAACTACTGTATTTCTGGAAAATATATACAGTAATTTCCACACTGCAGCCGGGCGGAGTTCGTTGCTAAATGACTCAAATTGCTCATTTGGAAATGGTGGAGGACCTGGGTACATATAGGAGCTGGCATCCACACGGCGACATATTACACAAGATTCAATCACAATTTTTACACTTTGCCGTCCTTGTGGAATCCAGAAAGTTTCCATAATACAATTTATGGTATCTTGTACACCACAATGCATTACATTTTTATTGGCGTTTATTACAATTAAATTTGTTAGATAATGAGTTTTTGGCAGTAAGATAGGGTGTTTAGCATAATCACCCAATTCAACATTTTGTAACCTACCTCTGCACCTAATTACATTGTTCTCTAAATACAGCCCTAATTTCTCTATTATGGAACCTTTCACAGTTTTTCTTTCCATCATCAATTTAATCTCATTTCCATAGATTTCTTCCTGTACCCTCTTTATCCAATATTCAAGAGGATGTGAAAACTTATAGGAGATATTCATCTTGTTTAGAAATTTAAACACCAACTTAGTTACATTGATTATTTTGGGGGTAAAGAAGAATACCTAATTTATATAAATGGCTAAGGAAGGACAACTTTTGGAGCTATGGTCACAGTAATTTAAAACAGGAGCAACATATGCCTTTTGTACAGGCCAATTAGCTTTATTTAAACCAACGAGCTCTGTCCTTTAAACCATAAATACAGCATTTACAAAGAAATCAGCTGGATTTCCTCACCAGGTATTTTGTTTTAAATGTTAACATATGCTGACCCAAAAACTTTTTTATACTTCTCTTGCATCTGATTAATTTCAGCGACTCTGTTTTGTACATACACAATTTTACTTTTTTCCATTACGAATCCATTGAAAGGATACCTCATTATCAGACCAAATTACAGTTGTCGCTAATATTTATCTCCTGCAACTTTTTTCTTATATAATTAGTTTAATTTGACACCTACATAAATGGCTGTTAATTCCAGCTGAGTTAAGGTACGTGATTTAATTGGAGACACTTTAGCCTAAGACATAACAAGAGAAATAACACTATTATATTGAAGGTAAGTGATTGCTCCATCCGCCAATTTTGAAGCATCGCAAAAAATGCGGAGCATATTTTTCCCATCTGGATTGGCCATCTGGCATGGGAAACCCCAACTTTGGGAAATTTTTTCATAATCACCAATTAATTCATCCCACCTGTTAAGATTCCTCAGGTAGAATTTGATCCAAGCACATTTAAGTTTCCATGCTTCTTGAATTAATAATTTCCCCTTATAGTAAGGGGGGGACACTAAACCTATTAGATTAAAAACATTTGGAACCTCAGCAAGAAAAAACTCTCTTAGTTAATTTATTGGGCTACTGAATTATTAGGTTTTAACATTAACAAATCTCTTCAGTATCCCAAGTTAAACCCAATACATTACTACATTTTGGCACTTCATCTCCAGGAAAATCTTTACTTATTTTGTCCTTTAATTTGGACGAATTACTATTCCATATTTGCACTTTGCTTTTATTTTATTAGCCTCTCCATAAGTCATTAACAGTTCCTCTTCAGTTGATGTCTCACCCAGGAAATTGTCCACATAAAATTGTTTGCTCATTACTTTACTCATTGGACTTCCCATACGTTTAAGGTGTGTATTTATCGTCGCTTGAAGTAGGAACTGACTGGATGTAGCACAAAATATACGCCTCCTAAAGCGAAAGGTTTTTTCAGAGGGGCTTAGTGGGTCAATAGGATTCTCAGGCCATAAGAAGTGGGTACAATCCCGGTCAGCCTCTTGTAAACCACTCTTGGGAAAGCTTTACTTTGTATCCGTAAAAGGCATAATTCTTCATCCTGAAATTTAATAAGATATCTACTAATTTTTCCGTCAACGACGGACCCGTCATCAAACAGTCATTTAAACTAGGTACATTTTTGTTACTCCTGGCACAACAATTAAACACAATTCTCAGAGGAGTGGTCTTAGAATCCTTCTTCACTCCGTGATGTGGCAAATAGTGACCATAAATTTTGGCTTGCTCTGGAGGTACCTCTTCTATAAATTTATTAATTAATTGTTCAGCAATTATATCATTATAGACAGTTAACAATTCTGGTGTCTTACTCAGTTCGCGGAGCTGAGCCTTTAACTGTCCATATGCCATTCTGTAATTAGTGGGCAATTCTGGATGGTTCAGTCTCCACAGAAGTCGTACCCAGTATTGTCCAGATTCAAATTTTACATCTCTCAAGTAATGCTCATGTGTAAAAGAATCGTCTGGACTTTCTTCATTTACATTTATTTCAGTGCTGTCTATTTCCCACAATTTATGCACTGGCTCAACACCATCCTTTATTGAAGAATTATACTCTGGTACGATTTCATGAGTAAGACACACAGTTATGGTATTTGTAGTTTCCTCTAGTCATGCATTATTATTACGAGGAATCCTACCATACATTACATGGCCTCCTGCAGTCTTCAAAAGGGTGACACCACATTTCTTTACCATACATTTTGCAAAGGAGGCATAATAGTCACTACGTATCAAAATATTTATTGGGCCTACAGAATCATCATTTACACCAGAAGGTGCTAAATTTACATTATATGAAAGTCTTTCTGTAGCTTTAATAAGCACTACTGTAGATATTTTCTCTGGAAGTCTATCTATAATTACTAATTACTGTATCAACACTTTTTTCTCATTGCCCAACCTGTCAGTTACATAAACAGTGTCATACAATTGAGCCCTTTTATCCGAGAGAAAACCAGATAATTTTAAAATTGTGGGATCTCCCATCTGTACTTTCATACCATCAAGACATTTACGTTTTATGAAAGTACGCTGGGATCCCTGGTCTAATAATGCATTTACATTTTTTGATTTATGCCTTTTATCATTAATTTTTACCTGTAACACATTTAAGGCTACTTCAGCAAAACCATCATTATTAATTTGGCATGACAGTCCTTTACATTGTGATTACCTAAACACCTGATACATCAGTCAAGTTCCTCCAATCTTTCAACTTTATCATTCCATGAATTGTATGAATTGCAATTCTTAGAAAAATGAGTACCCTTGTAGAAAAGACAATCTCTCTTTACTTTGACTGGTTTCTTATTAACTGGGCTACTCTTAGGAGGGTACTTATTCTTCTTACCTTGTGGAGAATCATTATTTCTGATTCCTGCTACTTGATATGCACCTATGCAACTATTTTTCGGAAATGAAAATTGATTATTATCATTGGGATAATTTTTCCCTTTGTGAAACTTGACAGATACCTCAGAGTTATTATGTGTTGCATCTTTAAAATGAGTTAGTTGGCGGTTGTTGCAACTGCACTTTCAATTGTTGTAGACCTAGTCTTATTTCTCCCAATCCAAAATAACCCTTGGGGATATTTGTTCGAGATTTTCAAGTGTTTCAGCTTAATTATTCGTACAATGGCACTCAAAAAAACCCAGTCTGATTCCTTCAGATTATATTTATTACTTAAAGTTTTGAGAGTGCTCTCCAGTTTAACTCTAAACTGCGGGTAAACTTTTGTAAGTGTGATCTGGAGATTTTAAATTAAAAATGATATTCACTAGACCCTTTCGACTTTGTTCTATATTACCATAAGTGACTTTCAACAAAATCAACTGCCTCCTTGTAAGAGTCATCTACATTGGGAAAGGGTTGTATGAGTATGTGAGCATCTCCTCTTATCTGTCCTTTGAGATAAAATTTAAATTTTTGTTACACAGGCTAGATCACTTCTATCATGCACAGCTGCTTTAAAAATTGACCAAAACTCCTCCCAGTTTTCTACAGGATTAAATACAGGGGAAACATAATTCTGGGAGTTTTGGCAAAGACATCTTATTTTTGGAGCAGACTGATTAACTGCCTGGTTTACACATTTTAATTTATTCAAAGCCTGACTTTTGCAAGAAAGAATCTTTTCTTCTAATTCATAATACTGATTAATCATGAGATCTACTTCAGTCTCATCTACAGAGTTTACTAACAAATCTCCTTTATATTTGTTGTAATATAATTTGTGTGAATCATATCTACTTCCTAAAGCATCTAAATACAATTTTAAATCATCAGTATTAACAGTTTCTTGATTCATTAATTCCAAACATTTCTTATATGCCTTGGTTACATGACCCATGCTAGCCTGTAGTGATGATTTCTTTGCTCTATATTCCATACGTTTGTCTTCTACATTAATTTCTTCATTTTCAGCCATGATGCAATGTATTAAATTCAACTTAATTAATAGCACTGATTACAACTTACAACACTGATACAACTTACCTTTGAATAAATCCTAGCTACACTTGAGCTTTGCAATTACATGTAAGAATATTGTAATATAAATTTTAAATACACATTAATAATGTTAGCTACACTTGAGCTTAGTAATTACACATGTAAGAAAATTATAATATAAATTTTGAATACACATTAATAATGTTAGCTACACTTGAGCTTAGTAATTACATATGTAATAAAATTATAATATTAATTTTAAATGTACATTAATAATGTTAGCTACACTTTGCTTATCAATTACACATACACTGATATAAATCTTGACCATAATTGTCTTATCAAATTAATATTGTAATAATTATAATCCTCTACACATTAAGTAAATTTGTGGATTTAACATCCACCTCCTTCTGTCATTTCACATATAATTATTAAGTAATTAACTAATTAATGACTTCACTAATTACCTCCAGTTCAAAAAGGGCCAATGGGCAAATTAAATGTGGAAAATTGCATTTTCTGTATGTAACTCATATTTTACATACCAGTAAAAAAACGAAAAATTAGTATTATTTATCAGAGTTACATAGACAAGTAGGAATTTGGGGGCACCTAGGTCACAAAAAATGTCCCCCTTCGATACCTACCACTGTCATATCCACAAGTTGCTCTAGACCTATTAATTACAAATGAAATATGTATATACACCAGGAATTCTGGTAAAATTAAATTTGTGGACTGAATATTAAATTAATAAAGAATTATATATATAAAACATTTACATACATTACACATTTACGTAACATCACTCACCAATTTGACTGGAGATCAAGGTGTATCATACTCAGAAAACCTCACTGTATATCTATGAAAATAACACTGGCCAGAGTTACAAACATAAACAAACTTTTTCTGAGGTTCTGGAGCTGTCTTGTCCCGTCGCCTGATATCTCAAGTTTTTGCAGGGAAAGCACATCCACAATTTCGCCTCCTATTTGAGAGGGTCGCCCAATTTTGCCCTCTAGAGCATGAAAAATTCTTCCCATTATTCACAAATGTTAGTGTCCGGTTCAAACAACAATGGCGAGTCTCTTCTGTGCAGACGCAGCTTCTTCACATTTTTTATAACAAAACTTTTTTAAAAATACAGTATGGCCATCTATTACATATAACTACTGTATTTCTGGAAAATATATTACAGTATTTTCCAAACTGACCTTACCCAGGTGCTGGTGCAGCTGGCTGCCTGCACGCCTTACCCGGTGCTGGTACAGTACCTGCCGCTTGACTTAGCCAGGTGTTGATGCAGCTGGTTGCCTGTCTGCCAAACCCTACACAGTTGCTGGAGTGCTGGCTGCCTGCCTGCCCTACCAAGGAGCTTTTTGCAACTGGTGCCCGCTGCCATATCCAGATGGCTGGTTTTAACGGTTTACCGCCTGCCTTACCCAGGTGCTGGTGCAGCTAGCTGCCATCTTACTTAAACCCCGGGCTGGTACAGCTGGCTGCCCACCTTACTTACCCAGGTGCTGGTACAGCTGGCTGCCCACCTTACTTACCCAGGTGCAGGTACAGCTGGCTGCCCACCTTACTTACCCGGTGCTGGTACAGCTGGCTGCCACCTTACTTACCCAGGTACTGGCACAGCTGGCTGCCCACCTTACTTACCCAGGTGCAGGTACAGCTGGCTGCCCACCTTACTTACCCAGGTGCTGGTACAGCTGGCTGCCCACCTTACTTACCCCGGTATGGCACGCTGGCTGCCCGCCTTCTTACCCCGGTGCAGGTACGCTGGCTGCCCACCTACCATACCCAGCTATACCAACTACCCACTCTTGTGTTCGCTTTTTTTTCTTTATATTTCCCTGTCTGGTGTCTGGATATTAATCATGACATAAAAAGTAATACACAAAGAGGAATAAGAAGGAAAGTGTAAGGCTTTAAAAAAAAAAGAAAACTGATATGTACATGTTCTCTTGAAGAAATTCCTGTCCACTTTCAATTGACGAAATTCCTGTCTATTTTCTCTTCAAGGAATTCCTGCAAATTTTTTCTGGAAGAAATTCCTGTCCCCATTCAATTGACGAAATTCCTGTTATTTTCTCTTCAAGGAATTCCTGTCAATTTTCTCTGGAAGAAATTCCTGTCCACATTCAATTGACGAAATTCCTGTCTATTTTCTCTTCAAGGAATTCCTGTCAATTTTCTCTGGAAGAAATTCCTGTCCACTTTCAATTGAAGGGAAAATTTCCCGTCTATTTTCTCTTCAAGGAATTCCTGTCAATTTTTTCTTTAAGAAAAATTTCCCGTCCACTTTCAATTGAAGAAATTCCTGTCTATTTTCTCTTCAAGGAATTCCTGTCAATTTTCTCTTGAAGAAATTCCCGTCCATTTTCAATTGAAGAAATTCCTGTCTATTTTCTCTTCAAGGAATTCCTTTCTATTTTCCCTGGAAGAAATTTCCGGTCATCTTCTCTGGAAGAAATTCCTGTCAAATTTTCTCTGGAAGAAATTCCCGTCTATTTTCTCTTCAAGAAATTCCTGTCAATTTTCTCTGGAAGAGATTCCTGTCTATTTTCCCTGGAAGAAATTCCTGTCTATTTTCTCTGGAAGAAATTCCTGTCTATTTTCTCTGGAAGAAATTCCTGTCTATTTTCTCCGGAAGAAATTCCTGTCTATTTTCTCTGGAAAAAAATTCCTGTCTATTTTCTCTGGAAGAAATTCCTGTCTATTTTCTCTAGAAGAAATTCCTGTCTGTTTTCTCTGGAAGAAATTCCTGTCTATTTTTTTGGAAGAAATTCCCGACTATTTTCCTGAAATAAAAAAGGGACAATACCGTGACTGGAACGATACACAAAAAAACCGCACATAAAAGAGAGAAGCTTACGACGACGTTTCGGTCCGACTTGGACCATTGACAAAGTCACACTAACAGAGGTGGAGCTGGACGGCTATATATAGGCAGGAAGAGGTGGAGGTAGTAGTAGTAGTAGTAGTACAAGAATTGTATATAATACCGACAGGATGAAATTAAGACACATGCACAACACCCCGGGCATCCCCCCGTAGACGTTTCGCCATCCAGCAGACACTGGACGGCGAAACGTCCACAACAAAGACAACCAGAAAGCCCCCACATGTGTCTTATTTCATCAGTAGTTGTAGTAGAAGAAGAAGAGGTAGTAGTAGTGGTAGAAGTGGGAAATAAGAATGATGAGCTAGTGAATACAAAGGAAGGGGAGCACTGCAAGAGAGCTAGATACCCACAGAGGGAGAGCAAGCGCACAAAGGTGCGTGTAAGGGGAAGTGGTGGAAATAATGAAGAAGGAACAGAAACACGAGACAGGAGAGAGAAAGACAACCCAGAGGAGAAAAGGAGAGAGGAAAGGGGAAGAGGAAGAAGAAAAAAGAGAAGAAGAAAAAAAGAAAAAAGAAGTTCTGAAGTTTGGAGCATTTTACAATGTAGTGGGAGAGGAAGGCATCTACAGAGACGAAGCCAGGGCTAAGGTTCTTACAAGGAAAGTTGTGTATTAGAGAGGATTCAAATAGACGGTGACTGTTCGAGTTGGAAGTAGGGAAGACAGTTTTAGCAGAAGACCAGTCAATAGGATGGCTATGATCTCTGACGTGACAGAAAAGAGCATTGTTAGTGTCGGCAAGCCTAACACTATTTTTGTGCTCCCTAAGTCTGTCAGAAAGAGATCGACCAGTTTCTCCGAAGTATTGAAGAGGACAGGAGGAGCAAGAAATAGAGTAGACACCAGGAACATTTGTAGAGGGAGGAGAGGTATGAACGAGATTAGTGCGAAGAGTGTTAGTCTTGGCTACCCTTCCCATTTCATAGACTGTGCCCTCTCACGTGCTAAACGCAATTTCTTCTCTCCCAAAATCTCTACTCATGGGAAATCTTCTATCCTCTGCCTTCCCCGTGGATAATTTACAAAGGGGGGGCCCCGTGGGAAAATTTTCATTTGTGGGTCCACAGTGGAAAGTTTAATATGTGGGTCCCCAGGTTTTCAATTTTTCATGTGTGAGTTCCCGTGGACAATTTACATGTCGGTTCCAGTGGACAATTTACAA
>NC_069489.1:8241638-8262235 GCF_026875155.1 Cherax quadricarinatus | reverse complement strand
AGCTTCTGGCACCACTTGCATTACTCAGGTGCTTGTGCAGCTGGCTTCCCATCTGCCTTACCCAGGAGCTGGTGCAGCTGGCTGCCCGCCTACCTTTCCCAGATACTGATGTAACTAACTTCGGGCCTACCTTTCCCAGAGGCTGGTGCTACTGGCTGCGTGTCTGCTTTACCCATTTGCGGGTGCAGCTGGCTGCCCGTCTGCCGTACCTAGGTGCTGGTGAAGCTGGCTACCCATCTGCCTTACCCAGGAGCTTGTGGAGCTGGCCGCCCTCCTGCCTTATCCAGGTGCTGGTGCAGCTGGCTGCCTCCTTGCCTTTCCAAGGTGCTGGTGCAGCTGGCTGCCTGCTTATCACACCCATGTGTCGGTGCAACTAGCTGCCCACCTGCCTTACGAAGGAGCAGGTGCATGTAGCTGCCTGCCTTCCTTACCTCGGTTTTGGTGCAGCTGGCTGCCCGCCTGCCTTACCCATGTACTGATGCAGCTGGCTGCCTGCCTGCCTTATCAAAGTGCTGGTGCGGCTGGTTGCCCACCTGCCTTACTCAGATGTTAGTGCAGCTGGCTGCCCACCTGCCTTACCCAGGTGTTGGTGCAGCTGGCTGCCTGCATGCGTTACCTGGGTGCTGATGCAACTGGCTGCCACCCTGCCGTACCCAGGTGCTGGTGCAGCTGTTTGCCCACCTGCATCACCCAGGTGCTGGTGCAGCTGGCTTCACAAATGCCTTACACATTTGCTAATGCAGCTGGCTGACCACTTGCCTTACCCAGGTGCTGGTTTAGCTGGCTGCCCGCCAGCCTAACCCATGAGCTGGTGCAGCTGGCTACCTGCTTACCTTTCCCAGATGCTGGTGGAACAGTTTCCCGCCTGCCTTTCGAAGAGACTGGTGCTGCTGGCTGCGTGCCTGCCTTACTCAGGTGCTGGTGTAACTGGCTGCCCCTCTGCCGTACCTAGGTGCCGGTGAAGCTGGCTACCCACATGCCTTACCCAGGAGCTGGTGGAGCTGGGTGCCCTCCTGCCTTTCAAAGGTGCTGGTGCAGCTGGCTGCCTCCTTGCCTTTCCCAGGTGCTGGTACAGCTGGCTACCTGCCTGCCTTGCACAGGTGCAGGTGCAGCTGGCCTCCCGCTTGCCTTATCCAGGTGTCGTTGCAACTAGCTGCCCACCTGCCTTACCTAGGTGCCAGTAAAGCTAACTGCCTGCCTTCCTTACACAGGTGCTTGTGCAGCTGGTTGCTCACTTATGTTACCCAGGATCTAGTGGTGCAGCTGGCTTCACACCTGCCTTATCTAGGTGCTGGTGCAGCTGGTTGCCCTCCTGCTTTATCCAGGTGCTGGTGTAGCTGGCTGCCTGCTTGCGTTTCCCTTTTGCTGATGCAGTTGGCTGGCTGCTTGCCTTTACATACGTGCCCGTGCATCTGGCTGCTCCCCTGCCTTATCCAGGTGCTGGTGCAGCTGGATGCCCGCCTGCCTTTCCCGGGTGCTGGTGCAACTGGCTGCCTACCTGTCTTAACAACGTGCATGTGCAGCTGACTGCCTGTCTGCCTTACCCAGGTGCTGATGCAGCTGGTTGCCCACCTGCCTTTCTCAGGTGTTAGTGCAGCTGGCTGGCAGCCTGCCTTACACAAGTGCTGGCGCAGCTTGCTGCACAACTGCCTTACCCATGTGCTGGTGCAGCTGCCTGTCCACTTGCCTTACCCCAGGTGCTTATGCAACTGGCTGCCTCCCTACCTTACCCAGGTGCTGTTGGAGCTGGCTGCCTGCCTGCCTAGCCCAGGTGCAGGTGCGACTGGCTGCCTGCCTGTCTTTCAAAGTGCTGGTGCCGCTGGCTGCCTGCCTGCCTGCCTAACCCAGGTGGTTGTGCAGCTGGCTGCCCACCTGCCTTACCCATTTGCAGTTGGGGCTGCCTGCCCACCTGCCTTACCCAGGTGCTTGTGCAGCTGACTGCCCGCCTGCCTTAGTTGCTGGTCTAGATGCTGTCACCTGCCTAACCCATGTGTTGGTGCAGCTGTTTGCCCACCTGCCTTACCCAAGAGATGGTGCAGCTGGCTTCACACCTGCCTTACCCAGATGCTGGTGCAGCAGGCTGACCACTTGCCTTACCCAGGTGCTGGTTCACCTGGTACCCGTCTGCCTTACCCATGAGCTGGTGCAGCTGACTGCCCGCCTAGGTTTCCCAGATGCCGGAGCAACTGCTTCCCGCCTGCCTTTCGGAGAGACTGGTGCTGCGGGCTGGCCGTCTGCTGTATCTAGGTGCTGGTGAAGCTGGCTACCCACATGCCTTGCCCAGGAGCTGGTGGAGCTGGCTACCCTCCTGCCTTACAAAAGTGCTAGTGCAGCTGGCTGCCTCCTTGCCTTTCCCAGGTGCTGGTACAGCTGGCTGCCTGCCTTGCACAGGTGCAGGTGCAGGTGCAGCTGGCCTCCTGCTTGCCTTACCCAGGTGTCGGTGCAGCTCGCTGCCCACCTGCCTTACCCAAGTGCTGGTGCAGCTGACTGCCTGCATGCCTAACCTGAGTACTGATGCAACTCGCTGCCTCCCTACCTTACCCTGGTGCTGGTGCAGCTGGCCGTCACCTGCCTTACGCATGTGGTGGTGCAGCTGTTTACTCACCTGCCTTACCCAAGAGATGGTGCAGCTGGCTTCACGCCTGCGTTACCCAGGTGCTGGTGCACTTGGCTGCCCACTTGCCTTATCCAGGTGCTGGTACAGCTGATGTGGAAAATTGCATTTATCTGTAAGTAACTCATAATGTTCGTACCAGTAAATAACGAAGATTAGTATTATTTATCAGAGTTACATAGACAGTAGGAATTTGGGACACCTAGGTCACAAAAAAAATGTTCCCTTTCGAAAACCTACCACTGTCATATCCACAAGTTGCTCTAGACCTATTAATTACAAATAAAATATGTATATACACCAGGAATTCTGGTAAATAAATAAATTTGTGGACTTTTAATATTTAATTAAAAGAATTATATATATACACATTTCATACATATACACTTTTAAAATAACACACTCATCAATTTGACTGGAGTCCAAGGGTGTATCATCTCCAAAACCTCACATCTATCTTATGAAAATAACACTGGCCAGAGTTACAAAACATTAACAAACTTATCTGAGGTTCCTGGAGGTGCCTTGTCCCGTCGCCTGATATCTCTCTTTATGCAGGAATGCACATCCAACAATTTCGCCTCCTATTTGAGAGGTGTCAGCCCAATTTTACCTCTAGAGCACGAAAAATTCTCCCATTATTCACTAACGTTAGTGTCAAGTTCAAACAACAATGGCGAATCTCTTCTGTGCAGCACACTTCTTCCCAATTTTTTATAACAAATTTTTTTAAGTTAAATACAGTATGGCTATCTATTTACATATAACTACTGTATTTCTGGAAAATATATACAGTAATTTCCACACTGCAGCCTGGCGGAGTTCGTTGCTAAATGACTCCAATTGCTCTTTTGAAATGTGGAAGATGGGTACATTATAGGATCTGATCCACCGCGACATATTACACAAGATTAAAATCACCCTTTTTACACTTTGCCGTCCTTGTGGAATCCAGAAAGGGTTTCCCTAATACAATTAAATGGTACTTGTACCCCACCATGCATTAATTTTTTTGTGGCATTTATTACAATTAATTTGTTAATAATGGTTTTGGCAGAAAGAAAGAGTGTTTTAGCATAATCACCAAATTAGATTTTAACTTACCTCTGTACCTAATTACATGTCTCTAAATACAGTCTCAATTTCTCTATATGGAACCTTTCCCATTTTTTTCTTTCCATCATCAGTTTAATCCATTTCCCTGATTTTTTCCTGTACTCTCTTTAACCCCATATTCAAGAGGATGTGAAACTTATATGAGATATTCATCTTGTTTAGAATTTAAACACCAACTTAGTTACTTGATCAATTTGTAAGAAGATACCTATTTATATCAATGCTAAGGAAGGACCAAACTATTGAGCGTGGTCACAGTAATTCAACAGAAGCAATATACCCTTTTTACAGCCAATTAGTTTTATTTACCAACCAGCTCGTTCCATTAAACCATGAACGATTTACAAATTTAAAGCTAAGTTACCCTCGAGACAAAATCAGCTGATTCTCCTCACCAGGTATATGATTAAATTTTAACCCATTTTCCCTGACCCTACTATTAAACTTCTCTTGCATCTGATTAATTTCAGTGACTCTGTTTTGTACGTACACCAATTTTTACTGTTTCCATTACGAATCCATGTAAGGATACTCATTTCAGCCCAAATTCAGTGTCGCTAATTTTTATCTCCTGCAACTTATTTTTTATACAATTAGCTAATTTGACACCTACATAAATGGCTGTTAATTCCAACTGAGGTAAGGTACGTGATTTAATTGGAGACACTTTAGCCTTAGACATAACAAGAGAAATAACACTATTACATTGAAGGTAAGCAACTGCTCCATATGACAATTTTGAAGCATCACAAAAAATGTGGAGTACATTTTCCCATTTGGATTGGGCCACCTGGCGTGGGAACTCCAACTTGGAAATTTTTTTCATAACACCAATTAATTCACCCACCTGTTAATGAATTCCTCAGGTAGAATTTGATCCCAAGCACATTTAAGTTTCCATGCTTCCTGAATTAATAATTTCCCTCTTATAGTAAGGGGTGACACTAAACCTAGTGAATCAAAACATTTGGAAACTTCAGCAAATAAAACTCTCTTAGTTAATTTATTGTGCATACTGTAATTATTAGGTTTTAACATTAACAAATCTCTCTCAGTATCCCAAGTTAAACCCAATACATTTAGGCACTTCATCTCCAGGGAAATCTTTACTTATTTTGTCCTTTAATTTGGACGAATTACTATTCCATATTTGCACTTTGCATTATTTTATTAGCCTCTCCATAAGTCATTAACAGTTCCTCTTCAGTTGACGTCACACCCAGGAAATTGTCCACATAAAATTGTTTGCTCATTACTTTACTCATTGGACTTCCCATACGTTTAAGGTGTGCATTTATCGTCGCTTGAAGTAGGAACGGACTGGATGTAGCACAAAATAATACACTCCTAAAGCGAAAGGTTTTCAGAGGGCTTAGTGGGTCAATAGGATTATCAGGCCATAAGAAGTGGGTACAATCCCGGTCAGCCTCTTGTAAACCCACTCTTAGGAAAGCTTTACTTATGTCATCCGTAAAAGCATAATTCTTCATCCTGAAATTTAATAAGATATCTCCTAATTTTTCCGTCAACGACGGACCTGTCATCAAACAGTCATTTAAACTAGGTACATTTTTGTTACTTTTGGCACTACAATTAAACACAATTCTCAGAGGAGTGGTCTTAGAATCCTTCTTCACCCCGTGATGTGGCAAATAGTGACCATAAATTTTGGCTTGCTCAGGAGGTACCTCTTCTATAAATTTATTAATTAACTGCTCAACAATTATATCATTATAGGCAGTTAACAATTCTGGTGTCTTACTCAGTTCGCGGAGCTGAGCCTTTAATTGTCCATATGCCATTCCGTAATTAGTTGGCAATTCTGGATGGTTCAGTCTCCCACGGAAGTCGACCCAGTATTGTCCAGATTCAAATTTTACATCTCTCAGGTAATGCTCCTGAGTAAAAGAATCGTCTGGATTTTTTCTTCATTTACTTTATTCCAGTGCTGTCTAATTCCCAAAATTTATGCACTGGCCTCAACACCATCCTCTATGGAAGAATTATACTGGGGTACGATTTCATGAGAAAGACACACAGTTATGGTATTTGGTAGTTTCCTCTAGTCATGTATTATTATTACGAGGAATCCTACCATACATTACAGGGCCTCCTGCAGTCTTAAAAAAGGGTGACACCACATTCTTTACCATACACTTGCAAAGGAGGCATAATTTTCACTACTTATCAAAATATTTTTTGGGGCCTACAGAATCATCACTTTTACACCCGAAGGTCCCTAAATTTACTTTTATGTGAAAGTCTTTCTTTAGCTTTAATAAGCCCTACTGTAGATATTTTCTCTGGAAGTCTATCTACAATTACTGTATTAACACGTTTTTTTCTCATTGACCATCCGATAGTTATATAACATTCATACAACTGAGCCCTTTATCCGAGAGAAACCAGATAATTTTAAATTGTGGATCTCCATCTGACTTTCACCAAACAAGACTTTACGTTTTATGAAAGAACGCGGGATCCCTGGTCTAAAAATGCAGTTACATTTTTGGATTTATGCCTTTTAACATTAATTTATACCTGTAACCAGGAAAGGGCTACTTCAGCAAACCTCATTTAAAAATTAGCAGCATTTTATATTAGCCACTGTTGGTCCAGGATTGTCAAATTACATTAGCAACATTATCATTGAACCCCTTTACACATTACTATATGGTGTCTTCCTTTGTGACATTGATAACAGTGTTTAATTTGGCATGACAATCCTTTACATTGTGATTACCTAAACACCTGATACCTTTGTCAAGTTCCTCCAATCTTTCAACTTTACATTCCATGAATTCAAATGCATTGAAATTTCTTAGAAAAATGAAATACCCTTGCAGAAAAGACAATCTCTCTTTTCTTTGACTGGTTTCTTATTAACCGGGCTACTCTTAGGAGGGGTACTTATTCTTCTTTCCTTGTGGAGAATCATTATTTTTTATTCCTGCTACTTGATATGCACCTATGCAACCTTTTTAGGAAATGAAAATTGATTATTTTCTTTGGATAATTTTTCCCTTTCTGAAAACTTGACAGATACCTCAGAGTTGGCTGGTCTGCAACTGCACAATTAATTCTTGTAGACCTAGTCTTATTTCCTCCAATCCAAAATAACCCCTTTTGATATTTGTTCGAGAGTCATTTAAGTTTTTTTACAGCTTAATTTATTCTGAACAATTGGGACTCAATAACCAGTCGGATTCCTTCAGATTGTATTTATTGCTTAAAGGTTTGAGAGTGCTCTCCAGTTTAACTCTAAACTGCTGTAAACCTTTGCAAGTGTGATCTGGAGATTTTAAATTAACAATGATATTTACTAGATCCAACCTACTTTGTCTATATTACCATAATTTACTTTCAACAAGTCAACTGCCTCCTTGTAAGTCATCTACTTGGAAAGGCTTGTATGGGTCTGTGAGCATCTCCTCTATCTGTCCCCTTTTAGATAAAATAATTTATTAACACTTGCTTGGTCACTCCTACATCACAGCTGCTTTAAAAAAATTTACCAAAACTACTCCCAGTTTTCTCCAGGAATAAATACAGGTAAACAAATTCTGGGAGTTTTGGCAAAGACATATTATTTGTTGGGGCAGACTGATTTAAATGCCTGGAATACACATTTTTAATTTATTCAAACCTGACTTTTACAAGAAAGAATGTTTTCTTCTAATTCATAATACGATTAAACATGAGATCTACTTTTAGTCTCCCTCGCACAGTTTACTAACAAATCTCCTTCATATTTGTTGTAATATAATTTGTATGAAACTATCTACTCCCTAAAGCATCTAAATACAATTTTAATCATCAGATTCACAGTTTCTTGATTCATTAATTCCAAACATTTTTTATAAAGCCTTTGTGACATGACCCTTTCTAGCCTGTTAGTGATGCTGTCTTTGTCTATATTCCATACGTTTGTCTTCTAATATTAAACGTTCCTCATTTTTCAGCAGTGATGCAATGTATAAATTGAACTTAATTAATATACTGATACAACTTCAACACTGAAACAACTTAACCTTTGAATAAAACCTAGCTACACTTGAGCTTTGCAATTACATGTAAGAAAATTGCAATATAAATTTTTTAAATACACATTAAATGTTAGCTACACTTGACCCTTTGTAATTACACAGTAAGAAAATTAAATATAAATTTTAAATGTACTTAATAGTTAGCTACACTTGCTTATCAATTACACATACCACTGATATAAATCTTGGCCAAATGTCTTTTTCAAATTAATATTGTAATAATTATAATCCATACACATTAAAAAATTGGTGGATTTAACAAACAACCTCCTCTGTCATTTCACATATAAAAATTAAGTATTAACATAATGACTTCACTAAATTTCCTCCGGTTCAAGAAGGCCAACGGGAAATTAAGTGTGGAAAATTGCATTTATCTGTATGTAACTCATAATGTACATAGCAGTAATAACGAAGATTAGTATTTTTATCAGAGTTACATAGACCAATAGGAATTTTTTGGGGCACCTAGGTTTACAAAAAATGTTCCCCTTCGATACCCTTCCACTGTCATATCCACAAGTTGCTCAATAAAAAAATCAAATGAAATATGTAAACCACCAAATTCTGGTAAATTTTATAAATTTGTGGACTGTATATTAAATTAAAAAAGAATTATATATAACACATTTACATACATATACACTTTTTCATAACTCCACTCACCAATTTTGACTGGAGATCAAAGGGGTACATACTCAAAAACCCACATTTTATCTATGAAAATAACACTGGCCAGAGTTACAAACATAAACAACCGATCTGGGTTCCTGGAGGGCTTTCCCGTGCCTGATACTCAAGTTTTTGCAGGAATCAACCAACATTTCGCATCCTATTTGAAGTGTCAAACCCAATTTTACCTCTAGGCACAAAAATTCTTCCATTATTCACTAACTCTGTGGGCCCGTTCAAACAACAATGGCGATCCTTTTCTGCGCAGCGCAGCTTTCCCTTTTTTAAACCGAGTTTATTAAATACAGTATGGCCATCTATTACATATAACTACTGTATTCCCGAAAATATTACCCAAATTTTTCCCCACTGACCTTACCCAGGTGCTGGTGCAAGCTGGCTGCCTGCACGCCTTACCCGGTGCTGGTACAGATACCTGCCCGCTTGACTTACCAGGTGTTTGGTGCAGCGTTGCCTGTCTGCCACCTTACCCCGTTGCTGGGCTGCTGGCTGCCTGCCTGCCCAACCAAGGGCTGTGCAACTGGGTGCCCGCCTGCCATATCCAGATGCTGGGTATAACTGTTTACCGCCGCCTTTCCCAGGTCTGGTGCAGCTACTGCCTGCCTTCATTTCCCAGGTGGCTGGTGCAGCTAGCTGCCTGCCTTCATTACCCAGGTGCGTGCAGCTGGCTGCATCCTGCCTAACCCCAGGTAACGGGGCAGCTTTGGGTGCCCACCTTACTTACCAGGGCTGGTACAGCGGCTTTCCCACCACCTTACCAGCTATACCAACTACCCCCTCTTGTGTTTCGCTTTTTTTTCTTATATTTTCCCCTTCTGGTGCTGGGTATTAATCATGACTAAATAAATAACAAAAAGGACATCCATGACTGGAACGATACACAAATAACCGCACATAAAAGAAGAAGCTACGGACGACTTTCGTCCGACTTGGACCATCGACAAGTGGACTTTGTCAATGTCCCAGTCGGACGAAAGCCGTCGTAAGCTTCTCTCTTCATTGCGGGTCAAAAATTTTGTATTAATCATGACAAAAAAGTAATACCAAGAGGAAAAGAAGAAAGTGTAAGGTTTAAAAGAAAGAAAACCCGGGAAATTACATGTTCTCTTGAAAAATTCTGTCTATTTTCTCTGGAAGAAATTCCTGTCTATTTTCTCTTGAAGAAATTCCTGTCTATTTTCTCTGGAAGAAATTCATGTCCCATTTTCTCTGGAAGAAATTCCTGTCTATTTTCTCTGGAAGAAATTCCTGTCATTTCTCTGGAAGAAATTCCTGTCTATTTCCACTGGAGAAATTCCTGTCTATTTTCTCTGGAAAAATTCCAGTCTATTTTCTCTGGTAGAAATTCCTGCTATTTTCTCTGGAAGAAATTTCCCGGGCTATTTTCTCTGGAAGAAATTCCGTCTATTTTTTCTGTAGAAATTCCTGTCTATTTCTCTGGAAGAAATTCCAGTCTATTTTCTCTGGAAGAAAATTTCCCGTCTATTTTCTCTGGAAGAAATTCCTGTCTATTTTCTCTTGAAGAAATTCCTGCTATTTTCTCTTGGAAGAAATTCCGCTATTTTCTCTGAAGAAAATTTTTTTTCTATTTCTCTTGAAGAAATTCCCGTCTATTTTCTCTGGAAGAAAAATTTCCTGTCTATTTTTTCTTGGGAAAAAATTCCGTCTAAATTTTTTCTGGAAGAAAATTTTCCCGTCTATTTTCTCGGAAGAAATTCCTGACTATTTTTCTCTTGAAGAAATTCCTGTCTATTTCTCTTCAAGGAATTCCTGTCAATTTTCTCTGGAAGAAATTCCGTCTATTTCCCCTGGAAGAAACCTGTCTATTTCCTGGAAGAAATCCCCTGTCATTTTCCTCTGGAAGAAATTCCTGTCTATTTCTCTGAAGAAATTCTGTCTATTTCTTGGCAAAAAATTCGTCTATTTTTCTCTGGAAGAAATCCTGTCTATTTCTCGGGAAGAAATTCCCGTCTATTTTCTCTGGAAAAAATTTCCTGTCAAATTTCTGGAAGAAATTTCGGGCAATTTCTCTGGAAGAAATTCTGTCTATTTCTCTGGAAGGAATTCTTACTATTTCTCTGGAAGAAATTCTGTCTATTTTCTCTGGAAAAAATTTCCCGTCTATTTTCTCTGGAAGAAATTTCTGTCCTATTTTCTCTGAAGAAATTCCTGACATTTTCGGAAGAAATTCCTGTCTATTCCTGGAAGAAATTCCTGTCTATTTTCTCTGGAGAAATTCCTGTCTTTTTTCTCGGGAAGGGAAATATCGTATTTCTCTGAAGAAATTCCTGTCAATTTCTCTGGAGGAAATTCCAGTCTATTTTCTCTGGAAAAATTTCCTGTCTATTTTCTCGGGAAAAATTTCCTGTCAATTTTCTCGGGAAAATTTTCCTGCTATTTTTTTTGGAAGAAATTCCGACTTTTTTTCTCAAAAGGAGCGACCCAATCCACTAACCCCCAGACACCTAAGATAAGTTTTTTGTACGTTTTTTAACCCAGGGGGGTTAGTCCCCCGGGGAAAAAGGAAATGGGTACGATCTATTCTGTCTTATTTTTTTCCCCTGGATCCCGGATAGCCCCTACAAAATTCCAGAATAGTACCATTACTACCTTAGTACCTGTATGTACCGGGATAGCCCTTTAAAAAAAAATGCCCCGATAGCACCTTTTTTACCAGGATGTAAAAAATTTATGTACCAGGATAGTCCCCTATTAGTACCAGGAAGTACCTATTTGTCCCGGGATAGTACCTATTATTCCTGATACACCTTTTATTACGAGGATAGAAACCAAATTAAACGGAAGACCTATTAGTTGACGTTTGCATGAAGCGCCATTAAATACCATTAAGCACCAGGATAGTACCTTTTAAGTACCAAATAGTAACTATTAAAACCCAAGAATACCTATTAGTTTCCAGGATAATCCCTATATGTTCCAGGATAGACCTTTTGTGTCCAGAAAAATCTACAATTTTCAGGAAAAACCTATTATTTCCCCGGATAATACCTTTATGTACCAAAATTACCTTTTACTACCGGGATAGTAATAAAATTTTGCGGCATGATAGCGCCTTTAAAACCTTTATGCACCAGGAAGAAAATATTAATACCAAGATAGATCTATTAGTCCCAAGATATACCTATTATGTTCCGGATAGTACCTATTTTGTTCCAGGATAGTACCTATTAATTTCCGGGTAGTACCTTTATGTTCCGGGATATACCTATTATGTACGGGGATAAAAACCATTATGTGTCAGGAAGTACCAAAAATTCCGGATAGTATTTTTAGTTGGGGTAAGCTAAAACTAAGTCAAAGTTTAAAATGTGACTGTAGGAACCATTTTTGAGACTTTTTTAGCCTACACGCCGCCCGCGGAAAAGCTTGAAAACTCTCCAATGCCTACCCAGGGGCGGAAAATAATTTTTAGGGGGAACAAAATTACCCCGGGGGGGTGTTATGTCAGCAATCCAAAAAAAAGATTCTGACTGAATACTCACGTGTGTCGGCTAAAAAGTACGAAACTCACCGACAGGGTAACGTTAAGCGTACAAGTTTTTAAACTGCGCAGTCATAGTCGAACCCGTACTCCCGAACTTTGTCTTGATTGAAGAATAGTTTTTTTTGAAGGATGTCGCACAACACCTGCTAGGATCACAATGCCGTTGTTACAGTTCATCAAGATTTGTTCAATTTTCATAACTATCACTAAAGAAGCGATCACACTTCTTTTAATTTTTAAATATGTTTTTTCGAGATATTTTTATGCCAAACCCGGCAGATCATTGTTCTTTGTTGGTTTTTCCCGGGCGTCAATGTTTCCCCAAAGGTCAAAACATCAAAGATCCACAGCACCTACTCTCCCGCCACTGCCCCTCACAAAAAGGGAAAAAGCTGACCTAGCCATTTCCCCTCCTTGCCAAACTTCCCTATGAAGCAAACAGAATGCTTGATTCTTCCTGTCTAAGCTAGACAACAAGGACATATCTTTAGCGTGGTATTAAAGGGGGTGCAGAATTTTCCTTAATTGTCCTGCAAGGGAAAGCGATATGAAACATTTAAACACACCGCAACAGTGGCCTTGCAAAGAGCCGGTACCAGTAACGGTACACCGGTTAAACACTGCGTATTACGATGACAAAAAAACAAAGCTTTTTCCTTCTGAGGGGCGGGCCCTTCGGGGCCGGAAAGGCTAAAGGGGGCGAACACCCCTCCTGGAAAAATTCTCCACACAAAATATGACCAAGAAAACCTTTTATGGCCAGATATACCTATTATTTGACTTTTCATCTTGGGGCCGGGGTATACCTTTTATGTGCCAGGAAAAAACCATTATTCCCGGGGAAAACCTATTATGTATCGGGACAGTACCTATATGTGCAAGGATGTACCTATTATGAAAAAGGGATAACCCACATGCCCGGAAAATACCATTAGTACCAGAAAAGTACCTAATATATCCAGGATAGAAAATTTAAGTGCCAGGATGTACCTTTTATATAACTTTTTGCATCTTATGTTTGGATGTACCTAAAAATTTTTCAATGTGCATCTTGTGCTTGGATACCTATAAAGTTTCACTGTTCATCTTGGGGCCATTTGTCCCCTTTTTAACTTCACTGTTGATCTTAGGCCAGGATATGCCTATTAAGATTCCCTTTTGCTCTTGTGCTTGAAATACCTTTTAAGTTCCCACTTTGCTTTTAGGGCCAGGATGTACCTTTATGTTCCTGTTGCATCTTAGTCCAGGTAGTACCTTTTAATTTCACTTTTCCTCGGGGGCCGGGAAGTGCCTATAAGTTCACTTTTGCATTTTGGGCCAGAATAGTATCATTAAGTTCACTTTTGCATCTTGGGGCCAAGATAGTCCCTAAAATTTTTCACTGTTGCATTTTAGGGCCGGGATAGTACCTAAAAAGTTGACCTTGCTCTTGGGGCAAAGATAGTACCTTTAAATTTTCTTTTTCACAGGGCCAGGATGTTTCTATTAATTTCCCTTTCATCTCAGGACCTGATAGATTTTTAAAATTTTTCACTGTTGCATCTAATCCAGGGTATACCTTTTAAAGTTGACTTTGCATCTTAGGGCCAAGATAACCAAAAAGTTACGTTGCATCTTGGGGCCGGTAGTACCTAAAAAGTTCACGTTGCATTTTACCAGGAAAATTTCTATTAAGTTCACTTTTGCATCTTAGGGCCAAAAAAGTAACTTTTAAGTTGATTATTGCATCTTAGAGCTTGGATAGTACTATTAAGTTCACTTTTGGATTTTATCCAGGTGTTTTTTTTTAAGTTCATTTTTGCATTTAGGGCCAGGATAGTAACTATTAATTTAATTTTTGCATCTTAGAGCCGGTAGTACTATTAAGTTCACTTTTTGCATCTTAGGGCCGGGACAGTTTCTAAAGTTCACTTTTGCATTTTAGGCCAGAATAATACAATTAATTCACTTTGGATCTTGGCCGGGGATAGAACCTTTTTAAGTTCATTCGGGCAGGAAAGTTTTTTCAATTAGTAAATTAGTATCGAAACTTGCAAGGGTTCTAATATTGATAAAAGTAGGTTTCTTTTTCGATCACTTTAAACTTATAATTGAGTGTTTAATAAACCACGCTTGTCCAAGCTGACTTGTCAAATTTTTTTTCGTTGGGTCTTTTAATTTAAAGGTAATTGTTTCCCTTTGTACAAAAATGGGAATGACTTTTCAATAAACTGAAGGGGATGTTTTAATTTTTGGTGATATCAGTTTGCAGTTTTTTTCCAATTTCATGAAACGGGTTTTTTAAAAAAGAATATCAAATTTAAAATATTTTTTTCTTACAAAATAGTAAGAATTTCAAATATCGTAAATAGCAAAGTATACAAAAAAAAAAAAAAAATTAATTTCATTTGGCCCCTTTAAAAGGATTCTTTGCTACTTTTGAACAGCTCTAAAAAATTTCATTTCTTTTCTCAAAGTTTACATTTAATTCTCAAAAAAAATTTATTGATCTTTCAAATTTTTGGGAAAGATTGGTGGGGCAATTTACATGTGTGGGTCCCAAGGACAATTTTACATTGTGGGTCCCAGTGGGCAATTTACATTGGGACCCAAGGACAATTTTTATGTGTGGCCCAGAGACAGTTAAAAAGTGGGACCCAGAGAAATTACATGTTGGGGTCCCAGAGACAATTTTACAGTTTGGGGGGCCCGAGGACAATTTTCATGTTGGGGCCCAGTGGGCAATTTACTGTGTGGGTCCCAGTGGCTTTACATAGTGGGGCCCAGGGACATTTTCATGTGTGGGCCCAGGGGCAATTTACATGTGTGGGTCCCAGAGGACAATTTTTAAAGTGGGGACCCAAGGACAAAAAACAGTTGGGTCCCCAAAACAATTTACAATTGTGGGCCCAGAGGACAATTTTTCATGGGGGGTCCCAAGGGCAATTTCATGTGTGGGGCCCAAGGACAATTTTTCATGTGTGGGCCCCTGGACAATTTACATGTGGGGTCCCAGAGGGCAATTTACTTTTGGGTCCCAGAGGAAAAAATTTTTTTTGTGTGGGCCCAGAGGGCAATTTACATTGTGGGTCCCGAGGACAATTTACATGTGTGGGGCCAAGAAAAATTTTCATGTGGGGTCCCCCGAGGAAATTTACAGTGTGGGTCCAAGGGAAAATTTACATGTGGGGCCCCAAGGGCAATTTTCAGTGTGGGTACAGGGGGGACAATTTACATGTGTGGGCCAAGAGGACAATTTTCCCGGTGGGTCCCAGAGGGCAATTTACTGTGTGGGGCCCAGAGACAAATTTTCATGTAGGGTCCCAGAGGACAATTTTCATGGGGTCCCAAGGACAATTACAGTGTGGTCCAAAAGGAAAATTTACATGTGGGGTCCCCCAAGGGCAATTTTTATGTGGGGGTCACAGAGGGCAATTTTCAGTGTGGGTCCAAGAGGAAAATTTACATGCTGGGTCCAGAGGACAATTTTCATGTGTGGGTCCAGAGGACAATTTACATGGGCGGGGCCCGAGGGCAATTTCATGTTGGGGGGGCCCGAGGGCAATTTTATGTTGGGGGCCCCAGAGGAAATTTACATGTGTGGGCCCAAAGGACAATTTCATGATGGGTCCCAGAGGGCAATTTTTCATGGGGGGTCACAGAGGACAAATTTTCATGGCGGGTCCCCCAAGGACAATTTTTAAGGTGGGGCCAAGGACAATTTTTTAGGTGGGGGCCCCAAAGGACAAATTTACATGTGTGGGTCCCAAAGGACAATTACAGATGGGTCCCAGAGAAATTTACATTTGGGTCCAGGGACAATTTACATGAGTGGGTCCCAGAGGGCAATTTACATGGTGGGGCCCAGAAAAACAATTTTCATAGTGGGTCCCCGAGGCAATTTTCATGTGTGGGGGTCAGAGGACAAAATTTTTTGGTGGGTCCCAAGGACAATTTTTATGTGTGGGGCCCCCGAGGGCAATTTTCATGAGTGGGCCGGTGGGCAATTTTTATGTGCGGCCAAGACAATTTTCATATGTAAGTCCCCCAAAGGGCAATTTTTCATGTTGGGTCCCGAGGGCAATTTTCATGTGTGGTCCCCAAAAGGACAATTTACATGTTGGGGTCCCAGTGGGCAATTTTTTATGTATTGGGCCTAGAGGGCAATTTTCATGGTGGGCCCAGAAGACAATTTTTCTGTGTGGGTCCCAGTTGACAATTTTCAATGTGGTCCCAGGGCAATTTACAGTGTGGGGCCCAATGCAATTACATTTGGGAGGGCCCCAAAGGGCAATTTTCATGCTGGGTCCCAGAGGGCAATTTTTTGTGTGGCCCAGATGACAATTTTCATGTTGGGGCCCCAGAGGACAATTTCAATGAAAAACCCAAGGCAATTTACATGGTGGGTCCCAGAGACAATTTTCTGTTTGGGGGCCCAAGGACAATTTTCATGGTGGGGCCCCGAGGGCAATTTTCATGTTGGGTCCCAGATGACAATTTACATGTGTGGGTCCCAGTGGGCAATTTTCATGCGTGGGTCCCAGAGGCAATTTCATGTGTGGGTCCCAGATACAATTTACTGAGGGGGGTCCCCAAGGGCAATTTTCATATGAAAAATCCCAAAGGGCAATTTCATGTGGGCCCAAGGACAATTTTTTATGTGTGGGTCCCAAGGACAATTTTCATGTGTGGGTCCCAGAGGACAATTTACATGGTGGGTCCCAGAGGGACAATTTCATGTGTGGGGCCCAGAGGGGCAATTTACATGTGGGGTCCAAAAGGGGAAATTTACATTTTGGGGGCCCCCGTGGACAATTTGCAGTGGGGCCCCAGAGGACAATTTGCTGTGTGTGCCCCCTGGACATTTTTTTAGGGACCCCGGGGCAATTTTCATGTGTGGGCTCCTGTCGACAATTTACATGTGTGGGTTCAGTGGGCAATTTACAGGAGGGGCCCCCCGTGGGAAAAATTTTCATGTTGGGGCCAAAAGTTTTTACAGTTTACATGGGTTTTTTCCCCGTGGACAATTTACAGTGTGGCTCCCGTGGACAATTTACATTGGGGGCCCGTGGACAATTTACATGTGGGGATCCAGTGGCAATTTACATGATGGGGTCATGTTTCAATTTTAAAAAATATTTTGGGCCCCAGTGGAAATTTCTTGTTGCCCCCAGTGGGCATTTTCATGGTTGGGCCAAGTGGACAATTTTCATGTGTGGGGTTCAGGGACAATTTACATGTGTGTCCCCCAAGTGGGCAATTTAATGTTAGGCCAGTGGACAATTTAGATTTGGGGGTACAGTGGAAATTTACATGTGTGGTCCCATGAACAATTTACATGTGGACTCCATGCACAAATTTTTATTTTTGGGTTTCCCGGACAATTTACTGTGGGGCTAGTGGCAATTTTTGGTTTGGGGGTCCATGGCAATTTACTGTATTGGCCCAGAACAAATTTTCTTGTGGGGCCCGGGACAATTTACATGTTGGTCCAAGGGACAATTTACATGTGGGGTCCCATGGGGCAATTTACATGTGTGGGTCCGGGGACAATTTACATTGGGACACGGTGGACAATTTACAGAGGGGGTCAAGTGCACTTACATGTGGTGTCCCCCTGGGCAATTTTTAGGTGGGTTTTTATGGACAATTTACATATGTGGGCCCAGTGGATAATTTACATTGGGGTCCCATGGGCAATTTACTGCGTGGGTCCCAGGGGCAATTTACATGTGTGGGGTCCCAGTGGGCAAACTACGTTGTGGGTCCCCGAGACAATTTGCATGTGTGTGCTCCGTGGGGCAACTTGCATGTGTGGGGCCCATGGACAATTTTCATGCGTGGACCCAGTGAACATTTTACATGTTTGGGGGGTTTTAGTGGACAATTTAAATTTGGGTTTCAGTGGACAAATTTTACATATGTGGCTCCCATGGAATGTACATTGTTGGTCCACATGGACTTTACTATAGGGGGCCCATCGACAAATTTACATATGGGGTCCCCGGGATAATTTACATGTGGAATGCTAATGGGCAATTTTTCACATTGGGCTCGAGTGACAATTTTGAGTGAGGTTCCCACTGGGCAATTTACATGGTTTGGGTCCCAGTGGACAATTTTCATGTGGATCCCCGTGAAAAGTTTACATTTGTGTTCCCAGTGGCAATTTTCATAGTAGCCCATGGGTAATTTTTCATGTGTGGGGCCCCATTTGGGCAGTTTTTTAAAATTTTTGGTCCCAGTGGGCAAATTACACGTCGGTCCCATAGCAATTTACTTTTTGGGGCCCAGGGGGGCAATTACATGTTTTGGGGGCCCAGTAAATTTAACAAAGCAGGTCCCATGGGAAATTTACAAATGTCGGCCCAATGGATAATTTTTATGTGTGGGTCCACAGTGACAGTTTACATAGGGGGTCCCCCGCAGGCAATTACATGGGGCGAGTCCCAGGGGGGCAATTTACGTGTGCGGTCCCATGGACAATTTACAAATATGGGCCCAGTGGACAATTTACAAGTGTGGGTCCCATTTGGGAAATTTACGTTTTGGGGGGCCATGGACAAATTTACATGGTTGGGCCAAGTGGACAATTTCTCGTGGGTCCCAAGGACAATTTACAGCATGGGTGCCATTGGGCAATTTACGTGTTTTTGGGCCCATTGGACAATTTTCATTGTGAGTCCCAGTGGACAATTTACATTGTGAACCCTATGGACAATTTACATGTGTGGGGTCCAGTGAAAACAATTTTCTTTGGCCCCAAAGGGACAATTTACTGGTGGATCCAGTGGAAATTTTCAGGGTGGGCTCCCTGGACAATTTTCATGTTGGGTCCCAGTGGGACAATTTCTGTTGGTTCCAAGGACAATTTAGTATGTGGGTGCACAGTGTACAATTTTCATTTGTGGTTCCCAGGGGACAGTTACATGTGCGGGCCACAGTGGCATTTTTCTGTGTGGGTCCACAGGGACATTTACTGTTGGCCACAGGGACATTTTTTTTTTGGGGGGGGGTCCCCAGTGGGCGTTACATGTTGGGCCACAGTGGACAGTTTTACATGTGCGGGCCACAGGGACAGTTTAAAATGTGTGGTCCCCAGTGGACAGTTTACATGTGCGGGGCCACAGTGGACAGTTTACATTTGTGGGCCCCGAGACACTTACATGTTGGGGCCCCATGGACGTTTACATGGGGGGGTCCCACATGGGAAATTTACGGGCGGGCCCAGGGGCATTTTCCTGGTGGGTCCACAGGGACGTTTACATGTGGGGGGTCCCAGTGGCAGTTTACAAAATTGGGGCCCTCCCCATGGGCATTTACATGTGTGGTCCACTGGACAGTTTTTATGTGTGGGTCCACAGTGGGCAGTTTACATGTGCGGGCCACATGGACTTTACATGTGTGGGGGCCACACTGGCATTTTTTATGTGCGGGGCCACAGTGCAGTTTCATGTGGGGGGCCACTGGGCATTTTACATGTTTGGGGGGGGGGGGGGTTTTGGGGGGGTCCCAGTGGGGAGTTTACATGTGTGGGCCACAGGGGACAGTTTTTCATGTGGGGTCCACAGTGGACAGTTTACATTGGGGGGCGGGGTCCACAGTGGACAGTTTAATGGTGGGCCCCCAGTGGGGCAGTTTACATGTGTGTCCCAGTGGACATTTACATTGTGGGTCCACAGTGGACATTTTTCATGTTGGGGGGCCACAGTGACAGTTTACATGGGGTCCCAGTGGACAGTTTACATGGGTGGGCCCAACCCCAAAAAAACAAACCCCACAACATTTACACCCACAAAACATTTTCAGGGGGTCCCCAGGGAAAAGTTTTAAAAAAAAACCCCCCCCCCAAACAACAAAGGGGGGCCCAAAACAACATTTTCCACAGGGGGCAACCCACGGGGGGATTTACCTTCCCACAAAAACGGGCCCAAAAAAACATTTTTCCCAAAAACAACACCAAACAACAATTGGGGGGGCCAAAAGGACATTTCAGGGGGGCCCACAAACAACACCACAGGGACAGAAATGGGCGGGCCACAGCGGGGGAGAAAAAACGGGGCCACAACAGTTTAACAAACCCACAAAAAAACATCCCGGGCCCCCATACATTTTTAAAAGGGGGGTCCCCCCCCGTAAGGGGAAAATTTCGGGGAAACAACACCCCACAACAACATTCCCACAGGGGCAACAACCCACAACAACCCCCCCACAGGGAAAAAAAACACCCACAACCACCCCCAACAAAAAAGGGCGCCACAACAAAAGGGGCCCCCCAGGGACAGTTTTTACCCACATACAACAGGGCGGGCCACAGGGACAAACACCCACAGGGAACAACATTTTTCCCCCCAAACAAGGAAAAAATTTTTTTTTCCAAAAACACCCCCTCAACCCCAACCCCACCCCCCCCCCCCCACCACAAAAAGGGACGTTTTACTGTGGGGTAAAGTACAGTCATGGGGTCCCAAAAAGGGCCTCTTGCTCCGCAGCAGTGTTGCAACGGATTTTTATTGGGACAGTACATTTTACTTGGGGGAAAAATTGGAAATTTGTCCCACTTTAATTACCCTGTAAAAATTTACATTGGTCTATGATTAAGGCGAAAAACAAACATTTTCTTTTTCTTCACAGGGGACAAAAA
>NC_069489.1:8217571-8241138 GCF_026875155.1 Cherax quadricarinatus | reverse complement strand
GCAACAAAAAAATTTTTTTAAAAAAAAAACCCCCCCAAAAAAAAAAAATTTTTTTAAAAAAAAACCCCCCCCCCAAAAAAAAACCCAAACCAAAAAAAATTTTAAAAGGGGGGGGAAAACCCCCCCAAAAAAAAAACCAACCCCCCCAAAAAAAAAAATTTTAAAACAAAAAACCCCTTCCCTTTAACAAGGGGCCCCCCAAACAAAAAAATACAAAAAAAAAACCCCCCCCTTTTTTGGGAAACCCCAAAAAAAAAGGCCCCCTTTTACCAAAAAATTTTTTTTTTTCCCCCCCCCCAAAATTTTTTTTTAATCCCCCCCCAAAAAATTTTTTTGGGGGGAAACCCCCAAAAATTTTTTCCCCAAAAAAAAAAACCCCCTTTTTTCCCCCAAAAAAAAGGGGGCCCCCCAAAAATTTTTAAAAAACCCCCCCCCAAAAAAAAAAAAAAAAAACCCCCAAAAATTTTTTCCCCCCCCTTTTATTTTTCCCCCCCCCCCCCCCCTTTTTTTTCCCCCCCCCCCCTTTTTTTTTTCCCAATTTTTTTTTTAAAAAATTTTTTTTTTTCCCCAAAATTTTTTTTTTTTTAAATAATTTTATTTTTTCCCTTCCCCATTTTTTCCCAAACCCCTTTTTTTTTTTTTTTTTTTTTTTTTTTTTTTTTTTTTTAAAATTTTTTTTTTTTTTTCCCCCCTTTTTTTTTTCCCCCCTTTTATTTTTTTTTAAAAACCCCCCCTTTTTTTTTTTTCCCCCTTTTTTTTTTTCCCCCCCTTTTTTTTTTCCCCCCCCCCTTTTTTTTTTCCCCTTTTTTTTTCCCCCAAATTTTTTAATTTTTTTTTTAAAATTTTTTTTTTTTTTTTTTTAAAAAACCCCCGGTTTTCCCCCCCGGAAATTTTAAAACCCCTTTTTTTTAAAACCCTTTTTTTTCCCCCCCTTTTTAAATTTTTTTTTTTGCCTTAAATTTTTTTTTTTTTTTTTAAAAAAAAATTTTTAAAATTTTTTTAAAACCCCCCCCCTTTTTTTTTAAAATTTTTTTTTTTTTTTTTTTCCCCCTTTTTTTATTTCCAATTTTTTTTAATTCCCCAAATTTTGGCCCCCCCCAAAAAAAATTTAAAATTTTTTTGGGGGGAAAAAAAAAATTTAAAATTTTTAAAATTAAAAATTTTTTCCCCTTTTTTTTAAAAAATTTTTTAAAAAAAAAATTTTTAATTTTTTTTGGAAAATTTTAAAATTAAAATTTTTGGAAATTTTTTTTTTTAAAAAATTTTTAAATTTACCCCCCCCAAAAAAAAATTTTTTTTGGGTTACCAAAAAAATAGTTAGGTACCCTTGTTAGGTCCCAGTATGTTTTTTTCCCGTTGTAGGTCCCAGGGGCCCCAATGTTGGGTACCATTTAGGGGTTAAATAAGATGAATACCTTTTATCCCCTTATCCCTTGGAGGACCGGCAAAAAAACCTTATTTATCCCATTTTTGGACCAGCAAAAACAGTTTTTATCCCATTTTGGTTAAAGGGCCCCAAAACCTTTTATATCCTTGGATCCCAAGAACAAAATTTTTTTTTATACTATAAAAGGGTTGCCCAGAAAACACAACACTGTTACTAACAGGGTGGTGACCAAAACAAACACCTGATAATATACATGGGGATGCCCCAAACAAAACCCCTGTTACTATACATTGGATAAACCAAAAACCCCAACACCGAACTATACATGGGGGATGACCACAACACAACCCCTGATACTAACATGGGGAAGACCAGCAACCAAAACACCTGTACTAACTTTGGGGAATACCAAAACCCACAAAAACCTGATACTAAAAATGTGGATGCCCCGCAACAACAAACCTGATACTATACATTTTGGATGCCCAGCAACACAAAAACCTGTTTCTTTTACTTTTGGATGCCCAAAGCAACACAACACCTGTTTACAATCCCTGGGGAATAAACCAGCAACACAACACCTGATACTTATACAGGGGGATGCCCCGCAACACAACCCCTTTACTATACATGGGGATAAACCACAACACAACTTTTTAAAACTTTACATTTGGATACCACCAACAAAAATTTTTATATTTTTACATGGGATAAACCCAACAAAAAACCCCTGATAAAATACATGGGGAAAGGGACCACAACACAACACTTTTATATTTAAATGTGGATACCAGAAAACACAACATTTTTTTACTTTACATGGGGATGACCACAACACAACCTTTCCCTTTACATTTTGGATGACCAGCAACAAAAAATTTTAATCCCTTTCCCAGTGGATGACCAGCAACAAAACCCACTTTATTTTTTTTCCCATGTGGAGGCCAGCAAACAAACCTTTAATTTACGGGGTGGATGACCTCAACAAAAAACCCCTTTTATCCCTTTCATTGGGGGACCAGCAACAAAAACACTTTATCTTTACATGTGGATACCAGCAAAAAACTTTTTATACAAAATGGGATGCCGCAAAACAACACCTGATACCACATTTTGGATCCCAGAAACAAAAACACTTTATACTTTACATTGGGGGCCCAAAGAAACACAACACTTTTACTTTACATTGGATGACCGGGCAACACAACACCTAAACAACATGTGGATTCCGAAAACAAACCCCTGATAAAAACATGGGGATGCCCAAAGAAACACAACCCCTTTGAATTTACATGTGGATGACCAAAAACACAACTTTTTAAAATATAAGGGGATGACCAGCAAAAACAACACCTGAAAATAACATGTGGATCCCCACCCCAACACAACACCTGATACTTTTCTTGGGGAGGGGACCAGAAACCCCAAACACCTGATACAATACTGTGGATAAACCACAACCAACACCTGATACTAAACATGTGGATGCCAGCAACCCCAACACCTGATATATACATTTTGGATGACCAGCCCAAACACCTATACTATACATTTTGGAAAACCCCGAAAACACAACCCAGTTTTTTTAAAAATGGGATGCCCAGCAACACAAACCTGAAACTAAAACGGGGGGATGCCCAGCAACAAAACACCTGTTACAACCAAGTTGGAACCAGAAACCCCACAACACCTGATACTATACATTGGTTTACCAGAAACACAACACCTGATCTATAAATGTGGATGCCCAGAAACAAAAACCCCTTAAACTAACGGGTGGATGACCACAACACAACACCTGTTTACTTACATGGGGAGACCACCCCCCCAAAATCACCTGAAACTATACATGTGGAGACCACAAACAAACACCTATACATCTTGGGGATAAACCAGCAACAAACACCTGATACAAAAATTTGGATGACCAGAAAAACAACCCCGGATATTTATACATGTGGATGCCCAAACAACACCCCCCTGATACTTAAAAGTGGTTTACCAGAAACACAACACCTGATACTTTACATGTGGTTGCCCGAAAACACAAACCTGATACTATAATGGGGGTGACCACCAAAAACAACACCTGATACATACATGTGAGGGACCAGCAACAAAAACACCTGTTTACTATCATGTGGATGACCAGCAAAAAAACACCTGATACTATACATGTGGATGACCAGCAACACAACACCTGATACTATACATGTGGATGACCAGCAACACAACACCTGATACTATACATGTGGATGACCAGCAACACAACACCTGATACTATACATGTGGATGACCAGCAACACAACCCCTAAATACTAAACTGGGGATGACCAGCAACAAAACACCTATACTAACAGGGATGACCAGAAAACACAAAACCTGATACTTTTCTGTGGATGACCAGCAACAAAAAACCGGGAACTAAAATGTGGATGCCCGAAACCCACAACCCCTGATACTATACATTTTGGATGCCCAGCAACACAACCGGCTTACTATACATGGGGATGACCTCAAAAACAACCGTAAAAAAACATTGGTGACCAGCAACACAACACCTGATACTATACATGTGGATGCCCAGCACAAAAAACCCCCGGATACATAAATTTTGGATAAACCAGAACACAAAAACCGGGTAACATACAGGGTGGATGCCCAGAAACACAAACCGATACTATACTTTGTGGTTCCCACAACAAAACCCCTGTTACTATACATGGGGATGCCCAGCAACAAACCCCTGTTTATTTTAAAATTTGGGGATGCCCAGAAACAAAACACCTGATCTATACATGTGGATGACCAGAAACACAACACCTGATACTAAAACTTTGGGGGATGCCAAAACACAACCCCCTATACTATAACATGTGGAGGGACCAGCAACCCAACACCTGAACTATCTGTGGATAAACCCAAACACAACCCCTGATACTTACATGTGGATGACCCAACACAACACCAAAAACTATACATGTGGATGCCGCAAAAACAAACACCTGATACAATACATGGGATGCCCAGAAAAAAACACCTGATTTTAACATGGGGATGCCCAGCAAAAAAAACACCTGTTCTAACTTTGGTTTGACCCAACACAACACCTTACTAAACATTGGATGACCAGCAACACAACACCTGATACTTTTTCTTTGGGGTTTAAAAACCCCAACCCTGAAATTTTTTTTTTACATGTGGTTGACCACAACACAACCCCTGAACTATACATGTGGATAACCACAAACAAAACCCCTGAAAATAAAATTTTGGGAATGCCAGAAACCACAACACCTGATACTATACATGGGGTGACCACAACAAAACCCACCTGTTAAAAAACATGGGGAAATGCCAGCCCCAAACCCCTTTATCCCTATACAGGGATACCAGAAACCCACAACCCCGGGAAAATTTACATGGGGAACCCAGAAACCAACACTGATACTAAAACATGTGGATGACCAGAAACACAACACCTAAAACTATACATGTGGATGACCAGCAAACAAACCCGATCTTTACATGGGGAATGCCCAACAACACAACCCCTTGTTATTTTTACAGTGGATGCCCAGAAAACAAACCCCTTAAAACAAATACTGTGGATGAACCAAAAACCCAAAACCCACCTGTTTACTATACTGGGATGACCAGCAACACAACCCCTAAAATATACTGGGGATGACCACAACACAACCCGGGAAAACTTTACATGGGGATACCACAACAAAAACCCTGATATTACTTTGATGCCCACCCAACACAAAAAACCTGAAAACTTTTACATGTGGATGACCAGCAAAAACAAAAACCTAAATACATACATGTGGATGACCACCCAACAAAAACCCCGGGTACTTTACTTGTGGATGACCAAAACACAACACCGAAACTATACATGTGGATGACCAGCAACACAACCCCTTTGAAATATACATGTGGATGACCGGGAAACAACCCCGGGTACTTTACATGGGGGTGACCAGCAAACAACACCTGATACTTACATGTATGACCAGCAACAAAACACCTGTTTAATATCCCTGTGGATGACCAAACAAAACACCTGATACTATACTTGGGGGATGCCAGCAAAAACCAACCCCGGGAAAACTTTAAATGTGGATGACCAGCAACACAAAAATGTTACTTACATTGGAGGGCCCCAGCAACACAAAAACCTGTTTACTATACATGGGGATGACCACAACACAACCCCCTGAACTATACTTTGTGGATGCCCAGCAACAAAACCCCTGATACTAAAATTGGGGTTGACCAGCAACACAACACCTGTTTACAAATACATGGGAGGGACCAGCAACACAACACCTGATAAAAGCTGTGGTGACCGGGGAAAAACACAACCCCTGATACTATACATTGGATGCCCAAAGCAACACCCCAACAAAGGGATCCCACCCCCCGCAACATGTGGATGACCAGCAACACAACCCCAAAATACTATCAGTGGAACCGAAACAAACACCTGATATTTAAAACCTGGGTTTGCCCCAGCAACTACCCCTGTACAAAAAATGTGGATGCCCAGCAACCCCAAAACCTATACTAACATGTGGATGCCCAAGCAACACAACCCCCCGAAAACTTTTAAAATTGGAGACCAGCAACAAAAAACCGGGATACTATACATGTGGTTTCCCAGCAACACAACACCTATAAAATACATGTGGTTTACCAGCAACAAACACCTGATATATACATGTGGTTACCAACAACCCCAACACCTGATCCCAAAAACCCTTTGGGGATGCCCAGAACAAAAACCCCCTGATAACTATTTTTGTGGATGACCAGAAAACAAAAACCTGTTCCCATACATGGGGGTTGCCCAGAAACACAACCCCTGATACTATAAAAATGGGGGTGCCCAGCAACAAAACCCCTTTTACTATACATGGGGAGACCAGCAACCCCCAACCCCTGATCCCTAAAAAAGGGGATGACCGCAACACAACACCTGAAATATACGGGGTTTGGATGACCAGCAAAAAACCCCTGATACATACATTTTGGATGACCAGCAACAAAACACCTGTTTACAAAACATGTGGATGACCAGCAAACAAAAACACCTATACTATCATTGGATGACCAGCAACACAAAAAAACCTTTTTACATACTTTGTGGATCCGGGAAACACAAAACCTGAAAATATACATTGGAGACCAGCAACAAAAAACCTAAACTTATCTTTGGGGGATAAACCAAAGCAACACAACACCTGATACAATACTTGGGAAAAATGACCAGCAACCCAAAAACCTGATAAAATAAAATTTGTGGAGGACCAGCAACACAACCCCTATAATTAAAAGTGGATAAACCAGAAAACAAAACCCACCTGAAAATACTTGGATGCCAGCAAACAACCCCCTTTTCACAAATGGGGGATGCCCCAGCAAACACAAACCCCAATACACTACTTGGGATGACCAAAACACAACACCTGATCACTACCTGTGGATCCCGCAAACAACACCTGTTACACTACAGGTGGATGACCAGCAACACCCCACCTGATACATTTCTGGGGAGTTACCAGAAAACCACAACACCTGATAATCCCAGGGGTTGACCACCCAACACAACCCCTGTTACATTCATGTGGATGCCCACAAAAAAAAACCCCACCTGTTTCCCCTCCTTTTGGGCCAGAAACACAACACCGTTTAAATACATGTGGAGGGCCAGAAAACACAACACCTGATACTTAAATTTGGGGAGGGCCCAGAAACACAACCCTTTTTTATATTTTGGGGATGCCCCACAACCAACCCCTTTGATACAAAATGTGGATGACCCAAAAAAACACAACCTGATCCCTTAAGGTGTATAAAACCGGGAAAAACAAACCTGAAAACAAACTTTGTGGAGGACCAGAAACCCAAAAACACCTGATCTATACATGTGGATAAACCAGAAAACCAAAACACCTGTACAAAAAAGGGGAGGACCGGGAACACAAAAAAAGGTATTTTAACATGGGGATGCCCCACAAAAACAACACCTGATACAAACATTTGGATGACCACCCCAAAACCCCCTGATACATACATTTTGGATGCCCAGCAACAAAACCAGGGTATTTTACATGGGGTTGTGACCAGCAACACAACACCTGATACAATACATGTGGATGCCCAAACAACACAACACCTAAACCCCTTACTTGGGGATGCCCCTCAACAAAACCACCTGATACTATACATTTTTGGGAATGCCCAGAAACCCAACAACCCCTGTACTAACTTGGGGAGACCCGAACACAACCCCTTTCTTTACTTTGTGGAGGGACCAGCAACACAAAAACCTGATACATACATGGGGAGACCAAAAAACCCAACACCTAAATTATACTGGGGGACGACCAGCAACCAACACTTGGAATTTTACAGGGGAAAGCCCCCCCCGGGCAAAAACAAAAAACCCTGATACTTTTCATGTGGAGCCAAAGCAAAACAAAATTTGGGTATTTTAACATGGGGAAATACCCAAAACAACACCTGATACTTTACATGTGGGGGACCACAAAAAAAACCCCTTTGGTTTTTTACTTTGGGGGTTTAAACCAGCAAACAACCCCTGAACAAACATTGGTAAACCGAAACCAACATTTGGTCCTTTACATGGGGAGGGCCCAGCAAACAACCCCTGATACTATACTTGTGGATGACCACAACACAAAAATTTGGTATTTTAAATTTGGGGATGACCAAAAAACAAAACCCAACCTGAAAATTTATACATTGTGATGACCAGAAAACACAACACGGGTCTTTACGGGTGGAGGGACCACCCAACAAAAACCCCTGAAACATACATGGGGATGCCCAAAACAAAAACAACCCCCTGTAAAATACATGTGGATGCCCAGCAACAAACACCTGATCCTTTACATGGGAGCCCCAAAAACACAACACCTGAACATACATTTTGGAATGACCAGCAAACAACACCAAAATACTTACAGGGGAGACCAGCAACAAAAACACCTGTACATCATGTGGATGCCCAGAAAACACAACCCCTGATACATACATGGGGATGACCAGCCCCACAACCCCGGGAAACTTTACATGGGATGACCAAAACAAAACCACCTGATAATACGGGGCCCCCAAAACACCCCCCCCCAAAACCCGAAAACATGGAACCAGCAACACAAAAAAACCTGAAAATAACATGTGGTTTGACCCAACACAACCCCTGATCCCCCCTTTAAAATGTGGAGGGCCCAAAGCAAAAAAAACACCATACAAAAATTTGGGGAAATGACCACAACAAAACCCACCGGGATAAAACCTACATGTGGATGACGCAAACAAAAACACCTGATACACTACATGTGGATGCCCACAACAAAAACCCCTTGGGTACTTTACTGTGGTTAACACAGCAACAAAACACCTGATACTATACATGGGATGCCAGCAAAACAACCCCTTGATACTATACATGTGGATGCCCAGCAACAAAAAAACCTGATATTTTAACAGGTGGATAAACCAGAAAACCAAAACCTGTTTACACTAAATGGGAGGGCCCAGAAACACAACACCGATACACTACATGTGGTTGCCAAACATAACCCCCGATACACTAATGGGATGCCACAACAAAACATTTGGTATTTTACTTGGGGAAGCCCCAAAACAAACCCCTTTATACTATACATGTGGGATGCCCAACCCAACAAAAACACCTGAAAACTTTTAATGTGGAAAAAAAAGAAAACCAACACCTGATCTATACAGTGGATGACCAGCAAAAAAAACCCCCTGAAAACACACATGGGAGGGCCCAGAAAACCCCAACACTTGGTACTTTACATGGGGGATACCACAACAAAACCCCTGATACTAACCATGGGGAAACCACAACACAACACCTGTACTATACATGGGGATGACCAGAAACCCACAACCCCTTTAACCCTACATGGGGAAAAGACCCAACAAAAAACACTTGGAAATTTAAAATGTGGATGCCCGCAAAACAACACATGATACTAAAAAGGGGATGACCAGCAACACAACCCCTTTTACAATCCCATGGGATGACCAGCAACACAACCCCATACTATCATGTGGAGGGCCCAAAACCAACACTTGGTACTTTACATTTGGATGACCAGCAACAAAAACCACCTGATACTATACATGGGGAAAGGCCCCAAAAACAAACACCGGATACTTACATGTGGATGACAGCAACAAAAAACCCCTTTAAACATTTACATGGGAGCCCAAGAAAACCACAACATTGGTCCCTTTACATGGGGGAAGGCCCGAAACCCAAAACCCCTGATACTTACATTTTGGAGACCACAACACAAAACCGAACTATAACTGGGGAAATGACCAGCAAAAACAAACCGATACTATAAAAGTGGATACCAGCAACACAAAAACCTATACTATACATGGGGATACCAGCAACACAACACCTGAAAATATAATGTGGATGACCGAACACAACCCCTGTTACTATACTGGGATGACCAGCAAACAAAAACCTGTTTCTATACATGTGGATGACCCCAAACAAAAACCTGAAAACCTATACTTGTGGGGGAACCAGCAACCAAAAAACCCCTGAACTTTAAAAGTGGATGACCAGCAAAAAAAAAACCCTGTTTAACCAGGGGGGGATGACCAGAAAACACAAAAAACTTGGTATTTACATGTGGGGGACCACAACACAACATTGGTACTTTACATTTGGTTTCCCAAACCCAACACAACATTTGGGGTACTTTACAGGGTTGGTTTTGACCAAAACAAAAACCCCTTTTTTTACTTACATGGGGATAAACCAAAACACAACACCTGATCCCCCTAAAACATGGGGGAAACCGAAACAAAAACACCTGTTTCTTAAAATTTGGTTACCAAAACACAAAAATGATTACTAAACATGGGGAGCCCAGAAACAAAAACACCTGTTACTATACATGGGGATGACCGCAACACAACCCCGGAAAACATAAATGTGGATGACCAGCAACACAACACTTGGTATTTAAACATGGGGGATACCACAAAAACCCCTGTCTATACATGGTGGATGACCACAACCCAACCCCTGATACACTACATGTGGATGACCGCAAAAAACAAACCTGATCCCCTTTACATGGGGATGACCACCAACACAACATTTGGTACTTTACATGTGGATAAACCACAACAAAACCACCTATATATACATGGGATGACCACCAACACAACACCTGATATTTCCTTGGGGAGGGCCCAGAAACACAAACCTATAAAATTAAATGTGGAGACCAGCAACCAACCCGTTTACACTACATGTGGATGACCAGCAACACAACACTTGGTACTTTACAGGGGTTTACCCAAACCCCAAACATTTGGGTATTTTAAACAGGTGATGCCCCGGCAACACAACACCTATACTTTTACATTGGATGGCCCAAACAACACAACACCTGAACACTAAAATTGGAACCAGCAACAAAACACCTAAATTACACTAAAAGGGGGATGACCAGAAACACAAAATTTGGTACTTTACATGTGGAAACCGCAACAAAACACCTGTTACTATCTTTTGGGGTTCCCAGAAACACAAACCTTACTATACATGGGGTTAAAACCAGCAACAAAACCCCTTGATACACAAACATGGGAAAGGAACCAAAAAACACAACACCTGAAACACTACATGTGGATCCAGCAAACCCCTTTTGGTATTTTACATGTGGATAAAAACCAAAAACACAACATTTGGTATTTTACATGTGGAGACCAGAAACGCAACACCGGGCTATCTTTTGGAAAATGACCAGCAACAAACACTTGGTTTTTACGGGGGATGACCAAGCAAAAACAACACCTGATACTATAAAAATTTTTGGATGACCAAAACAAAAACACCTGTTTCCTCCCATGGGATGACCAGCAAAAAACAACACTGATACACTACATGGGGAGGGACCGCAACACAACATTTGGGTACTTTACATGTGGATACCAGCAACAAAACCCTTGGTATTTTAACTTGGGAGCCCACAACACAACCCCTAAAAAAACATGGGGATGACCAGAACAAAAAACCTAAATACTATACATGTGGTGCCCAAAAACACAACACCAAAAACTAACTTTTGGATAAACCACAACACAAAAACCTGATATTTTAAAATTTGTGGTTTGACCAGCAACAAAAACCCACCTGTTTACTATAAAATTGGATGCCCCGCAACACAACACCTGATACTAAAATGTGGTGACCAGCAACACAACACCTAAAAACTATACTGGGGATGCCGGGCAACACAACACCTATAAAAATACATGTGGTTGACCAGCAACACAAAAACCTGTTTATACATGGGATGACCGAAACACAACACCTGAAAACACACTTGGGGATGAAAAGAAACCCACAACCCCTTTATACTATACATGTGGATAAACCAAAAAAACCAACCCCTGATATTTTAAAACATTGGATGACCCAACACAAACCTGAAAACTAAACATGTGGATGACCAGCAACACAAAAACTATACAACCCTTGTGGAAAAACCACACAAAAACCCGGGTTTAATAAAAAAGGGGAAAGACCAGCAACCCCAACACCTGCCCTAACATGTGGTTTCCCAGCAACACAACACCTGATACATACATTTTGGATGACCACAACACAACACCTGATACTTTTAAAATGGGAGGGCCAGCAACCCAACCCCTATACTATACAGTGGATGCCCGCAACAAAACACCTGATACTATAAAGGTGGATGACCAGCAAAACAACACCTGTTATTTTACTTTGGGGATAACCCACAACACAACACCGATACAATAATTGGATCCCAGCAACACAACACCTGAAACATACATTTGGATGCCCAAAAAACACAACACTTGGTACTTTACATTGGGGAACCCAAAAAAAAACCTTTGGTATTTTACATGTGGATAAACCAGAAACAAAACACCGATACAAATACAGGGTTGCCCAAAACCAAAAACACATGATACTAAAACATGGGGTGCCCAGCAACACAACACCTGATACTTTACATGGGAGGGCCAAAAACAACACTTGATAAAAATACTTTTTATGACCAAACCCCAACACCTGAATTTAACCCTGGGATAAACCAGGCAACAAAAACACCTATACTATACTGTGGATACCGCAACACAACACCTGATACTATACATTTTGGATGCCCAGAAACCACAACCCCGGGTACACTACATGGGATGACCAGCAACAAAAACCCACCTGTTTCTATACATTTTGGATGACCAGCAACACAACACCTGATACACTAATGTGGATGACCAGCAAAAAAAACACCTGATACTTTTACATGGGAATGCCCAAAACAAAACACCTGAAATATACATGTGGATGACCAGCAAAACAACACCTTTTTACATAATGTGGATAAACCGCAACACAACACCTGAAAACAAAAACATTTGGATGCCCCAGCAACACAAAAACCTGATATAAACATGTGGTTAAAACCACCCAAACAAAAACCCTGATACTATACATGGGGAAAGGCCCAGGCAACAAAAACACCATACTATACAGGGGTTTTGCCACAACAAACACCTAAATATATCCATGTGGATGAAAAACAACACAACACCGGATACTATCGGGGTTTGACCAAAAACACAAAAACCTGTTTACTATAATGTGGATGACCAGCAACAAAACACCTGAATAACTTTGGGGATGCCAGAAACACAAAAACCTAAAAATACTTTTACATGTGGATGACCGCAACCCCAACACCTGATACTAACATGTGATGCCAGAAACCCCAAAACCCACCATACATACTTGTGAGGGCCCCGAAACAAAACCACCTGTTTAAAAAACATTGGTTGACCAGCAACACAACACCTGATCACTACATTGGATGACCACAACAAAAAAAACCTGATACTAAAAATGTGGTGACCAGCAACACAACCCAATACACTACATGTGGATGACCAGAAAACACAACCCCTGTTTCTATCCTTGGGGATGCCCAGCAACAAAAACCCCTTTTTGATACTAACATGGGATGACCAAAAACAAAAACCCCTATATTTAAAAATGGGGGATGCCCGCAAACACAACACCTGTTTAAATACATGTGGATGACCAAAACCCAAAAAACCTGATACTTTTAAAGGGATGCCCAGCAACAACACTTGGTACTTTTACATTTTGGATGACCGGGAACAAAACCCCAAAAAACAAATACATGGGGAAGACCCCAACCAACCCCTGATAAAAACATGTGGTGCCCAAAAACACAACACTTGATCCAAAACATGTGGATGACCAGCAACAAAACACCTATATTTAAAACTGGGGAGGACAGCAACAAAAAACCCCTTTTTCTATACATGTGGTTGACCAGCAACACAACACCGGGAAAATATACTTGGGGTGACCAGAAAACACAACATTTGGTACTATATTTTAAAAACCCAGAAAACACGAACATTGATCCCTATTCTTTGGGAAAGGCCCAGAACACAAAAACCTTTATACTATCCCTGGGGGTTTTGCCAGCAAAAAAAACACTTAAATACAAATTACATGGGGAAATTCCAGCCAACAAACACCTGATAAATAAATGGGGATGACCAAAACCCAAAACATTTGGGTATTTTAAACATTGGAAGCCCACAACAAAAAAACCTGATAAAAATACATGGGGATACCACCCAACACAAAAACCTGATATAAAAACTTTTGGGGGATGACCAGAAACACAACACCTATACAAAAACTTTGTGGATGACCAGCAAAAACAAACCCCGGAAACTAAAAATGTGGATGCCCGCAACACAACCCCTGTACATCCCATGTGGATGACCAGAAAACACAACCCCTTGATACTTACATGTGGATAAACCGGGCAACACAAAACCTGATACTTTTACATGGGGAAATTACCAGCAACACAACACCTGATACTATCCCTGTGGATGACCAGCAACAACACCTGATACTTACATGTGGATGCCCACCAACAAAACACTTGAAAATATACTTTGTGGATGACCAAAAACAAAAAACCTGAAAAATACTGTGGATGACCAGCCCCCAAAACCCTTTGATATAAAACATGTGGATGACCGGGAAACACAAAAAACCTTTGATATTTTAACTGTGGATTCCACAACAAAAAAATTTTTTTCTTTCTTTGGGGATGACCAGCAACACAAACCTGATACTATACATGGGGAATGCCCGGAAACCCACAACACCTGATACTATACAGTGGATAAAACCAGAACAAAACCCCTGAAATAAAACCATGTGGATGCCCAGCAACACAACACCTGATACTAAAACATTGGAGGGACCGAAACAACACCTGAACAAATACATTGGATGACCAAAACCCAAAACACCTGATCCCTATACATGTGGAGGGCCCGCAACAAAACCCCTGTTTTACTATACATTTTGGTGCCCAAAAAAAAAAACACCCTTGTTTACATACATGTGGATGACCGCAACACAACACCTGATACAAAAAACATGGGGGATGCCCAGAACACAACCCTGATATATACATGGGGGAGGGACCAGAACAAAAACACCTGATACTATAAAATGTGGAGACCAGAAAACACAACACCTGATACTATACATTTTGGAATGCCCACAACCAAACCCCTGTACTAAACTGTGGACGACCAGAAAACAAAAACCCTGATACTATACTTGGATGCCCGCAACACACCCTAAAACTAAATTTGGTTTTGACCAAAACCCCAACACCGATACATACATGGGGGATGACCAGCAACACAACACCTGATATATACTTTGGGGGTTAAACCAGCAACACAAAACCGGAAAATAAACAGGGGATGACCACAACAAAACCCCCTTTTGATACTAACTGTGGATGAAAAAGGCAACACAACACTATTAATATACTGTGGATGACCACAACAAAACCCCCTGTTTAACCCTCCATGTGGATGCCCCAAGAAAACACAACACTTGATATAACAGGGAAAGACCACAACACAAAAATTTGATACTATACTTTGGGGATGACCCAACACAAACCTGATACTATAAATGGGGAATAAACCAGCAAAAACAACCCCTGAAATATACAGGTTTTTTGACAGAACAAAAAACACCTGATATATAATGTGGATGCCCGGGCAACACATACCCTGATACTATACATGTGGATGACCCAAAAACAACACTTGTTTAATATAAAAGGGGTTCCAGCAACACAACCCCTTTATACCTACATGTGGAAAACCAGCAAACAACACCGGATACAATACATGTGGATGACCAGCAAACAACCCCTTTGAAAACCTATACATGTGGACGACCAGCAACAAAAAAACCCTGATACACTACATTGGATGACCGCAACAACCCTGATACTATACATGGGGAAAGACCAAAAACACAACACCGATACTATACTTTGGGATGACCCAAAACCCACAACACTTAAAACTATACCTGGGGGATGACCACAACCAACACCTGTACACTACATGGGGATGACCCAACACACCATGAACTATACAGTTTGACCAGAAACCCAAAACACCTAAATTACAAATTCATGGGACGCCCCAGAACACAACCCCCTGATACACTACTTTTGGGATGACCAGAAATACAACACCTGAAAAAAATACATGTGGAACCACAACACAACCCCCCTGAAATTTTAAAAATGGGGAAGACCAAAACACAACCCTGATAAAAATAAGTGGACAAACCACAACCCAACACCTGAACACTAAAAGTGGATGACCAGAAACACAACACCTATATTTTATTCTAATCTAAAATTTTTTTTTTTTAAAAATTGTTCGGGGAATAAATCTGATCCCCACATTATTTAGTTCCCCAATCCCTTTCATTTTTGGGGCCCTTTACCCTCATTTTTTATTCCCCAAAACCTCATTATTGGGCTCCCTTACCCTAATTTTTATTTTCCCATCCCCTCATTTTTTGGGTTTTCCCAAATCCCCTCATTTTTTGTTTCCAAAACCCTAAATTTTTTTGGGTTTTCCATCCCCTCTTTAATTTATTTCCCAACCCCATTTTTTGGTTTTTTATACCCCTTTTTTTGGTTTTCCATCCCCTCATTTATTTTTCCCCAAATACCCTCATTTTTGGTTCCCATCCCCTTCATTTTTGGTTCCCTTTACCCTCATTTTTTTTTCCCATCCCCTCATTTTTTTGGTTCCATACCCTAAAATTTTTGGTTCCCATACCCCCCTTTATTTATTTCCCATACCCTCATTTTTTGGGTTTTCAAAACCCCTTTCATTTTTTTGGTTTCCATACCCTAAATTATTTATTTCCCCAAAACCCTCATTATTTTTTTCTACCCCCTTCATTAGGGGGTTTCCTTACCCTCGTTTTTTGGGTTCCCAAATCCCTCATTTTTTGGGTTTCCTTTCCCTCATTTTTTTTGGTTCCTTTTTCCCCATTTTTTGGGTTCCCCTTTTCCCTATTATTTTTTCCCCTATTCCCCATTTTTTGGGTTCCTATTCCCCCATTATTTATTTTCCCAACCACATTTTTTATTTTCCCAAATACCCTCTTTATTTTTTTCCATACCCTCATTATTTAGCCCCCATACCCTCTTTAAATTTATTTCCCCCATACCCCATTATTTATTTTCCCCAAACCCTCATTTTTTTTTTCCTTATCCCCTCATTATTTGGTTCATTTACCCTCTTTAATTTGGTTCCCATCCCCCAGGGGTATAGTTATCCCCAGGTTTAAAGTCCGGGTTCGCGAAGAAAAACGGAAAATTTTTAAAATACCGTTTTAATATGGTTACTTATATTTCACTCTGTCCCCCTGTAATATAATTTATATTTCCGTCACACGTGAAAATTATACATTTTTCCTCTTTTAACTGAAATAATTTTCAAAATTATAATACGATTTGTAATATTATCATGTTTCTGCCTTTCACTTGTAAAATTACCTTATTTACCACATCTCAGCCACTGTAATATAAATGTGTCTCTTTTAAACCACTTGAAATTTATTATACATGTGTCAGTTAGCCACTTGAAATATTATACATGTGTCAGTTAGCCACTTGTAATATTATACATGTGTCAGTTAGCCACTTGAAATATTATCATGTGCCCTGTTAGCCACTTGTAATATTATACATGTGTCTGTTAGCCACTTGTAATATTATACATGTGTCTGTTAGCCACTTGTAATATTATACATGTGTCAGTTACCACTTGTAAAAATTATACATGTGTCTGTTAGCCACTTGTAATATTATACATGTGTCTGTTAACCACTTGTAATATTTTTACAGTGTCTGTTAACCACTTGTAATTTTATAAAATGTGTCTTTTAAAAAAACCACTTGTAATATTATAATGTGTCAGTTAGCCACTTGAAATATTATACATGTGTCTGTTAACCACTTGAAAATATTATACATGTGTCTTTTAAAGCCAACTTGTAATATTTTTACATGTGTCTGTTAGCCACTTTTTAATTATTATACATGTGTCTGTTAACCACTTGTAATATTATACAGTGTCTGTTAAACCACTTGTAATTTATACATGTGTCAGTTAACCACTTGTAATTATTATACATGTGTCTGTTAACCACTTTTTAATATTATACATTGATGTTTTAGCCACTTGTAATATTATACATGTGTCTGTTAGCCACTTGAATATTATACATGTGTCTGTTAACCACTTGTAATTATTATACATGTGTCTGTTAACCACTTGTAATATATACAGTGTCTGTTAGCCACTTGTAATATTATACATGTGTCTGTTAACCACTTGTAATATTATAACATGTGTCTGTTAACCACTTGTTATATTATACATGTGTCTGTTAACCACTTTTTAATATTATACATGTGTTTTGTTAGCCACTTGTAATATTATACATGTGCCCTGTTAGCCACTTGTTAATATTATACATGTGTCTGTTAACCACTTGTAAATTAAAATACATGTGTCTGTTAACCACTTGTAATATTAACATGTGTCTGTTAGCCACTTGTAATATTATACATGTGTCATTTAAACCCACTTGTAATATTATACATGTGTCTGTTAACCACTTGTAATATTATACATGTGTCTGTTAAACCCACTTGTAATATTTATACATGTGTCATTTAACCCACTTGTAATATTATACATGGTCTGTTAACCACTTGTAATATTATACATGTGTCTGTTAACCACTTGTAATATTATACATGTGTCAGTTAACCACTTGTAATATTATACATGTGTCAGTTAACCACTTGTAATATTATACATGTGTCAGTTAACCACTTGTAATATTATACATGTGTCTGTTAGCCACTTGTAATATTATACATGTGTCAGTTAACCACTTGTAATATTATACATGTGTCAGTTAACCACTTGTAATATTATACATGTGTCTGTTAGCCACTTGTAATAAACACATTTCAAGGTGTCAACTGCAGTATTATGTTAATTATTATGATGTCTTGTATTTTCAGCCGTCGTGGTCTTCTGCTGAAGTATCAGGAGAGCTCTAGGTGAGTAACATTATTTGAAGACACACTAGAAGCTGTGTTATTTGCGAAAGCATCAGCAACATTATCTGCAGAAAGATCAGGAGTTCCCTCATCTTTTACGCTATCTTCAGGAACACAGTATCTCTTATTATCATCATTTTCTGCAGAAACATCAGGAACTCCATTAGAGAAAGGCATCATGACCACTGTCAGTAATATTGCAGAAGAACCAGGAGCTCCATCAATAGCACTATATGCGAAACTTTAAAGGATACTGTCAGCAGCATTAACTGCAGATGCAACAGGAACACCATCATCTCGACTTTATCTGTAGAAGCATCAGCACTTTCTTCAGGAGAAGAATCAACAACTCCATCAGATACAATATTTTCAGAATCATCAGGAGTTGAAGAAAGAAAACATTACAAAAAATTCGGGTCTTCCTCCTAACGCGCAATGGCTGTAATAACTAAAGAGGAAAATAATGGTTTCAGATTTATAAAGGCTATGAATCACTGTGGTAAACGAGTACTGCATAAAATATTTTGTTGGGGAACCCCAGATAAATCTTTTAACACAAATCTGAAGAATTACTTAGATAACTTGGATGATAAATCATCTGCAAACTACCCAAAACTTACTAGCAGTCAAAGAAAGTTCAACAAAACACAAAAGAAAATGATCAACTTGAGTTCAGATGGAAAAGAGTTTGATGTGTCATTGCTCTGCCTGAGCATCAAACTAGCCTGCGAGAAGGTGGCTCCTGTCGGTGATCCAATATGGTTCGCTCAGAGTACAGAGATGGAGAACTACATCACCGCTATAAATCTTATGAGGAACGATGCTGCTCATGGTCAACTTGCAGTTCCTGATGATAATTATTTTGAAAATATTAAAAGGCTTCGGGAGCTGTTAACTGGATGTCTTGAGTCATCTGGAAAGCGGTATGGTAGGGACGAGGCTGAAGTGAACAAGGAGATCAAGCAAATGAATGAAGATCTGGACCACATAATGAATGAGATTCTGGGAGAGGAAGCAATAATAAAGTATTGTGGTGATGATTTAAAACAAATTATCATTAAGGATAGTTGTGATACACTGAAGAAGGCCTTTCAAAAAATCATTTACATCAATCCAGTGTCTTTTATCACTAATGACTGTCAACTGAAAGTCGACAAAATTTTTGTGGATATTGAAATCAGAAAAGGGAGACGCAGAGGTGAAGGTAAACATATAGACTTTTGCGACATTCTCATATCAGTCCAGAATACATCTGTGTCGTCATCTGTGAGTTCTGCAACACAACGACAGGATTTCCCCAGCACGACCTCAAATGCTCCTGCTTGAAGGTTTGGCAGGGAGCGGTAAGACCACTTTAGTGACTATGATAATCCAGGAATGGATTCAGGGTAGTGGTGGGAATATCACAGACTTGGATAATTTTGATCTTCTGCTCTGGGTACAGTGCAGGAACCCTACAATAAATTCCTACCAGGAACTCCTAGACCGCCTAATGCCAGACGTATCAACAAAATTCGGGAAAATTCCTGCCTAAAATAGTTAAACTTTGTAAAGTCCTAAAATTGTTGACGGTTTTGGATGAACTCAACAATCATTCTAGAGCATTAATCAAAGCCTTTTATACGAATTTTAAGACTTCTACATCCACAACTTTTTTTTGTACCTCAAGACCTGAAACAGTCGAATTTTCAGTATCACGATCCCTGAAGAATTTGTGGTGGTAAATGCTGAATTACAGGCATATCTAAGGAACAATAAAAAGAATTTTGTGCGTCGAACTCACCAGGAAGTAACTAAGCCCACGAAGAGCAACAGAAACACTGAGGGGAAAGGGTAAATAGGGAAAAATGTTAAAGGGTATCATGAACACTTACGATGCAATGATTTAATTTTTTGTTTATATTTGGGACCAGGCATGTGAAAGTTAAGACGTGGCACTCACCAAACCAGAGCTCTACATGAAATACACGTCTGTGTCGAAGAAGTTATTAGAGAGACTACTAAAATATCCCAAGATCAAAGAATTAAATGAAAGTAGCTAGATCACAAGGTCATGAAGTTATGAGATAGGAATTATTAATATCGGCTTAAGAACCTTTCACGTGAACAGCTCGCCTTCCAAGAAGCAAACAATAGAACACTGATTTCTCTTTGTAGCAATCATTGATTTACCTTTCGATGAGGTGTTGTCTGCGTTCTTGAGCTTGAAGCCAATTTGGACATGGCGAGCATCGAGGAACATATCTGACCCATAAAGGATCAAAGAACTACGGAGTGCTCTGACATATTGTTATGTCACTTAAGGGCCAGCTACAGGCTTCAGCACTCCCAGTATCATCTTCGCCCACCCCGCACAAATTACACGAGTATTACCTTCTACAGTTCAGCCTGCCATGGCACCACTTATACCAGTATCACCCGTCAGCATCAGAGAAATCTTAGAAGGAGCGTCGGAGCAGCCATCGAAGACATGACCAAGTATCAGAATGTTTTGGTTCACGTTGCCGGCTACTTCACCTGTTACTTGATGAGGTACCTGAGACCATACACCCGGAGGCTGTACAACTCGCACATGAGGCTAAAGAAAGGAAAAGGCTGGAGGGATTGACTAGAAGGATTAACATTACCCACTGGTACAACCCTTTTCGAGAACACTAAATACAATAATGACATAGCCAGGGTAATAGCCGGCTTCATTAATTCCGGAAGACCTTTTACCGTAAATGGGGAATTATGTTGAGAGCTGCATGGCTCTTCTACCACACCTCAGACCATCCGAGGTGGGCATTTTTTTCACGAGTGACGGCACGGGACTGGATTGAGCTATTGGATGTCCTAGCTCGCTACAACCATCGCTGCACTCACCTAGACTTGAAAAACCACTACCTCCATGAAAGTCAACAACTACCACTTCCGATGATATACTACAGCATGTACAACCTCGGTGAGTTGATGTCCTTGAAAATGATAATGTTGAAGAATTCAGGACATGTGCAACATCTGGTTATCTTAATTTGTGGAAAGTTTCGCCCCAAAAGTCTACAAATAATGATACCCTTATGTTGCACATGTGTTTTAATTTCTCCATCTTATCGATACTTATTTCCCCTTTATGTACATTACAATTTGAATACGTGATAACATCTTGATAGAATTCTTGTCATTAGGGGACAAGTCGTTACCGTCAAAATTTCCCCCTGACCTCAACTGAAGGAAAATTACTAGAGTCAATTTTTAGCTGATTTAAAAGAAAACCATCTGCATAAGCATAAATTTTACTAATGATACTCAGCATGGATTCACGAGGGGCCGTTCCTGTCTAACTAAAGTATTAACCTTCTTCAGTAAAGCTTTTGAGGTTGTTGATCACGATAAAGATTCGATATTGTTTATTTAGGCTTTAGTAAGATAGAGTACCCCACCGAGACTGTTAAAGAAAGTGGCAAACCCCAAGGAACGAGTTTATGTCGTCACCCAAGAAGGTAAGTATATTTACACGAAATTTTCTGCTGAAGGGGAGATCCTGGTCATAGCCAAGAACTCTGCTGCGAGAGTCAGCCCTTCTCAGAGAGGAGCCCCTTACCTAGCCACTCTCAGAGAGGAGCCCCTTACCTAGCCACCTCAGAGAGGAGCCCCTTACCCAGCCACTCTCAGAGATGAGCCCCTTACCTAGCCCCTTCAGAGAGGAGCCCCTTTACCTAGCCACTCTCAGAGAGGAGCCCCTTACCTAGCCACTCTCAGAGATGAGCCCCTTACCTAGCCCCTCTCAGAGATGAGCCCCTTACCTAGCCACTCTCAGAGATGAGCCCCTTACCTAGCCCCTCTCAGAGATGAGCCCCTTGCATAGCCCTCTCAGAGATGAGCCCCTTGCCTAGCCCATCTCAGAGAGGAGCCCCTTGCCTAGCCCCTCTCAGAGATGAGCCCCTTACCTAGCCCCTCTCAGAGAGGAGCCCCTTGCCTAGCCCTCTCAGAGATGAACCCCTTACCTAGCCCTCTCAGAGAGGAGCCCCTTACCTAGCCCTCTCAGAGATGAACCCCTTACCTAGCCCTCTCAGAGAGGAGCCCCTTGCCTAGCCCTCTCAGAGATGAACCCCTTACCTAGCCCTCTCAGAGAGGAGCCCCTTACCTAGCCCCTCTCAGACAAGAGCTGGAAATAAATGGTATAAAATACCGACACAATGGCAATATAAACACAAATGCAGTATAATGTGATCCTTTATTGACTACGTTTCGCCCACACAGTGGGCTTTTTCAAGTCACAAACAGAACTACCTGGGGTGGAAGGAACGCGAGTATTTATAGTCCGGCTGAGGTCAGGTGAAGAATGCTGCATCTGATGATGTACCGAGTTGGGTTGTAGAGTCTAAAAACTTGGGTAGCTTGGAAAGGAGACTGGACAAGTTTGTGAGCAGACCTTCTACAGTGTTCTTTTGTGGGATAGCGATGAAGAAAATTTTTGGCAATGGTTCACTATGTTTTGAACCACTATTTTGGTTGAAGTTGTCGGATACAGAAATAAATGATGTTCCAGGGTTTTCGGTATTGGGTGTTGTCTTCTGTGGCGATAAGGGGCA
>NC_069489.1:8084355-8217071 GCF_026875155.1 Cherax quadricarinatus | reverse complement strand
CTGGAGCAGGGTTTAGTTGCGAGTTACCGTGACCGCGGGCCTGGCTATCCTCAGATTTCCCCCCCAAACCAAAAAGGGATTTGTAGTTATGGTCAGGGGGGAAAACGCCCATCCAGGTGCCTGATGTAGATGCCGTGTCGATGCTTGCTGTGTGCTCGTGCCCCCTCGCCCTTCCCCCATGGCTTCTTCGTTTTTTTCATTCCCCTTTTGACCATTTACCACTTTCACTTTTTATGCTACTTTTTAATTTTACACTTCATTTTGGTAAGTACACTATTATTTGTGATGACCCCCAACTGTTATGGCGGCGTACCCTCGGCTACTGTGCCCACCTCTGCTTATATTTTGTATTAAAGTTTATTATTTTATATATCCCCTTTCTGGCTAGCTTGTTACGTGGTGCTACTTAATTTTGTCGTTAGCCACCCTCCTTAATTCTATTGGTCTTTTTTTTTTGTCACTGCTTTGATTTGAATTTTTTGTAACAACGTGAACAGGTGCCAATAGGCCTCAAGAACTGGCACTTTAAAAAATTTTGTTGATAATTTAGGCTTTCCTCCCCTTTACTTTATTTATTTTTGTAATACATTGGTTATCCTTGTGGGTTGTTAAATGACGTTGTCCTAACATGGTTGCTTCTAGCTGCTAAAACACCCCCAAAAAGCACAAAGTTTCTCGGAGCTGGTGCTTGGACCTATGTGTGGTGTGGTGTGGTGTGTGAGTGTGTGTGTGTGTGTGTGTTGTGTGTGTGTGTGAGTGTGTGTGGTGGGTGTGTGTGGTGTGTGCGTGTGTTGTGTGTGGGGTTTGGGAGTGTGGTGTGAGTGGTGGTGTGTGAGTGTGTTTTTTTATAATAAAACAAATTTAAATTTTCCTGTTAAAAAAAATAAAAATGGGTTTGCGCTACTTAAAAAAATTAATTATAATTTAAAAAAAAAAGTAGCATATACGAAGTATTTTTTTTAAAAAAACACGACGGATGTTAAAAAAGAGAAATTCCCGGAACTAAATTGGGGGAAAGAGAAAAGAGTAAGATGAATGTCATCTAGAGAGACCGTTTTGGGGTGTGGTGTTGCTTTGTGCGAGACTCGTGGACAAGTTTGTTTGTGGTCCCAGTAAAGGGGTGTCAACAGTCTTTGTGAGTAGGAGTAGTAAAGGGTTTGCGTTAAATGTTGTAGGCATTTTGGATATGTAACCATCAGTATCTACTTCTTTGATTTACTCCAGGTTGGGAAGTAGAGAAACCCAGCTTGGGGAAAAAAAGTAAGTTGGGGGACTAGGTAACCCCCTGGGGGCTAACCACTTGGGAAGCTAAAGAAACAGTTGGGGAGCTATAGAAACCCAGTTTGGGAAGCAAAAGTAACCATTTGGGGGGAGCTAGGTAACCGCTTGGGAAGCTAAAAAAACCGCTTGTGGAGTAGAGAACCGCTTGGGAAGCAAAAGAAACCCAGTTTGGGAAAGTAGGTAACCCTTTTTGGGAGTGGGTAACCCCCTTCGGAATAGAGTAATTGCTTGGGGAGCTAGGGTAGAATTGGGGAATTAGGGAAACCCAAAATTGGAGAGCCGAATAACCAATTTGGGGGGGTTTGGGAAAACCGTTGGGGGAGTTTGGTAACCGTTTGGGTGGCAAGGGTAACCAAATGGGGGGGGGCTAGGAAAACCAATTTTTTAAAAGCAGTTTTTAGTTATTTTGGGATCCGGCTACATTTCCGGGGGTAAAAATCTTTTAGAAGGGTAATTAATTGGTTAAGTGACCAGCTTGGTGGAGCGGGGAAACCCCTTTTAGTTTGTAGGGTTGAGTTTGGTTATCTGGGGAAAAAAAAAAAATCTCGTGAAGCAAGGGAAACCAGCGCAGAAGATTGGGGATCCAACCAGACGTAAGTCGTAAAACAGCCCAGGTGTTAACTATTTGACCAGTTGGCTCAAATTTTTGTTTTTGTCCAATAAATTGTATATTTTAAACCCCAAAAAGTTACATGGGGCACCACTGTGACCCAAATGAATTTTTTCGACGAATCCACACTAGTGTGGCGTGCGGTGTTTAGTAATCTCTTCAAAGCCCCCCCGAAATTTTTCAAAATCGTAATAATATCAGGGAAATCGTGTCATTCGTTTTCGTAAATCAGGGAAAATGTACGGGTGAGGTATTTTTTTAAGAAAACTATTTTTGAACACCAATGATTTTAGGAAGCAGAGATAATTATCTTTGGAGCCAAAGTTAACTATAGGGAAGTTAGTGGAAAGGGAAATAAAATAGTGAATCAGACTAACGAGTTAGGAGCCGTGTTTCCAGTTTGGGGAAATTAGATTAAAAAGTGAGCCAGGGTAATTTAAATTTAACCAAGGAAATAGATTATTACCAGGGTAACTAGCTTTAAAACCCGGGGGTAACTAGCATTATAATCGAGTTGTGCATTAAAACCATGGTAACCGTTTATCCAGAAACAGCATTATAACCGGGTAACTGTATTTGTCCAAGGAACCCCAGAATTAAAACCCAGGGTCCCCAAATTTAGAACAAAGGGGAACAGTATTAAAACCCAGGGAAATAAAACTAAAACCAGGGTAACCGCATTAGAACCAGGGTTCAGCTTAGAACCAGGGAAACCCAGATTAGAAAGGGTAACCAGTTTTAAAACCAGGGTAACCAGCATTGAACCGGGAAACCGATTAGACCAGGGCCCCCGAATTGAACCAGTTGAAACCAAATTAAAAACCAGGAACCCCCGATAGAATCGGGGAAACCGGAATTAGTCCCGGGGAAAAAACCCAGCATTAGTACCGCTTTAAACCGGGTAGCTACTGTTTAACACAGAGGGGGCCCGCCTGCCAGGATTGAAAAGCTTACCCCTTGAGTCGTGGAACAGAACATAGCCGCCTTTGGTTTCCCTAGTTACCCTGATGTTTCGTTTCCAAGTTTAAGGAACATATTTGCCTTTTTTTCCCCGTGGGCCAAGGGTCTTGAGCCTAGGGGGAAACGAACAGTAAAGAGGCAAGTTCCCATTTTTCAGTCTTTTGGACCCCTGAGTGGCAGCTGCCCCCCTTTCCCTCCTGGTGTATTGGGAGAGGTATCAGCAATGTAAATAAATGTATAGTCCCACTCCATCTGTTGCCGTCGCCCGGGCTTGAAGCGTGATCCCATCTGGGCGCTTTTGGGTTTTCCCATAAAAATCTGCATAGTTGGAGTGGTCCTTTTTTGTGTTCAAACGGCTGTTGTGATGTCCTTGTAATCTATTATGGATTACTCCTAAAAATGTCCCGTGTTCGCGAGAACAGGGGCGGCAAGAGGAAGAGCAACAGCAAATGCAGACGATCTGTGGATCGGGGCGTGTGAAGGGGGAGTCAGGAAACCCAACAAAAAGCTCCCTTAAATGAGGAGCTTTACTGCCAGGGGTGGGCTCTTTTTTTCCCCCGAACACTCGGGAGCAATGTTGAGGCAAATTTCCTCATCTAGGCCATCCATTGGAGTGTAGTTGTTGAGGAGTGCAGGTTTTTTTTAAGGGCCTGTTAGATTATCTCAGATTGTGACTCCGCAAGAACTTTTAGTCTTTAACTCCAAATTTTCCTTTTTAAAAGTTGGGGGAGAATCACTGGACAAGTTCACTGGATAAAAAAATAGACAGGACGCAGGTATGAAATCTGTGATGCCTTGCGGACCCCAATCCCTCCGGGTTGGGGAAAATAGTGTAGCTTGGCCCATCCCCATCATCCAGAGGATGAGTACTTTGTAAAAATATTCCTCGGGGATACTGTAAAATTCGTGCGATAGGCCCTTTAAAATGAGGGTGCATATCTTAGGAAATATTTTAAACCTGGGCAGGTAAGCATTTTGTGAAAGGTACAAGCCCGTGGGTGTAAAGATTCCCTATTTGTTGTCCTCCTCAATCATGAGTTTCTCCTGAGAATTTAGTCATGCCCATTTCCCAGAGGTGCTCCAAAGCGGGCGCTATTTGTAAATTTGTGGGGGGGCAATGACTGATGCTTTGATATTTTTGATTCACTGCTCAAGACTTTTTGATTGACCGAGTGATTTACTTTTGTTGGTTTCGGATGAGTCCATTTCCTGTTCTGTGTCATCACCTGTGTAAGATAATCTAGAAAGGACTCCTTTGTCCTGTGTATGCCATCATCCGGAAAAAAGATGTTTAGCTCATGGTCAGTTGACCCGATTTCCCTAATTCTATACAGAAAAGAAATGGTGCGAGAGGATCCCCCGTGGAAAACCCCCTTCAAAAGGGCATTGATTCCCTTTCTTATCTAGTTGATAGAAAGGGGAAGGACCAGGAAAATTTTTTGTCAGTGTTAAAACCAATCTCTTTCAAAAAAGGATTAAAAGCATTCTTGAAAATTTAATTTTTCCATTGCATTGTCTTGGGCAGGTTGTTTATATACACTCTATTACATTAACAAAGCTTCGATTCCTTGAGGGATCCCCCAAGCCAAAAATGGTTTTTTGAAAAAACGTTGCCACCTCCATACAAGTATTTTGGGCAAAGCTTTGGAAATGAGGCGCGAAAAAGTGTTGCCCACGGCAATCGACAAAATTTAAACCTCCCAAATACCGCAAGAAGATCGGAGTTCAGTCCTGCAGAATGTACAAAACCAACGACTTGGGGGAGGGTTTGAAATTAAAGTAAAAAGGGGATTATAAAGACCATCAACACCCACAGTAAGGGGCCATGTAGGTGCGCAGCGCACGAGCCCCCCCCACCCCCGCCCCCCAAAATGAAAAAAAATTTTGGAATTGAGTTAATCAAATAGAAAAATTGCTTAAATCTTTAGCAATACTCTGGTACAAGATTCGTGTTCTACGCCTTTCTACAAGGAAATTTTAAATCATTTATATCAGGTATGGTGATGGTGATGTGCATAGCCCTAGAGCCCATCGAGACTATGAGGAAATTAAGGCACTGGAAAAAGGAGAAAAAATTTTTTTCCTGGTAGGGCATGGTTTACAAAAAAGGCAGCAGAGAGTTTGTAAATGGTGTTCCACGGGGTGTGTTGGGCCCCCTGCTGTTCACATCTCATAAACGACATAGATGGGGGCATAAAGAGCGACATCGGCAAGTTTGCCGATGACACCAAAAAAGGCCGTCGATTCTTTTGACGAGGGGAAATTTGGACTCCCCTGAAAATTTTATAGACTGATGCAGTGGTCGGAAAAAAATGGGAGATGCGTTTAAAATTGACAAATGCAAATTTCTAAATGTTGGGAAGGACAATAACCATGCCACATTAAATAAAAAAAAGTAGATCTTAATATTACGGATTTCGAAAAGATTTGGGTTCTGGTTGCGTAAACTGAAACCAAGAACAGGAAAAAAGTGTTCGCAATAAAGCTATAGAATCCCTTTGGTTTATCATGAAGCATAAATAATAGGAGTCCCAGGTTTTTCTTCAAATCTATACTCCTTGGTTGGCCTATTTAATTTTGCGCACAGTTTGGCGCGTATTACAGATTAGATATAAATGCTTTGGAAAATGTACAAAGGGGGATGACAAAGTTGATCCCTGTATCAGAAACTTCCCTATGAGGTAGACTAAGGGGCCCCGAATCTGACTCTCTAGAAAAGACGTTTTAATTGGGGGGATTTGATTTAGGGTATAAATGGATGAAAAGGATAAAAAGGATGTAATAGTGTGCTGAAATATTAGCCAGAAGGACTCGCAGCAAAGGTTTTAAGTTTGGAAAAAATTTGATTCAGGAAGGATATGGAAAATATGGTTTTTTAAAAGAGTTGGGGGGTGAGTGGACAAATCCCCGGTTCAGTTATAGAGGCCAGAAAAGTTGTTTTTAGCTTTAAAAATAGGTTGGATAAAACATGATGGTGTGGGTGGGGGTGGTTGGACCTGTGCTTGTGCTACAGGGGCGGTTGCCCTGTTCCCCCCTTTAAGTCAAGTGACCTGACCTGATGGTTGGGTTTTCATTGGCTTACCGGTAGGAGATTTGGGCCCGCCTACATGGGCCAGAGGCCTTCTGCGTGTTCCTTCGTTTTTGTTCTTTGTTTTTTTCTCGCTATTTTTTTCATTTTTCTTTCAAATTTTAAATTAATTTTTTATCAATTTTTTTCTTTAAAAAAAAATTGGGGAACATTGCAATTTAGGAGCCGGGGGTTATTCTATTCTCCTAGGTTGGGGAACAAAAAGGGGGTATCCCCTCCAGAGACGTGAAAAAAATTAACTTTTTATATTTGGTTTTGGGTTTTTTTTCGCCAAAAACCCAGAAAAAGGGGACAACCCATTCCTTTTTTTCCCCCCGAGACTGTTTTAAAAAAAAACTGGTTTTTCCCCTTTTTCAAAAGTTTGTTCTTTTTTTTTCTTCTATTTTCCCGGGGAAAGGGGAAAAAACTTTCCTCTAACATTTGGTTAATTAAACGGGGGCAATTGCCCCTTTTTTTCAATTTTTTAAAAAAGGTTTTTCTTTCTAAATGGCCTTTTTTTTAAAAAATATTGTATGGTGAAAAAGGGGTCTCCCCCAAGCCAAAAATGAGGGGGGGTAAAGGGATTATGGGGGAAAAAAAGGGTTAACTAGTATCAAATTAAAAAAAGGGGAAAAAGAAAAAATTTAAAAAAAGGTTGGGTTTAAATTCGAAATTTTGGGATTTAAAAAAAAACAGAATGGGATTTGTGATGATGGGGAAAGAAAAGAAGGGAAGGGGTTTTTGGGGAAGAAAAGTAAGGGGAAAAAGGAAAAAGTTTGTGGGGGGAAATTAAATGGGAAATTTTTAAATTTGGAGGGAATTTGGGGGAGGTTAAAGAAAGGGAAATTTTTTTGTTTTTTAAAAAATTTTTTTAAATAAAATTTTTGAAAAAAGGAAAAAAGAAAGAATGTGTAAACAAAGAATTTGTGGATTAAGGGTTTAAAAAAAATTTTTGGAATTGGATGCGAGGGGGCCCAAAAAATAAACCGTTTTTGCACTGGAGAAAAAAGAGGATGGGTGGCAAGGGGAGAGAGAGGGATTTTTTAATAAAAAAAAGGGCTTGGGAAGTTAAAAGTAAATTGGGGGGTTGGGTAGGGGAGGGAAAAGGGGGGAAAGGGGAGGGGGGAAAAATTTTTAGGGAGGGTTTTTGGTTAAGGGAAAATTTGGGGGGGGGGCATTGGTGGAAATTGATTAAGGGAGTTTGGGGGAAAATTTGTATGAAAGTTTTTAAAATTTAAAAGGTAAAAAAAATATTAAAAAAAGAGGAATTTTAAAGGGGGATAAGAAGTAAAAAAAAAGGAAATGAAGGGGGTTGTTTAAAAATTTTTTTGGTTAAAATAAAAAAGTTTTTGGAGTAGATTCGGAAACTAAAAAAAATGGGTTTGAGAAAAAATAGGAGAAAGGGTTTTTAATGGGGGTAAGGTAGGGGGTGGGGGATAAGGAGAAATTTTGGGGAAAATAGGGAAGGGAGGTTGGGGAAAGGAAAACAAAAGGGGGGAGCAGTTTTAGGGGGGGAAGTTACAGGGTAAAATGAAAGGGGGTAAGGAGCATTAGGGAAAAGGGGGAAAGAAAAATGGGGTTTTTTGTTTTGGAGTGGTTGGTGCAATTATTTAATAAATGTATGGAAGAGGGTTAAGGTACTAGGGATTGGAGAGAGCATGCTGTTCCTTTGTATAAAAGGCAAAGGGGTTTAAAAAAGAGTGAAAAAAAATTTTATGGGGGGGAAAAGTCTGTTGATTTGTACCTGGTAAGTGTATGTAGAGTTATAATTGAAAGAATTAAGAGTAAGACGGAGAATGGATAGCAGATGAACAGGAGGCTTTAGGAAAGGTAGGGGGTGTGTGGGACCAGGTGTTTACAGTGAAACATATAAGTGAACAGTATTTAGTAAGGCTAAAGAGGTCTTTGTGGCATTTATGGATTTGGAAAAGGGTATGACAGGGTGGATAGGGGGGCAATGTGGCAGATGTTGCAAGTGTATGGTGTAGGAGGTAGGTTACTGAAAGCAGTGAAGAGTTTTTACGAGGATAGTGAGGCTCAAGTTAGAGTATGTAGGAAAGAGAGAAATTTTTTCCCCAGTAAAGTAGGCCTAAGACAAGGTTGTGTGATGTCCCCGTGGTTGTTTAATATATTTATAGATGGGGTTGTAAGAGAAGAAAATGCGAGGGTCTTGGAAAGAGGCGTGGAGTTAAAAGATAAAGAATCACACACAAAGTGGGAGTTGTCACAGCTGCTCTTTGCTGATGACACTGTGCTTTGGGAGATTCTGAAAAGAAGTTGCAGAGATTGGTGGATGAATTTGGAAGGGTGTGCAAAAGAAGAAAATTAAAGGTGAATACAGGAAAGAGTAAGGTTATGAGGATAACAAAAAAAATTAGGTGATGAAAGATTGAATATCAGATTGGAGGGAGAGAGTATGGAGGAGGTGAACGTATTCAGATATTTGGGAGTGGACGTTGTCAGCGGATGGGTCTATGAAAAATGAGGTGAATCATAGAATTGATGAGGGGAAAAGAGTGAGTGGTGCACTTAGGAGTCTGTGGAGACAAAGAACTTTGTCCTTGGAGGCAAAGAGGGGAATGTATGAGAGTATAGTTTTACCAACGCTCTTATTATGGGTGTGAAGCGTGGGTGATGAATGTTGCAGCAAGGAGAAGGCTGGAGGCAGTGGAGATGTCATGTCTGAGGGCAATGTGTGGTGTGAATATAATGCAGAGAATTCGTAGTTTGGAAGTTAGGAGGAGGTGCGGGATTACCAAAACTGTTGTCCAGAGGGCTGAGGAAGGGTTGTTGAGGTGGTTCGGACATGTAGAGAGAATGGAGCGAAACAGAATGACTCAAGAGTGTATCAGTCTGTAGTGGAAGGAAGGCGGGGTAGGGGTCGGCCTAGGAAGGGTTGGAGGGGGGGGGGGTAAAGGAGGTTTGTGTGCGAGGGGCTTGGACTTCCAGCAGGCATGCGTGAGCGTGTTTGATAGGAGTGAATGGAGACAAATGGTTTTTAATACTTGACGTGCTGTTGGAGTGTGAGCAAAGTAACATTTATGAAGGGATTCAGGGAAACCGGCAGGCCGGACTTGAGTCCTGGAGATGGGAAGTACAGTGCCTGCACTCTGAAGGAGGGGTGTTAATGTTGCAGTTTAAAAACTGTAGTGTTAAGCACCCTTCTGGCAAGACAGTGATGGAGTGAATGATGGTGAAAGTTTTTCTTTTTCGGGCCACCCTGCCTTGGTGGGAATCGGCCAGTGTGATAATAAAATAATAATAAAAATACTCCTATATCAACTCAACGGCTTATTTATCTATCAGAATTAATTTAATATAACATAATAAACACTATAAATAACGTACAAAGATATTATATCCTCTAGACTGAATAAAATAGGCCATAATATGGCGAGAGTCCACCAGCAATATCCAATATAAAATCATTTCCACTCCTCCCCATGTCGTATTCTTTGGCCTTGAGTAAGAGAAAACGGAGTTTTGAAGAGGATAACTGCACTAGAACACCAGTTTACTGAAGAAACACCGAAACAAACGCGATTTTTGCGGAAAAAAATTGAGACGGGGGGGGGGGGCTGGCCCGTGTTCCAGGCCAATATCTCAGAAGTAACTTATTGACTTATTTCACTTAACTACGCCTTTACTACTTAATTAAGTGGAATAATATTCACAGAAATTGTAAAATAATGGTTGTTCTTACTTTTAGCACTTTTGGAAATATTCCAGATATGTTGGGATTTATATGGGAGTAAAGGGCAGATTTTTTGCAAAAGTCTAAGAACTAACAAACTTCAATTTTTTGTGGAATAAAGATAAGATATTTCGAGGAAAGTGCAACACCAAAAATTCGTACTAGCATTGTTCTCTGGGTACTAAGTGCCCAAACAACCTTACGTCGTGCCATTGTTCTCTGGGTACCAAGTGCCCAAACAACCTTACGTCGTGCCATTGTTCTCTGGGTACCAAGTGCCCAAACAACCTTACGTCGTGCCATTGTTCTCTGGGTACTAAGTGCCCAAACAACCTTACGTCGTGCCATATAGGACTACCATCCTGCCAAATGGCATTTTCAGTAAATCGTTCTACTTTCAGTTGTTGATAAATTAGACACATGTGCAACTCTTGGGTATCTTTATTGAGGAAACGTTTCTCCACACAGTGGCTTCATCAGTCCCTACAAGATTGATGGACTGTCCACATCGACTCAAGGTTGAGGGACTGATTACATCATTCTCCTCCTGTTCTTCAAGATTCTCCTTTGTATGGACTGATGAAGCCACTGTGTGGCGAAACGTTTCCTCAATAAAGATACCCAAGAGTTGCACATGTGTCTAATTTATCAACATGTCGGTTCTCTGAACCATTCATCTACAAACCTGTCAGACACTGCAACTTCTTGGGATCTTAATACTTGGGAATTCTTCGCTTGCCTAATTCTTGGGCACGACCTACTTCAACATTGAACAAATGTTACACGACCTATGACTGCTGCACCTCTCCTGCCAACGGTTTATAAGCTCCTTCTCAGCACGTATGCCGTATTCTATTCAAGATTGATGGACTGACCACATCGACTCAAGGTTGAGGGACTGATTACATCATTCTCCTCCTGTTCTTCAAGATTCTCCTTTGTATGGACTGATAAGCACTGTGTGGCAAAAACGTTTCCTCAAAAAAGATCCCAAGAGTTGCACATGTCTAATTTATCAACATGTCGGTTTCTAAACCTTTATCTAAAAAAACCTTTCTTTTGTTTGGGATATCTTTGAAAAATTTTTACAGAAAATAGGAAAACACTTCGTCTTGTGAACCAACAATGAAAGAAAATTGAAAAAAAAAAAATAGCTGTGTATGCATTTAAATTTATTTTTTAACTTGTGGCCAGTTAGCGTCCTCATATTTAGGCAGGTGTTGTGGGTGATCCAGCTGCACCAGGCGACCTACACATAAATTTGGTGAATGGTGGTAACACATAAATATTTTCTCACATGATGTATACATACATGTATTATCCCCCCCCCCCCCCTCTTCCTTCCGTCAGTCTACCTAATTATACAGTCCACATAATTTTAATGTAAATATTATTACCAGAATTACTGGTTGTGTTTATTCAATTTGATGTTAACATTTATAGGTCCAGAGTAGATGTGGGAATATATGAGGGTGGTGGGTGTGGAAGGGAGACATTCTCCTGGTGACCTCGAGTGTCTCAAAAATATTCCTAGACGCCTCAGAGTTGTAACAATGGTTAAATAATAGTTATCTTTGTTGCCTTCCTAGTTAAATTACTGATAGGAATGTAATGAGGTTCATGCAGGTAATTTAATCCACATAACACTGGTCAACAATTTTTGAAAAGTTCTTGCTTCATAAATGAGATTAGTTAATTAGTTAATTCTTATGTATTTCCATGTCCTGAACCCAAATATCACCTTGAGAAATGCTTGTTGCATATAGGTTTAAAGATACAAGACATGTAATATATGATTATTTTATTATAATATACAGTTTGTGTAAGTGTGTTTTAAACTATAATCCGTACCTACTCTCTGATTTTTTGCTTGACTCTTATAGTGGGCTAAAGAATCATCTCTTGCCAATGTCCAGCATTTGTCTGCAAGTATTTTTGTGTCCCATTTGCCCTGGTACCATTTTTCCATGGCTGAAATATCTTGGTGAAACCTTTCACCATGTTCGTCACTGCTTCACAGTTCGCTGGTAAAGAAAAAGACTAAATGTGAATCCAAAAAGTGGATTTTAAGTGACATGTTACATCCAATGTTCTTGTAATCCTTGATGAGGTTTCCCACCAATTCTTCTTAGTTGCCTTATCTTCTGTTTCCGAGAAATCCTTTTGCCACTAAATTTAATGCTTCCCAAGCAGCTTTCTCCTCCCCATGAAGGTCTGCTTCAATCTTGCATCCAAAATATAGGTTATATTCCTTTCTAAGCATAGTAGTTATATGGCGCTTCTGTGATGCAAAGGTCATCTCACCACAAATGAAGCAGAAGTTGTCTGCCTTATTCACACAAGTACGAGGCATCTGAAAGAAGAAAACAACAAACAATGAGAAGATAAACAGAAAATTTATTCATTAATTTATCATTACAACATGGCAGCTAATATGCCTCACATGCTTATCAATAGCTTGCTCGTTGAATATTTATTATATATTTAAAAAGTGTTTGGCTAAGAAAATCATCTACCTTTCACCTCAGAATATAAACTTGCACATCACAACCACCTTCTATGACTGCTGGAACAATAATGAAGGTCAGTGTGACTGTGAGTGTGGTAAGAAACACTGCCACAATTTTAACCATGATATTCATTATCAGTGACCTAAAATTAGTTGGAAATTGTTACTCTGGTCTCGGAAGCATTTTGGTTTACCAGTGTAATACTTTCTCAATTAATTTAATATTTATCTTTTGTTCTACATTATATTTTAATAAAACAGTGATGGTAGATGACATTACCCAGTTTATCTTTTAATTATACTTCATTTATTTCCTACACCTGAGTTACAGAATCATGCACATAGTAAATAGATAAAGATATAGGCAAGAAGCACTTAATAAGGATTGTCATGAAATTTTCACAACGAATATTTATCACATAGGTAATACTCCAGGGGCTGATTTACTTAGTTACACTATGCCTGCACATACTCATGGCATAGAATTTGCATAGATTGGAATTTTGTTTTTTTGTTTGTGGCCGCATTCCTTACTGATGCACTTTTTTCTGCTTCCCCTCTACCTACAGCCACTGTATGGACATCAGTGCTTCCACCAGTTTTTACTGGTAATATGTCAACACTATTCCCTGAGGCTTCGTCCTCAGTATTACTACATTGTTCCTCTGAAAACTGCATGACCTTATCTTTAACTGTTTCATCACCAGGGTTACTATCTCCATTTCAGAGCCGACCTCAGGAGGTGCGGGGCCCAGTTGGTACAGTTTTTGTTGGCCCTATGTATGGAAGCAGTCAAATTATGCACTTAAACAATGCATGTGAGTTAATAAACTAAACAGATGTAAACTACATTTTAATTTAAAATTGTAAACATTTATGCCTACAGAGTACTTTTCAGAGGTGATATACAAATTTTTTATATCACCTCTGAAAAATGCATAGTCACATTATCACTTGCTTTAGTGACTGTGACATGATTTATTAATTCACCAACATACATCCAAAACCTATTTTGTTTTACTTCTTGTTGTTGTTGTGTACTTGACAAGCCAAGAGTAGATTACACTCGAGCAAGGGGGCCCCTTAGGCATGGGGCCCAATTGGGAGCAATCGGTCCAATCTGCTTAAGGCCGGCCCAGCTCCATTTGGTGCACTGTCCTCCAGGACAACAACATCCCCATCTGGTGCACTGTGTTCCAGGACAACAACATCCCCATCTGGTGCACTGTGTTCCAGGACAACAACATCCCCATCTGGTGCACTGTGTTCCAGGACAACAACATCCCCATCTGGTGCACTGTGTTCCAGGACACAACTCCCCATCTGGTGCACTGTGTTCCAGGACAACAACATCCCCATCTGGTGCACTGTGTTCCAGGACAACAACATCCCCATCTGGTGCACTGTGTTCCAGGACAACACCAGTATCCTCTGGCGCATTGGTCTCCATGACAGCCCCCTTCTTACCCACCCATTTTATTTTCCCAGTTGTTATACAAGGCTGCCAGGTTTTCTAAGAAGGATATTTTGTTGGTGTTATTGACTAGTAATGAATGTAATGAATGTAACACAAGATTAATCCTTCACCAGAAAATGAAAGACACGTGTGTGATGCCTCTGGGGGACGCATATATCAGGGATAATTGATGAATAAGACACATGTGCCACAGTTGGGTGTTTTTAATGTTGACACTTTTCACCTACACAGTAGGCTGCTTCATCAGTCAAATACAGATAAGAATGTATTTTAGGCAACAGTAGTAACAAGGTAAAGATGATGTAATCATCCATCCTTGGAGAAAAAAGTTTGGGATGGTCAGTCCTGGAGAAGAGTTCAGCTCCATGGTCTGGAACATCTGTTGACGTTTTTCACAAATTTATAAAAATATACTATGAATGTGGGTGAAGTGCCCAAGAGTGCCAGATATCATAGGTTCTTCACCAACAAGCCATCGATGACTTAAATTACGATTGGTCAGCAGGAGTAGACAGCAAGTAGCTATGTAAAGATCGATTCTGATCCCTTAAACAACTCCGTACGAAGTTGTTTAAGCAAGTAGATATTTGCCAAAATCTCGTTCCCATCCAACTCTCTCAGTGGGAGACTAAGTCATGGAATAAGTTTTGGACAGTAAAACAGAAGTAAGAGAAGTGAAGAGAAGAAAGTCGCCTCCATTGAAGAAACAAAAATGAGAACAGAAGAAAATCACTTAATACTAAAGAATAAAGACAGCAGAGGATGAAACAAAAAAATCAAGAAAATTCCCTCAACACATGGCGCCACTTCCTGCCCCTCTCCAGATAACAACGTCAGACGCAGTCACTCTCCAGATAACAACGTCAGACGTAGTCACTCTCCAGATAACAACGTCAGACGTAGTCACTCTCCAGATAACAACGTCAGACGCAGTCACTCTCCAGATAACAACGTCAGACACAGTCACTCTCCAGATAACAACGTCAGACACAGTCACTCTCCAGATAACAACGTCAGACACAGTCACTCTCCAGATAACAACGTCAGACACAGTCACTCTCCAGATAACAACGTCAGACACAGTCACTCTCCAGATAACAACGTCAGACACAGTCACTCTCCAGATAAACAACGTCAGACGCAGTCACTCTCCAGATAACAACGTCAGACACAGTCACTCTCCAGATAACAACGTCAGACACAGTCACTCTCCAGATAACAACGCAGACACAGTCACTCTCCAGATACAACGTCAGACACAGTCACTCTCCAGATAACAAACGTCAGACACAGTCACTCTCCAGATAACAACGTCAGACACAGTCACTCTCCAGATAACAACGTCAGACACAGTCACTCTCCAGATAACAACGTCAGACACAGTCACTCTCCAGATAACAACGTCAGACGCAGTCACTCTCCAGATAACAACGTCAGACACAGTCACTCTCCAGATAACAACGTCAGACACAGTCACTCTCCAGATAACAACGTCAGACACAGTCACTCTCCAGATAACAACGTCAGACACAGTCACTCTCCAGATAACAACGTCAGACACAGTCACTCTCCAGATAACAACGTCAGACACACTCACTCTCCAGATAACAACGTCAGACACAGTCACTCTTCAGATAACAACGTCAGACACAGTCACTCTCCAGATAACAACGTCAGACACAGTCACTCTCCAGATAACAACGTCAGACACAGTCACTCTCCAGATAACAACGTCAGACACACTCACTCTCCAGATAACAACGTCAGACACAGTCACTCTTCAGATAACAACGTCAGACACAGTCACTCTCCAGATAACAACGTCAGACGTAGTCACTCTCCAGATAACAACGTCAGACGCAGTCACTCTCCAGATAACAACGTCAGACACAGTCACTCTCCAGATAACAACGTCAGACGCAGTCATTCTCCAGATAACAACGTCAGACGCAGTCACTCTCCAGATAACAACGTCAGACACAGTCACTCTCCAGATAACAACGTCAGACGCAGTCATTCTCCAGATAACAACGTCAGACGCAGTCACTCTCCAGATAACAACGTCAGACGTAGTCACTCTCCAGATAACAACGTCAGACGCAGTCACTCTCCAGATAACAACGTCAGACACAGTCACTCTCCAGATAACAACGTCAGACACAGTCACTCTCCAGATAACAACGTCAGACACAGTCACTCTCCAGATAACAACGTCAGACACAGTCACTCTCCAGATAACAACGTCAGACACAGTCACTCTCCAGATAACAACGTCAGACACAGTCACTCCAGATAACAACGTCAGACACAGTCACTCTCCAGATAACAACGTCAGACGCAGTCACTCTCCAGATAACAACGTCAGACCAGTCACTCTCCAGATAACAACGTCAGACACAGTCACTCTCCAGATAACAACGTCAGACACAGTCACTCTCCAGATAACAACGTCAGACACAGTCACTCTCCAGATAACAACGTCAGACACAGTCACTCTCCAGATAACAACGTCAGACACAGTCACTCTCCAGATAACAACGTCAGACACAGTCACTCTCCAGATAACAACGTCAGACACAGTCACTCTCCAGATAACAACGTCAGACACAGTCACTCTCCAGATAACGTCAGACCCAATACCCCCTTCACCAGACCCCATACCCCCTTCATTAGACCATATACCCCCTTCACTAGACCCTATTCCCCTTCACCAGGCAACATACCCCTTTCACTAGACCCTATACCCTCTTCATTAGACCCTATACCCCCTTCACCAGACCCAGACCCCACACCCCCTCACCAGATCATATACCCCCTTCACTAGACCCACATACCTCCTTACAAGACCCCATACCCGACTCTCTAGCCCCATACCCCTTCACCAAACCCCATACCCCCTTCACTAGACCCCATAACCCTTCACCCGACTCCATACCTCGTTCACTAGACCCCATAGCAACTTCACCAGACCTCATCCCCCTTCACCAAACCCCATACCCCTTCACTAGACCCAATACCCCTTCACCAGACCCTTATCCCCATCACAAGACACCATACCCTCTTCATAGACCTCATACCCTCTTCACTAGGCCCAATACCCCCTTCACCAGAACACAACCCCCCCATCACTAACCCCATACCCCCTTCACAACATCCCATGCCCCCCTTCACTAGACCCTATATCCCCTTCACTAGACTATAAGCCCTTCACCAACCCCATGCCCCTTCACTAGATCCTATCACTCTTCACCAGACCCATACCCCCTTCACCAGACCCTATTTCCCCTTTCACTAGACCCATACCCCCTTCACTAGACGCTACACCCGTTTCACTAGACCCTATACCCCCTTCACCAGACCCCATACCTTCCTGATCTAGAACCCATACCCCCTTCACTAGACCCCATACCCCCTTCACTAGACCCCATATCCCCTTCACAAGACCCCATACCCCTTTCACTAGACCCTATACCCCCTTCACCAGACCCCATACCCTTCACCAGACCCCATACCCCCTTCACCAGACCCATACCCTCTTCAACAGACCACATACCTCTTTCACTAGACCCTATACCCCATTCACTAGACCCATACCCCCTTCACCAGACCCCATACCCACTTCAATGGACCCTATACTTTCACCAGACCCAATACCCCCTTCACCAGACCCCATACCCCATTTACCAGACCCCATACCCTCTTCACCAGACCACATTACCTCTTTCACTAGACCTTACCCCATTCACTAGACCCATACCCTTTCACCAGACCACATACCCCCTTCACTGGACCCTATACCCCCTTCACCAGACCATCCCCTTCAACCATTCCCCTTTCACCCTTTTCCAAATCCTCAAACCCTCTTCCCCCGGGCCACATTCCTCTTTCACTTTTTTCTTGGACCCAAAACCCCCCCAGACAGAAACAAACCCCCCTTTAAAAACCCCCACCCCATACCCCTTCACGGGGCCCTATTCCCCTTTTACCAAAACCCCTTCCACCCCTTTATAGGCCCTATACTCTTTTCACTAGTTCCCAAAACCCCTTTAAAATAGCCCCATACCCCCCTTTACCCCGCCCCAAACACCCTTAAATTGGGCCCCATTTCTCCTTCACTAGACCCCTAAACCCCTTTTCCCAACCCCAACCCACTTCCTGCCCCCATACCCCTTCACTAACCCTTACCCCAAATTTTTAAAAAACCCCCCATCCCCTTTTCCCCGAAACCCCAAAACCCTTTTTTTTCCCGAACCCCCTACCCCCCTTTACTAGACCCCATACCCCCTTCACCCGACCCCCATACCCCCTTCACCGGGCCCCCTACCCCCCCACCCGCCCTATACCCCCTTCAATGGACCCTATACCCCCTTCCCAAAAGTTCCCTTTTCCCCCTTTACCGAAACCCCTTTTCCCCGCACCAAAACCCCATTCCCCTTTTACAAAACCCATTTTCCCCTTCCCAGCCCCCATTAAACCCCCTTTCCCCGACCTCATATCCCCTTCATGAAATCGCACCCCTGCAACCAGGGCCTAAACCCTCTTTAAGAAACCCCACCCTTCACCAGAAAGCCTTAAAATTTTTTTCCCCGCCCCATAAACCCCCCCTTTAAAAGACCCTTTCCCTTTTTTTTTTTTTCCAGACTGTGAACCCCATTTTTTTTAACCCGTCATGTTTTGGTACCAGCATGTTAGGTACCAGCTTTTTAGGTACCGTATGGTTTGGTACCCCAAAGTTTTGGTACCAGAAAGTTTTGGGACCAGTTTGTTTGGTACCAGCATGTTTGGTACCGTATGTTAGGTTAACCCTATGTTATTAAAAAGGGATTTTTAGGGACCCCGTTTTTTAAGGTACCAGTTTGGTTTGGTAAACCAAACCCTGTTAGGTAACCCTATGTTAGGTACCAGTTTTTTTAGGAAAGTTATTAGGTTCCCGTTTGTTAGGTCCCGTTTTTTTAGGTAACCGGGATGTTAGGTACCAGTATGTTGGGGACCCGAATTTTTTAGGGAACCGTTTGTTTGGTTTCCCGTTTTGTTAGGTTCCAAACATGTTAGGGTACCGTTGTTAGGTACCAGTTTGGTTTTTTTCCCCGTATGGGTTTGGTACCCCGGGTTTTTAGGTACCCCTTTGTTTTTGGGGACCGTTTGTTAGGGGACCAGATTTTTAGGTACCAGTATGTTTGGTTCCAGTATGTTAGGGCCCCGTTTGTTAGGGACCGTATGTTTGGTACTAGTATGTTTTGGGGACCAAAATGTTTTGGGCCCGTTTTTAGGTACCAGATGTTAGGTTCCGTATGTTAGGGACCCGAAAGTTAGGTAACCCGCATTTTTAGGGACCCCCTTGGGTTTGGTAACCCGTATGTTAGGTACCACATGTTAAAGGGACCCGTTTTTTTGGGACCATTTTGTTAGGAAAGTTTTGTTAGGTACCAGTATGTTTTGGTACCAGCAGGGTTAAAGGGAAACCCGGGTTTTTAGGGGACCTGCATGTTAAAGGGAATTTTTTTAGGTACCCGTTTTGTTTGGTTTCCAGCATTTTTAGGTACCGGGATGTTAGGTACCAGTATTTTGGTACCAGATGTTAGGTACCCGTATGTTAGGTACCAAATATGTTAGGTAAAAAGTTATGTTAGGTACCAGCATTTAATTAAGGGTTTTCCGTATGTTAGGTTACCAAGGGCTTTTTTAGGTACCCGATGGGTTTGGTACCAATATGGATGGGGGGTTGTTGGCCGAAGGGGGCCAGTATGTGGGGTACCCGTATGTTTTGGTACCGTTGTTAGGGACCCGTATGTTTGGTACAAATTGTTAAAGGGGCCCGTTTTTTTTAGGTACCAGCATTTTAGGGCCAGTATGTTTTGGTTTCCCTATGTTAGGTTTCAGTTTGTTGGTTTCCGATTTTTTAGGTACAGTTTGTTTAGGGTTCCCGGTTTTTTGGTACCCGATGTTAGGTACCAGTTGTTAGGTACCCGATGTTAGGTTAACCCGTTGTTTGGGGACCAGTTTTGTTAGGTCCGTTTGTTGGTACCAGTTGTTAGGTAAGCATGTTTGGTACAGTTTGTTAGGTACAGTATGTTTAAGGGTAACCAGTTTGTTAGGTACCAAGTTTTTTAGGTACCGTTGTTAGGGACCGTATGTTGGGACCGCAATTTTTTAGTACCCGTATGTTAGGTTACCAGTATGTTAGGGGACCCGGGGTGGGTTTGGTACAAATATGTTAGGTTTTTAAGGAAAGTTAGGTACAAATATGTTAGGGGACCCGCAAGTTTGGTTTCAGATTTTTAGGTACCAGTATGTTTGGGACCAGTATGTTGGGGACCAGTTTTGTTAGGGACCAGTTTTTAGGTACCAGCATTTTTAGGTTTCCAGCCCTGTTAGGGGCCAGATGTTAGGTTTCCAGTTTTTTGTTAGGTCCCGGTATGTTAGGTACCAGTTTTTTAGGTACCGTTTTTTAAAAGGGGTAACCCGAAAGTTAGGGACCGATGTAAGGTTTCCAGTATGTTAGGTTTTCCAGTATGTTAGGGGACCCAGGATGTTAGGTACGTATGGTTTTTTTCCCGCATGTTGGTTTCCAGATGTTAGGTTTCCGTAAAGTTTTGGTAAACCCGTTTGTTAGGGTTTAAGTTATGGGTTTGGTTTCCAGGGTTTTTTTACCCCCCCCCCCCCGGGGTTGGGGACCCAGTAATATGTTTGGTTAAGCGTTAGGTACCCGATGTTTTGGTACCAGTTATGTTAAGGGGACCAGTATGTTAGGTACCGGAAAGTTAGGGGACCAGTTGTTAGGTACCAGTATGTTTGGTTTCCGCATGTTTGGTTTTAAATATGTTTTGGTTCCCCGTTTTTTTAGGACCAAATTATTTGGGTTTCCGTAAAAGTTATGGGGACCCGATGTTAGGTACCAGCATGGTTAGGTTAAAACCCGGGGGTTTTTGTTTGGTACCAAATTTTTTTTAGGGACCGAAAGTTAGGTACCCGTTTTTTTAGGTACCCGTAGTTAGGTACCGTTGTTAGGTCCGTTTTTTTAGGGGACCAGTTTTTTAGGTCCCCGATGTTAAAGGGCCCGCATTTGGTTAGGTACCAGTATTTTTGGTCCAAAATTTGGCCCCGGAGTTACCAGTATGTTAGGTAAAAAGATGTTTAAGGTTTTTAGTTTTTGGGTTTGGTACCACATGTTAGGTACCGTTTTTTGGTTTTAAAATTTGTTAGGTACCAGATGTTAAAGGGGGCCAGTTGTTAGGGACCGGTTTTTTAAAGGGAAAATCCCGATTTAGGACAGAAAGTTAGGGACAGTTTTGTTAGGTTTCCGTATGTTTTGGTCCCGTATTTTTAGGTCCAGTAAAGTTAGGTTCCAGCCCTGTTAGGTACCCAGTATGTTTGGGTACCGTAGTTAGGTACCGCTTTTTTGGTTTCCGGGATGTTAGGTACCAGTATGTTTGGTACCAGGTTTTTAGGTTTTCCCCGCTGTTGGTACCAGTTTGTTAGGGCTGTTTGTTTGGGGACCAGTTGTTTGGGACCAGTTTTAGGTACCCGAGGGTTTGGTAAAAGTATTTTTTAGGTACCGTTGGGTTGGTTACGAATTAGGTTTTAAAACCAGGAAAGTTTAAAGGGACCGTTTTTTTAGGTACCAGTATGTTAGGTACCAGATTTTTTGGTACAGTATGTTTTGGGACCAGTTGTTGGTACCTAAAGTTAGGTTCCAGTTTTTTAGGTACCGATGTTTGGTTCCTTAAGTTTGGTTCCCGTTTTTTAGGGCCAGGGGTTTGGGCCAGTTTTTTAGGTACCAGTATGGTTTGGGGACCGTTGTTTTTGGGGGCCGTATGTTAGGTTCCGTATGTTAGGTACCGCATGTTAGGTACCAGAAAGTTTGGTACCAGTTATGTTGGTACCGCTTTTTAGGTTCCCTATGTTAGGTACCGTAGTTAGGTACCAGGTGTTAAGGGACCAAATTTTTTGGGGACCAGTATTTGGGTTTGGTTTCCAGTTGTTAGGTACCAGTTTTGGGGCCCAGGGAAGTTTGGGTACCAGATGTTTGGTTTCCCAGTATTTTGGGGACCCGTAATTTTTAGGGGGCCGAAAGTTAGGTACCCGGAAGTTTGGTACCCGTTTGGGAGGTACCTGATGTTAGGTACCAGATGTTAGGTTCCCGTTGTTAGGTAAAATAGTTAAAAGGGAAGAAGTTTGGGTTTTAAAAAATTTTTTTTAAAGGGGTTCGTTATGTTAGGTACCAGGTTTTTTGGGACCCGTATGTTTAGGTTTTTAAGTATTTTTTTTTTTCGTTTTTTTGGTAAGAAAGTGGGTTTTAATTTTTTTTTGGGTTTTTGTATGTTTTTAACCCGGGTTTTTTTTTGGTTATTTTTTTAATATTTTGGGTAAGTTTTTTTTTTTTTAGGTTTTTTCCACATGTTAGGGGGACCCGTTATGTTTTTTTACCAGAAAGTTAGGTTCCCCGTTTTTTTGGTACCCGTTTGTTTTTTTAAACCGCCCCGTTTGGTACCGTATGTTAGGGCCCATTTTTTGGGGGCCCGTTTTGTTAAAGGGACCCGTATGTTTGGGGCCAGTATGTTGGTTTCCTGTATGTTAGGTACCGTAGGGTTTGGGACCCGATGTTTGGGGCCAGGGATGTTAGGTACCCCGTTGTTAAAAGGGGGGGGGTTGGGGGGGTCCAGTATGTTAGGTACCGGCTTTGGTTTGGTTAAAAGTTTGGTTTTTTACCGTTTTTTTTTAGGGACAGGGATGTTTGGTCCCCGTATGTTTGGTACCGAATGTTAGGTACCGTTGGGTTTGGTACCAGTTTGTTAGGTACCAGTATTTTTAGGTACCCGTTTGTTTGGGGGGCCCAAAAGTTAGGTAAAGTTATGTTAGGTACCGGTTTTGTTAGGGGCCAGTTTGTTTTTGGGACCAGTTATGTTAGGTACCAGCATGTTAGGGCCGTATGTTTGGTACCAAATTTGTTAGGTAACCCGCAAGTTAGGTACCAGTTTGTTAGGTACCAGGGATTTTAGGTTTCCCGTATGTTAGGGACCAGTTGTTAGGTACCAAATTTGTTAGGGACCGTTTGTTAGGTACCCGATGTTTTGGTACCGTATGGTTTGGTTTCCCAAATTTTGTTGGGGAACAGTTTTGTTTGGTTTAAAATACGTTAGGTACCAGTTTGTTAGGTACCGTATGTTTTTGGGTTTCCCGCTTGTTTAAAGGGCCAGTTTTGTTAGGTTTCCAGTATGTTAGGGGCCAAAATTGGGTTTGGTTCCGGGATGTTAAGGTTCCCGTTTGGTTTTTTTCCCGTTTGTTTGCACCGTATGTTAGGTACCAGGTTTTTGGTTTGGTACCAGGGAAGTTAGGTTTCCAGTATGTTAGGTTTCCCGCATTTTTTTGGTACCCGTAGGGTTTTTTTACCCGTATGGTTTGGGGTACCATTTTGTTAGGTTCCGTTTTTTTTTTAGGTACCGTATTTTTTAGGTACCCGCATGTTATGGGGACCAAATATGTTAGGTCCAGTTTTGTTAGGGTTCAGCATGTTAGGTTCGAAAGTTAGGTAAACCCGGGTTTTTTAGGGACCAAATATCTTTGGTACCCGTTTTCTTAGGTACCAGTATGTTAGGTACAGTTTTGTTTGGTTTCCCGTTGGGTTTGGTTCAGGAAGTTTGGACCGTATTTTTAAGGGTAACCGTAGGGTTTGGGTAACCCGTATGGGTTTGGGGCCGTATTGGGAAGGTAACAGGGGTTTGTTAGGGGCCGTTTGTTAGGTTCCGCATGTTAGGTTAACCCGTATGTTAGGAAAGGTTTTTGTTAGGTACCGTTTTGTTAGGTACCGTTTGGTTTTGGTACCCGTATGTTAGGTACCGTATGTTAGGTACCGCATGTTAGGTAAAATATGTTAGGTTTCCGGTATGTTAGGTACCAAATATGTTAGGTACCCGTTGTTAGGTACCAGCAAAGTTTTGTACCAGTTTTGGGTTTGGGTACCAGAAAGTTAGGTTCCAGCATGGTTTGGGCCAGTTTTGTTAGGGGGACCGTTTTTAAGGGGACCAGTTTTGTTAGGTAAAAGTTTTTTAGGTACCAGTATGTTAGGGGACCAGGGATGTTTAGGTACCGCATGTTTTGGGGGAAACCCGTTTGTTTGGGGACCGTATGGTTTGGTTCCGCATGTTGGGGTACCAAGGGGTGTTAAAGGTTACCGTTTTTTTTAGGGACCAGTATGTTAGGTACCCGTTTGTTTGGTACCCGTATGTTAGGGGCCGAAAGTTAGGTACCCGTATATTAGGTACCTTTTTGTTAGGGCCCGTAAAGCTTTTTAAGATGTAATATTTTTTTATACTTTACATGGGTTTACAGCAACACAACACCCCGATTCCTTCATGTGGGTGACCCCGCAACACAAACACCGTTTCAACATGTGGATGCCCAAAAACACAAAAACCTGATACCTAAATGTGGATGACCAGGAAAAACAACACTGATCACTTCATGTGGGGTGACCAGAAAAAAAACAAAACCTTTAACACCCAAAATGTGGAGGGCCCGCAACACAACAAACCCGTTTCACTAAGGGGGAAAGCAGCAACACAACACCCCGATACACTACATGTGGATGACCAGCAAACAAACACCTGGATAAATTGTGGTGCAGCAAAAACAAAAACCTGATTTCCTTAAAATGTGGATGACCAGCAACCAACAAATGATTTCTTTAAAATTTTGGATGACCAGAACCCCAAAAAACCTGATAAACTCATTTTGGATGACCCGCAACCCCCAACACCTGATTCCTTACTGTGGTGACCAGCAAAAAACCCTGTTTCACTACTTTTGGTTTACCAAACAAAACAACACCCGATACATTTCATTTTGGGGTGACCCGCAAACAACACCCGTTACACTCATGTGGTTTCCAGCAAACCCAAAACCCGATAAAAACTTTTGGATGACCCGCAAACAAAAACTGATACACTACTTTTGGATGGAGGGAAACACTAACACTTAATACTTAACAGGGGGATGACCCCGCAACCCCGTTTCTTAACATGTGGATGACCCCAAAAACCCCAACCCCGTTTCTTTTCTTGGGGGATGACCAGCAACACAAAAACCCTTTTTTACTATAACCCTGTGGTGGGCCCGCAACACAAACCCGTTTCTTTACCCTTTTGGGGTGACCAGAACACAGCACTTTTTTCTTTACGTGGATGACCAGCAACCCCAAAAACCCGATACTTTAATTGTGGAAAGACCAGCAACACAACACTTCATACTATAATGTGGATGACCCAAGGGAACACCAAAACCCGTTTCCTACATGTGGATGACCAGAAAAACAACACCTGATACACTTTAAAGTGGGACCGCAAAACCAACACCTGATACATAAATGTGGAGACCCGCAAAACAAAAACCCGATACAAATACATGTGGATGACCGCAACACAAAAAACCCGAAAACTAAAAGGGATGCCGCCAAAAAAAACACCTGTTTCATAAAATTGTGGATGGGCCGCAACACAAAACCTGATACACTACAGGGGGTTTACCGCAAAAAAAAAACAAAAACCCCCCCCTTTTATACACTAAATGTGGATGACTCCCCAAAAACAAAAACCTGATACTTAAATTTGGGTTTACCAGCAACAAACACCTGGGTACTTAACAAGTGGATGACCGCAAAAACCCAAAACCGATTCACTACTTTTGGGAAAAACCAGCAACAACACCTGATACTTACATGTGGAAAAGACCAGCAAACACAACAAACCCGATAAAAACCCTGTGGAAAGGGCCCGCAACCACAACACCTGATAATTTTCATGGGATGGGCCCGCAACCAAAACCTGATTCATACCTTTTGGGGGGGACCCGAACACAACCACCCGATAAACTTTCATTTTGGTTTACCGCAACCAAAAAACACCTGATACACTACAGTGGGTGAACCCCGCAAAACAAAAAACCCTTTAAAACTTAACATGTTTGGGTGCCAGCCCCCAAAATTTCAACAATTTTTTATTAAAAAGCAAAAACACACCTGATATTTACATGTGGATGACCCGCAACACAAACCCTTTATACTATAAATGGGGGATACCAGCAACACAACACCCCCTTTCTTTTAAAGTGGGGTTTACCGCAACACAGCACTTTATACTTTACATTTTGGATACAGCCCAAAAAAACACCCGATACTTTACATGTGGATACCCGCAACACAACACTTCATAAAATACAGTGGATGACCAGATACACAACACCCGATAAATTTAAATTTTGGATGACCCGCAAACACAAAACCCGATTTCAATATGTGGAGGGCCAGCAAAACAAAACCGATACACTTTCATGTGGATGACCCGCAACACAACACTGATACTATACATGTGGATGACCAGCAACACAACACCTGATACACTACATGTGGATGACCAGCAACACAACACCTGATACACTACATGTGGATGACCAGCAACACAACACCTGATACTTAACATGTGGGATGAACCCGCAACCCCAACACCGATTAAAAATGTGGATGACCAGCAACACAAAACCCGTTTCCCCTACATGTGGAAAGAACCCGCAAAAACAACACCTGAAACTTAACATGTGGATGCCAGAAACAAACCCCCGATACTTAACCTGGGGGATGGCAACACAAACCTGATAAATAAAATGTGGGTGGGCCAGCAACACAAAACCTGATACTTAAAAGTGGTTTACCGCAACACAAAAACCTGATTAAAATAAACTTTTGGATGACCGCAACACAACACCCGTTTTCATACATGTGGATTGGGGCCAGCAAACAACCCCCTGATACACTACAAAGTGGGTGACCGGGAAAAAACACCTGATTTCACTACTGTGGAAAGACCGCAAAAACAACACCCGATACTTTTAAAATGTGGATGACCAGCAACCCCCAAAAAACCTGATAATTAACTTTTGGTGACCCGCAAAAACAACAATGATACACCCAAATGTGGATTGGGCCAGCAACAAAACACCTGATACACTTCAGGGGGATGACCAGAACACAAACCCGATACATAAATGTGGAGACCAGCAACCAACACCTGTTTCCTACATGTGGATGACCAGGAAAAAAAACACCTGATCACTACTTTTGGATGCCCGAAAACCAAAAACCTGATACATACTGGGAAGACCAGCAAAAAAACATTAAAACTTTAAAAATTGGATGGAAACCCGCCCAAAACAAAAAACCTGTTTCTTTAAAAATGTGGATGACCAGCAACACAAAACCTGATTTCTTTACATGTGGTTTACCCAGCAACAAAACTTTATATTACAGGGGGGATGCAGCAAAACAACACTGATACTTTACATGTGGATGAAACCGCAAAAACAGCTTTTTATTTACATGTGGAGACCGAAACCCCAAAGAATTTTTTACATGTGGGTTTACCCCGGGAAAACAATCTTCATATATACAGTGGAAGGGCCGCAACCAAAAAACCTGATACACTACCCGTTGGGTGACCCGCAACAAACACCCGATACACTACTGTGGAGGACCAGCAACCCAAAAAACCCTGATACCTACATGTGGGTGGGCCCGGGAACAAACACCCGTTTCACTACATGTGGAGGGCCTGGGAAAAAAACATTAATAATTAACATTTTGGGGTGACCAGCAAAAAACAACACTGTTTTTTAAAATGTGGATGACCCCAAACAACCCGATACTTTAATTGGGGATGACCCGCAACAAAAAAACTTTTTAAATTTAATTTTGGGGTGACCCGCAACCAACACTTTATACTTTACCCTGTGGAAAAGCCCGCAAAACAACACTTTATACTTTTTCATGTGGAGGGCCCGCAACACAAAAAATTTATATTTTTCATGTGGATAAACCCGCAACAAAAACCTTTATACTTTTCCCTGTGGGTGCCAGCAAAAGACTTTATACTTTACATGGGAGACCAAACAAAACAACCCCTGAAAAATTTTCATGTGGATGGCCGCAACACAACCTTCTTTTTTTAATGTGGATGACCGTACCCCAAAAAACCTTTATTTCATACATGTGGGGGACCAGCAAAACAACAATGATAAACTTCATGTGGATGACAAGCAACACAACACCTGATACCTACTGTGGTTTAAACCCGCAACACAACACCCGATTTCCTACCTGGTTTGGGTGACCGCAACCCCAAACCCTTTAAAAATTAAATTTTGGGTGAACCCGAACACAAAACCCGATACTTTAAATTGGGATTTACCCGCAACCAAAAACCCGATACTTTTTTTGTTGGGTGACCCGCAAAAACAACATTTTTTACTTTACATGGGGGATTTCCAGCACACAAAAATTTATACTTTTCATGTGGAAAGACCCGAAAACAACACTTTTTTACTTTACGGGGGGATGACCAGCAACACAAAAACTTATATTCTTTACATTTTGGATGACCAGCAAAAAACAAAACCTGGTACTTTTCATTTTGGATGACCAGCAACCCAACCCCTTCATTTTTTTAATGTGGTGACCCAGCAAAACAAAAAACCCGATACATAATTTTGGACATGAACCCCCAACCAAAAACCCCGATACATTTCTTTTGGGGACAGAAACCCAAAACCTGATACCACCAAAAGTGGATGACGGCCCAAACAAAAAAATTTAAAATTAACATGTGGATGGGCCCGCAAAAACAACACCCGGGTATTAAATGGGGAGGGCCAGCAAAACCAAAAAACCCCCTACTTTTTCTTTTGGATGACCAGAAACCAAAAATTTTTTAAATTTAATTTTGGATGACCAGCAAACCCCAACACTTCAAACTAAATGTTGTGAACCCGCAACACAACCCTGATACCTACATGTGGAAAGCCGCAACACAACACCTGATACACTAAAATGTGGGGTGACCCGCAACACAACACCTGATACACTACATGTGGGGTGACCAGCAAAACAAAACTTAATACTTAAAAATTGGGTGAACCCGCAACACAAAACCCGAATTAAAAAGGGAAAGGCCCGGAAAAAAACACCTGTTTTCCCCTACATGTGGATTGGGCCAGCAAAACCAAAAACCTGATACACTACATGTGGATGGGCCCCAAAAAACACCTGATAAAATACCCTGTGGAGGGGCCAGCAACACAAAACCTTTTTAACTAATGTGGTGCCAGCAACACAACAACCGGGTACATACATGTGGATGACAGCAACAAAACCGATAACTACATGTGGATGACCCGGCCCAAAACAACACCTGATCACTAATGTGGGTGACCCGCAACACAAAACCTGATTCATAAATGTGGATGAACCCGCAAACACAAAAAAACCCGATAAAATACATTGGTTGGGCCGGGAAAACAACCCTGATTTCTTAAAAATGTGGATGACCAGCAACACAACACCTGATAATACATGTGGATGACCGCAACACAACACCTTTACACACTACAGGGGGATTCAGCAAACCCAAAAACCTGATACAAATACATGGGATGAAAAGCAACACAAAACCTGATTCACTACATGTGGATGCCAGCAACAAAAACACCTGATACACTCATGTGGAAAGACCCCCGCAAAAAACACCTGATAAACTACATGTGGTGACCGCAACAAACACCTGATAAAAACTACTTTTGGATGACCCGCAACCAAAACCCCGATAAATACTTGTGGATGACCGCAAACAACACTTATCACTACATGGGGATGCCGCAACACCAAAAAATGATACACTACATGTGGAAAGACCAGCAACAAACCCCCTGATAAAATTTCATGTGGGGTTTACCCGGGAAACAAACACCTGATACATACATGTGGATGACCAGCAACCAAAAACCTGGTCACTACATGTGGGATGCCCGCAAAAAAAACACCTGATTTCAATACATGTGGTGACCCCGCAAAAACAACACCCGATACTTTTTCTGTGGTTTACCAGCAACACAAAAACTGATGCAAAACATGTGGATGACCGCAACACAACACCTGATACTTAACAGTGGGGTGACCAGGGAACCAAAAACCTGGTAATTAACTGGGGGAAACCCGCAAAAACCCAAAACCCGATACACTACATGTGGATGAAACCCGCAACCCCCAAAAAAAACCCGAACAATTTCTTGGGGGATGACCAGCAACACAAAAACTGATTCACTTTCATGTGGATGACCCCGCAACACAAAAACCTGAACAATTTCAAAGGGGGATGACCAGCAACACAACACCTGATACCCCTACTTTTGGATGGGCCAGCAACACAAAACCTGAACACTACATGTGGGAAAGACCAGCAACAAAACACCTGATATTAACTTTTGGAAGGGCCAGCAACCAACCCGGTTTCACTACAATTTTGGAGAAACCCGGGAACACAAACCCGATACTTAACTTTTGGATGACCCGCAACACAACCCCCTGATACTTAACAAAGTGGATGACCGCAAAAACAACACCTTTTTACTACCCTGTGGTTGGGCCGCAACAACCACCTGGGGGCAATTTCATTGGTTTACCCGCAACCCCCAACAAACCCGATACACTACATGTGGGTGACCCGCAACAAAACACCTGATACACTTTAAAGTGGGGTGGCCCGCAACAAACACCCGATACACTACATGTGGTGACCAAACAAAAAAAACACCCCCAAAACCCCTTTTCATGTGGATGACCCGCAAAAACAACACCCGGGTACACTTCATGTGGATGACCGCAAAAACAAAAAACCCGATACACTACATGTGGATGCCAGAAAAACAACCTGATACTTTAAAATGTGGATGACCCGCAAACAACACCTTTACATTCATGTGGGGTGACCGCAAAAAACCCCCCCCAAAAACCTGATAATTAAAAATTTTGGAAAAGACCGCAAACAAACCTGATACTTAACATGTGGATGACCGCAAACAAACCCCCCTGATACCTTTAAAAGTGGATGACCCGCCCAAACAACACCTGATCACTACTTTTGGATGACCGCAACACAACACCCGATTTCCTACATGTTGGGTGACCCAGCAACACAACCCTGATTCAATCATGTGGATGACCAGCAAAAACAACATGAACAAAAATGTGGATGGGCCAGCAACACAACACCTGATACATACATGTGGATGACCGCCAAAAAAAACACCTGATTTCATACATGTGGTGACCGCAACACAACACTGGGTACATAAAGTGGTTTACCAGCAACAAAACACCCGATACACTAAAATGTGGAGACCCAGCAACACCAAAACCTAACACTAATTTTGGATGACCAGCAAAAAACAACACCTGATACCCCTTTCATTTTGGAGACCCGCAAAAACAACCCTGACACCTACATGGGGATTACAAACAACACAACAAAAAGATTTAAAATTTTTAGGATGAAAACCCCCCCCAACACCTGATTCACTAATGTGGATGACCAGCAACACAAAACCTGATAAAACTAAAAGGGGGGATGGGCCCGCAAAAACAACCTGATTCCTAATGTGGGTTTTCCAAACAACACAACACCTGATACCTTTTCCTTTTGGTTTACCAGCAAAAAACACCCCGATAACTAATTTTGGATGGCCCGCAACACCCAAAACTTGATTTAAAATACATGTGGTGGGCCAGGGAACACAACCCTGTACACTACCCGGGGGGACCGCAACACAACAAAGGGTACCTTTCATGTGGATGACCCGCAAAAACCCAAAACCTGATACATACATGTGGATGACCAGCAACCAACACCCCGGTTAAAACATGTGGATGCCAGAAAAACAACACCCTTTTTACACTAATGTGGATGGGCCGCAAAACAACACCCGATAACTTAACATGTGGATGACCAGGGAACCCCCAAAACCCGAAAACCACTACATGTGGTTTACCGAACCCCAACACCTGATACTTAACATGTGGGGTGCCCGAAAAAAAACACCTGTACTTTTTAAAATGTGGATGAACCCGAACACAACACCCGGAATAAAAAACATTTTGGAAAGACCCGCAACCAAAAAAACCCGTACACTACGTGTGGGTGACCCCGCAAACAAAAACCTGATTTCACTACATGTGGATGACCAGCAACACAAACAAACCCGATACACTTTCGTGGATGGGCCAGCAACACAACCCTGATACCCCTACAGGGGATGACCGTAACCCAAAAAACCCTGAACTTAACTGTGGATGACCAGCAAACCAAAAAACCTGATTTCACTACATGTGGGATGCCGCCCAAAACAACACCCGATACTTAAAAATGTGGTTTTACCCGCAACAAAACACCTGATTTCTTAACATGTTTGGAAAGACCCGCAAAAAAAACACCCGATACACTTTCTTTTGGATGCCCCGCAACACAAAAACCTGAACCTACATGGGGAGGACCCGCAACAAAAAAACCTGATACACTACATGTGGATGAACCGGGAAACACAACCCCCTGATACCTACATGTGGATGACCCCAACACAAAACTGATACATACATGTGGATGACCAGGAAAAAAAACAACCCGATACAAAACATGTGGATGACCAGCAACACAACAACCCGTTACATACAGTGGATGACCAGCAACACAACACCCGATACAAAACCTGTGGATGCCCGCAACACAAACCAAGATACTTAACATGTGGGGATGACCGCAAAAACAAAACCTGATACATAAAATGGGGAGACCGCAACAAAACCCCCTATACTTAAAAGTGGATGACCGCAGAAAAACAACACCCCGATACTTTTTCATTTTGGGGGGGACCCGCAACACAAACCCGATCACTTCAGGGGGATGACCAAACAACACAAACCCGATCATAATGGGGATGACCAGCAACACAAACCCGGGTAAAACTACTTTTGGTTTACCACAAACAAAATCCCGATACACTAAATGTGGATTTCCCCGCCAAAAACCCAACCCCCTGATACATCCCTGTGGGTTTTACCAGGGAACCCAAACCTGATACATCATGTGGAAGGGCCGCAACACAACACCTGATACAAATTCATGTGGATGACCAGCAACAAACACCGATACACTTTTGGGCCCCCCCCCCCCTTTTTCCCCCCTTAAAAAAACCCAAAACCCCCTTTTTAAAAAAACCCCCCCCCAAAAAAAACCCCCCCAAACCCCAAACCCCCCCTTTTTTTTCCCCCCCCCCAACCCCCAATTTTTTTAAAAAAACCCCCCAAACCCAACCCCCTTTGGGGCCCCCCCCAAAAAAAAAAAAAAAACCCTTTTGGGGAAAAAAAAACCCCCCCCCTTTAAAACCCCAAAAAAAAAAATTTTTCCCCCCCCCATTCCCCTTTTAAAACCCAAAACCCCCCCCCAAAAAAACCCCCCCCAAAAAAACCCCTTTTCCAAAAAACCCCCCCCCCCAAATTTAAAAAAAATTTCCCCCAAAAAAAACCCCCCCACCTTTTTTTTCCCCCCCCCCCCCCCTTTAAAAAAAAAAACCCCCCCAAACCTTTTTCCCAAAAAAACCCCCCCCCCCAAAACCCCCCAAAAAAAAAAACCCCCCCCGGGCCCCCCCCACCTTTTTTACCTTTTTTAAAAAAAAAACCCCCCCGGCCCTTCCCCCCCCCCCCCCCTTTCCCCCCCCCCCCCACCCTTTAACCCCCCCCCCCCAATTTCCCCCCCAAAAAAACCCCCCCCCCCCCCCCCCCTTTTTAACCCCCACCAGACCCCCCCCCCTTCCCACCCCCCCCCCCCCAAAAAACCCAACCCCCCCCCTTGGGGCCCCCTTTTTCCCCCCAAACCCCCCCCCCCCAAAAACCCCCCCCCCCCCCCCCCAAAAAAACCCCCTTCCCAATTCCCCCCCCCCCCCCAAAAAACCCCAACCCCCCCCCCCCCCAAAAAAAAAAAAACCCCCCCCCCCCCCCCCCCTTCCCCCCCCCCCCCCCCCCCCCCCCCTTTCCCCCCCCCCAAAAAAAAAATTTAAAAACCCCCCCCCGGGCCCCAACCCCCCAAAACCCCCCGGGGGGGGGGTTTTTTTTTTTTTTCCCCCCGGGGAAAAAAACCCGGGGCCCCCCCTTTTTTTTTTAAAAAAAATTTTTTGGGGTTTTTAAAAAAACCCCCCCATTTTAAAAATTTTCCCGGTTTTTTTTTTTCCCCCCCCCCTTTTTTTTTTAATTTTTTTTTAAAAAAAATTTTTAAAACCCCCCCCCAGTTTTTTTAAAAAATTTTCCCCCGGGAAAACCCCCTTTTTTTTCCCCCCCCTTTCCCCAAAATTTTTTTTCCCCTTTTTTCCCCCCCCCCCCCTTTTTTTTTTTTTTTTTCCGTTTTTTTTTTAAAAATTTTTCCCTTTTTCCCCCCCCCCCAAAAAACTTTTTTTTTGGGAAATTTTGGGGGGTTTTTTTTTCCCCTTTTTCCCCCCTTTTTTTTAAAAAATTTTTTTAAAAAAATTTTTTTTTTTTTTTTTTTTTCCCCCCAAAAAACCCCCTTTTTTAAAAAAAAATTTTTTTTTTTCCCGGGGCCCCCCCCCCCTTTAAAAATTTTGGGGGGCCCCCCCCCCCTTTTTTTTTTTTGGGGTTTTTCCCGTTTTTTTCCCCTTTTTTAAACCCTTTTTCCCCTTTTTTTTTTTAAAAATTTTTCCCCTTTAAAAATTTTTTTTTTAAAAAAATTTTAAAAAAGGGCCCCCAAAACCCCCTTTTAACCCCCCCCCCTTTTTTTTTTTTTTTTTTTTTTTTTTTTAAAAAAAAATTTAAAAAGGGGTTTTTTTTAAAAAAACCTTTTTTTTTTTTTTTGGTTTAAAAAAATTTTTTTTTTTTTTTTGGGGGGGGGGGTTTTTTTTGGGGCCAATTTTTTTTTTTTGGGAATTTGTTTTTGGGGGGGGAAAATTTTTTTTTAAAATTTTTTTCCCCCTTTTTTTTTTTTAAAAATTTTTTTGGTTTTTTTTGGGGGGGACCTTTTGGTTTTTGGGGGGTTGGGAAGAAATTTTAAATTTGTTTTTTAAAATTTTTTTAAAATTTTTTTGGTTTTTTGGGGGGGGGGTTTTTTTTTTTGGGGGTTTTGGGGTTTTTTTAAACCTTTTTGGGGGGGGAAAAATGTTTTTTAAAGGGTTTTTTTTTAAAATTTTTTTTTTTTTTTGGGTTTTTTTTTGGGGGGGTTTTTTGGGGGGTTTTTTTTTTTTCCCCAATTTTTTAAAATTTTTTTTTTTAAAAAAAAAGGGGGGGGGGGGGTTTGTAAAATTTTTTGGAAAAAAATTTTTTAAAAACCCTTTTTTTGGGGTTTTTTTTTTCCCTTTTTTTTTTTTTTTTGGGGGGGGGGGGAAAAAATTTTAAAAAAATTTTTTTTTTTTTCCCCCCCTTTTTTTTGGTTTTAAATTTTTTTTTTTGGGGGGAAAAAAATTTTTTTTTTTAAATTTTCCTTTTGGGTTTTTTTTTCCCCCCCCAAAAAAACCCCCCCCCCCCCCCCCCCCCCCCCCCCCCCCCCCCCCCCGGGGGTTTTTTTTTAAAAAAATTTTTTTTTTGGGGGTTTTTTTTTGGGGGGTTTTTTTTTTTTTGGGGTTTGGGTTTTTTTTTTGGGGGGAAAATTTTTTTTTTCAGTTTTGGGTTCCGATTTTAAAAATTTTTTTTTCCTTTTTTCCCCATGTTTAAACCCCGGGGGGGGGGGGGTTTTTTTAAAAAATTTTTTTTTTGGGGAAAAAATTTTTTTTTTTTTAAAAAAATTTTTTTTTTTCCTTTGGAAATTTTTTTTGGGCCCCTTTTTTTTTTTTTAAAAAAACCCCCTTTTTTAAAATTTTTTAAAAAGTAAGGGGAAATTTTTTTTTAAAAAAATTTTTTAGGGGGGAAAAAAATTTTTTTGGGTTTTTTTTTGGTTTAAAATTTGGTTAAATTTTTTGGGGTTTTTAAAATTTTTTTTTTTTGGGGGGGTTTTTTTTTTTTTTTTTAAAATTTTTTTTTTGGGGTTTTTGGGGGGGGGCCCCTTTTTTTAAAAAAAAAAATTTTTTTTTTTTTTGGGGGGGTTTTTAAAAATTTTTTTTTTTTTTAGGGAAAATTTTTCCCTTTTTTTTTTAAATGGGGGCCCCCCCCTTTTTCCTTTTTGGGGGGGTTTTTTTTAACCTTTTTTTTACCGGGGGGGGGGAAAAAAAAAATTTTGGAAAGGGGTTTAAAAAAATTTTTTTTTTTTTTTTTTAAATTTTTTTTTTTGGTTTTGTTTTTTTTTTAATTTTTTTTTTTTTTGGGGGGGGTTTAAATTTTTTTTTTTTTATTTTTTTTTTTTTTTGGGTTTTTTTTTTTTTTTTTTTTTTTTTTTTTTTTTAAAAATTTTTTTTTTAAAAAGGGGGGGGGGTTTTTTTTGGGGAAAAGGGTTTTTTAAAAAAAACCCCCCCCCTTTTTTTTTTTTAAAAAAAAAAAAAAATTTTTTTTTTTTTTTTTTTGGGGGGGGTTTTTTTTGGGGGGTTTTTTTTTTTGGGGGGGGTTTTTTTACCCTTTTTTTAAAAAAAAAAGGTTTTTTTTTTTTGGGGGGGGGGGCCCCCCTTTTTTTAAGGGCGGGAAATTTTTTTTTTTTGGGCCCTTTTTGGGCCGAATTTTTTTTTTTTTTTTTCCCCTTTTTAAAAATTTTTTTTTTTAGGGTTTTTTTTTTTTTTGGGGCCCGGGGGTTTTTTTTTTTTTTTTTAAAAAAATTAGGCCTTTTTTTTTTTGGGGGTTTTTTTCCCTTTTTTTCAGTTTTTGGGTTTTTTTATTTTTTGGAAAATTTTTTTTCCTTTTTTGGGGTTTGGTTTTTTTTTTTTTAGGGGGTTTTTTTTTTTTTTTTGGGGGGGGTTTTGGGTTTTTTTCCCGGGGGGGTTTTTTTTTTTTTTTGGGGGGAACCTTTTAAAAGGCCAAATTTTTTTTTGGGGGGGTTGGCCCGGGGGGTTTTTTTTTTTAAATTTTTTTTTTTAAAAATTTTTTTTTTTTTTTTTTTTTGGGGGGAAAAACCCTTTTTTTTTTTTTGGTTTTTTTGGGGTTTTTTTTTTTTAACCCCTTTTTAAAATTTTTTTTAAAATTTTTGGGAAAAAATTTTTTTTAAGGGTTTTTTTTTTCCCGGGGGGTTTTTGGGTTTTTTTTTTGGGGGTTTTTTTTTTTTTTTGGGTTCCCAATTTTTTTTTTTTTTTTAAATTTTTTTTTTTTTTTTTGGGGGGGGGAATTTGGGGCCCGGGGGTTTTTTAAAAAAAAAAAAGGGGTTTTTTTCCCCCCCCCCCCCCCCGGGGGGGGCCCCCCCTTTTTTTTTTTTTTCCCAAGGGTTTTTGGGTTTTTTTTTTTAGGGGGTTTTTTTTGGGCCCGGTTTTAAACCGTTTTTTAAAACCCGGGGGGTTTTTTGGGGGGGGGGGGGGAATTTTTTTTTTTGGGAAATTTGGGGTTTTTTTTTTTGGGGGGTTTTTTTTGGGGGGGGTTTTTTTTTTTTTTGGGGGGTTTTTTTTAAAAAAATTTTTTTTTGGGTTAAAAAAAAAATTTTTGGGCCCCAAAAAAAACCGGGGGGGAAAAAAAAAACCCTTTTTTTGTTTCCCCCCAAAAAAATTTTTGGGGGGAAAAACCAAAATTTTAAAAAAATTTTTGGGAAAACCCCCCAAAAATTTTAAAAAAAAAAAACCCCCTTTTTTTTTTTAAAAAAAAAAAATTGGGTTTTTAAAAAAAAACCCCCCCTTTTTGTTTTTTGGGGGGGGGGTTTTTTTTTAAAAAAAAAAAAAACCTTTTTAAAAAAAAAAAACCCGGGGGCCCCAAAATTTTTTTGGCCCCCAAAAACCCCTTTTTTTTAAAAAAAATTTTTTTAAAAATTTTAAAAAAAAAAATTTTAAAAAAAATTTTTTTAAAAAAAAATTTTTTTTTTAAAGGCCCTTTTTTTAAAAAATTTTAAAAAATTTAAATTTTTTTGGGGGCCCCCCAAAAATTTTTTTTTTTTCCCCCAAAAAAAATTTTTTTTTCCTTAAAAATTTTTTTTTTGGGGGGGCCCCCCAAAAGGGGTTTTAAAAAAAAAAAAGGGGGGGGGGGGAAAAAAAAAAGGGGGTTTTTGGAAGGAAACCAAAAAAAATTTTTTTTTTGGGGGCCCCCCCCAAAAAAAAAAAAAAAAAAGGGCCCCAAAAAAAAAAATTTTTTGGGGGGAAAAAAAAAAAAAGGGGGGGGGAAAAAAAAAGGGGGTTTTGGAAAAAAATTTTTTAAAAATTTTTTAAAAAAAAAGTTTTTTAAAAGGGGGCCCAAAAAACCCGGGTTTTGGGGGGGGGAAAAAACCTTTTTTGGGGTTTTTTTAAAAACCCCAAAAAAAACCCTTGGGAAAACCCAGGGAAAAAAAAAAATTTTTTTTAAAAAACCCCCCCCCTTTTTTTTTTTAAAAAAAAAAAATTTTTTTTTTTAAAAAAAAAAAAGGGGGGAAACCAAAAAATTAAATTACTTTTTAAAAAACCCCAAAAAAATTTTTTTAAAAAAACCCCCCCCCCCAAAAAAAACAAAAAAAACCAAAGGGTTTTTTTAAAAAACCCAAAAAAAATTTTTTTAAAAAAAAAACCGAAAACAAAAAAAAAAAAACCCCCAAAAATTTAAAAAAAAACCAAAAAAAAAAAAAAAACCCCCCAAAACAAAATTTAAAAACCCCAAAAAAAAAAAAAAAAATTTTTTTAAAAAAAAAAACCAAAACCAAAAATTAAAAGGGAACCAAAAAAAAAAAGGGGGGGAAAAAACAAACAAAAAAATTTTGGGGGCCCCCAAACCAAAAAAGGGGGGGAAAACCCCCAAAAAAAATTTTTTGTTTCCCCCCCCCAAAAAATTTTTTTTTGGGGGGAAAAACACCAAAAAAAAACCCAAAAACCCCCAAAAAAAAAAAAAACCCCCCAAAAATTTTTAAAAAACCCCCCAAAAAAAAAACCCAAAAAAAGGGGGGCCCCCCAAAAAAAAAACCCCCTTTTAAAAGGGGAAAAAAAAACCAAAAATTTTTTTAAAGGGGCCAAAAAAAATTTTTTAAATTTGGGGGACCCCCAAAACCCAAACCCGGGGGGCCCAAAAAAAACCCTTTTAAAAAAGGGGAAAAAAAAACAAAAAATTTTTTTTGGGGGAAAAAAAAAAAATTTTTAAAAAAAAAAACAAAAAATTTTTTGGGAACCCCCAAAAAAACCCAAAACTTTTTTAAAAAAAAAACCAAAAAAAGGGGGAAAAAAAAACCAAAAAAAAACCCAACCCCCCCGGGGGGGGCCCCACCAAAATTTTTTTGGGGAAGGGGAAAAAAAAAAAACAAAGGGGGGCCCCAAAAAAAAAAAAAAAACCCCACCCCTTTTTTACCTTTTAAAAGTGGGCCCCAAAAAAAAATGATTTTTAATTTTTTTCCCCCGCAACAAAAATACTTAAAAAGGGGGGGGCCCCAAAACCCAAAACCCCCGGGGGGGGGAAAAACCAAAATTTTTTATTTTTGGGGGAAAAAAACCCCAAAAATTTTTTAAAAAGGGGGGGAAAAAAAAAAACCCCCCTTTAAGGGAAAACCCCAAAAAAAAAAAAATTTGGGGGGGAAAAAAAACCCCCTTTAAGGGGGAAAAAAAAAAAAAACCCAAAAAAAGGGAAAAACCCCCCAAAAAACCCCAAATTTTTTTAAAAAAAAAAAAAAAATTTTTAAAGGGGAAAAAAAACCCAAAAAAATTTTTGGGGGGTTTAAAAAAACCAAAAAAAACAAAAATTTTTTGGGGGCCCCCAAAAAAAACCCCCCCCCCTTTTTTTTTAAAAAACCCCCCCAAAAAAAAATTTTTTTTTGGGGCCCAAAAAAAAATTTTTTTTCCCCCCCAAAAAAAACCCTTTTTTTTGGGGGGCCCAAAACCCCCCCCTTTTTTTTGGGGAAAAAAAAAAATTTTTTCCCTTTTGGGGGGGCCCCCCCAAAACCCCCCCAAAAAAAAACCCAAAAAAAATTAAAAAAAATTTTAAAAAAAACCCCCCCCGGGGGAAAAAAAAAATTTTCCCTTAAAAAACCCCAAAAAAAAATTTTTTTTTTAAAAAAAAAAAAAAAACCCCCCAAAAAACCCCCTTTTTGGGGCCCCCCCTTTTTTTTTTCCCCCCCCCTTTTAAAAAAAAAAAACAAAAATTTTAAAAATTTTAAAAGGGGCCCCCAAAAAACCCCCCCTTTTTTCCCAAAAAAAAACCCAAAACCCCCCCCCCAAAAAAAAACCAAAATTTTTTCCCCAAAAAAAAACAATTTTCAAAAAAAACCCCCCCCCCCCCCTTTTTAAAAACCCAAAAAAGGGGGGAAAAAAAAAAAAAATTTTCCCCCAAAAAAATTTTAAACCCTACCCTCATTATTGTTCCCATCCCTATATTAGTTCCATACCCTATTATTTAGTTCCCATACCCCATATTAGTTCCATACCTCATTATTTAGTTCCAACCCCATATTTAGTTCCATACCCTCATTATTTAGTTCCATACCCTCATTATTTAGTTCCATACCCTCATTATTTAGTTCCCATACCCTCATTATTTAGTTCCCATACCCCATTATTTAGTCCCATACCTCATTATTTAGTTCCATACCCTCATTATTTAGTTCCCATACCCTCATTATTTAGTTCCATACCCTCTTATTTAGTTCCCATACCTCATTATTTAGTTCCCATACCCTCATTATTTAGTTCCCATACCCTCATTATTTAGTTCCCATACCCTCATTATTTAGTTCCATACCTCATATTAGTCCCATACCCTCATTATTTAGTTCCCATACCCTCATTATTAGTTCCATACCCTCATATTTAGTTCCCATACCCTCATTATTTAGTTCCCATACCCCATTATTTAGTTCCCATACCCTCATTATTAGTTCCCATACCCTCATTATTTAGTTCCCATACCCTCATTATTTAGTTCCCATACCCTCATTATTTAGTTCCCATACCCTCATTATTTAGTTCCATACCTCATTATTTAGTTCCCATACCCTCATTATTTAGTTCCCATACCCTCATTATTTAGTTCCCATACCCTCATTATTTAGTTCCCATACCCTCATTATTTAGTTCCCATACCCTCATTATTTAGTTCCCATACCCTCATTATTTAGTTCCCATACCCTCATTATTTAGTTCCCAAACCCTCATTATTTAGTTCCATACCCTCATTATTTAGTTCCATACCCTCATTATTTAGTTCCCATCCCTCATTATTTAGTTCCATACCTCATATTTAGTTCCCATACCCTCATTATTTAGTTCCATACCCTCATTATTTAGTTCCCATACCCTCATTATTTAGTTCCATACCCTCATTATTAGTTCCCATACCCTCTTAATTTAGTTCCATACCCTCATTATTAGTTCCATACCCTCATTATTTAGTTCCCATACCTCATTATTTAGTTCCATACCCTCATTATTTAGTTCCATACCCTCATTATTTAGTTCCCATACCCTCATTATTTAGTTCCCATACCCTCATTATTTAGTTCCCATACCCTCATTATTTAGTTCCCATACCCTCATTATTTAGTTCCCTACCCTCATTATTTAGTTCCCATACCCTCATATTTAGTTCCCATACCCTCATTATTTAGTTCCCATACCCTCATTATTTAAGTTCCCATACCCTCATTATTTAGTTCCATATACCCTCATTATTTAGTTCCCATACCCTCATTATTTAGTTCCCATACCCTCATTATTTAGTTCCCATACCCTCATTATTTAGTTCCCATACCCTCATTATTTAGTTCCCATACCCTCATTATTTAGTTCCCATTCCCTCATTATTTTAGTTCCCATACCCTCATTATTTAGTTCCCAATACCCTCATTATTTAGTTCCCATACCCTCATTATTTAGTTCCTACCCTCATTATTTAGTTCCCATACCTCATTATTTAGGGTTTCCCCTACCCTCATTATTTAGTTCCATACCCTCATTATTTAGTTCCATACCCTCATTATTTAGTTCCATACCCTCATTATTTAGTTCCCATACCCTCATTATTTAGTTCCCATACCCTCTTATTTAGTTCCATACCCTCATTATTTAGTTCCATACCCTCATTATTTAGTTCCCATACCCTCATTATTTAGTTCCCATACCCTCATTATTTAGTTCCCATACCCTCATTATTTAGTTCCCATACCCTCATTATTTAGTTCCCATACCCTCATTATTTAGTTCCATACCCTCATTATTAGTTCCCATACCCTCATTATTTAGTTCCCATTACCCTCATTATTTGTTTCCATACCCTCATTATTTAGTTCCCATACCCTCATTATTTAGTTCCCCTACCCTCATTATTTAGTTCCATACCCTCATTATTTAGTTCCATACCTCATATTTGTTCCATACCTCATATTTAGTTCCTACCTCATTATTTGTTCCCATACCCTTCATTATTTGTTCTATACCCTCATATTTGTTTCTCTATACCCTCATTATTTGAGTTTCCCATACCTTCATTATTTGGTTTCTATACCCTCAGTATTTGGTTTCTATACCCTCATTATTTGATTCCCATACTCTCAATATTTGGTTTCTATACCCTCATTATTTGGTTCTCCATACCTCTTATTTGTTTCTTATACCCTCACTTATTTGGTTCCTATTCCCTCATTATTTGGTTCCATACCACATTATTTAGTTCCTTACACCCTCATTATTTGGTTCTTTATCCTCATATTTGGTTCCTATACCCTCATTATTAGTTCCTATACCCTCATTATTTAGTTCTTATACCTCATTATTTAGTTCTTATACCCTCATTATTTAGTTCTTATACCATCATTATTTGGTTCCTATACCCTCATTATTTAGTTCCTATACCCTCATTATTTAGTTCTTATACCATCATTATTTGGTTCCTATACCCTCATTATTTAGTTCCTATACCCTCATTATTTAGTTCTTATACCCTCATTATTTAGTTCTTATTCCCTCATTATTTGGTTCCTATTTATTATTTTTTATTATCACACCCGCCGATTCCCACCAAGGCAGGGTGGCCCGAAAAAGAAAAACTTTCACCATCATTCACTCCATCACTGTCTTGCCAGAAGGGTGCTTTACACTACAGTTTTTAAACTGCAACATTAACACCCCTCCTTCAGAGTGCAGGCACTGTACTTCCCATCTCCAGGACTCAAGTCCGGCCTGCCGGTTTCCCTGAATCCCTTCATAAATGTTACTTTGCTCACACTCCAACAGCACGTCAAGTATTAAAAACCATTTGTCTCCATTCACTCCTATCAAACACGCTCACGCATGCCTGCTGGAAGTCCAAGCCCCTCGCACACAAAACCTCCTTTACCCCCTCCCTCCAACCCTTCCTAGGCCGACCCCTACCCCGCCTTCCTTCCACTACAGACTGATACACTCTTGAAGTCATTCTGTTTCGCTCCATTCTCTCTAAATGTCCGAACCACCTCAACAACCCTTCCTCAGCCCTCTGGACGACAGTTTTGGTAATCCCGCACCTCCTCCTACCCTCATTATTTAGTTCCTATACCCTCATTATTTAGTTCTGATACCATCATTATTTGGTTCATATACCCTCATTATTTGGTTCCCATACCCCCAGCGGGTATAGATTATACCCAGGTTTAAAGTCCTGAATGTTCGCGAAGAACAAACAGGAAATTTAGAAATACACGTATAATATGGATTACATATATTTCACTCTGTCACCTGTAATATAATTATATTTCCGTCAGCACGTGTAACATTATACATTGTTCAGTCTCTTATCTGTAATAATATTCATATTATAGATACGTATTTGTAATATTATCATGTTTCTGCCTTTCACTTGTAAAATTACCTTATTTACCACATCTCAGCCACTTGTAATATTAAATGTGTCTCTGTTAACCACTTGTAATATTATACATGTGTCAGTTAACCACTTGTAATATTATACACGTGTCAGTTAGCCACTTGTAATATTATACATGTGTCTGTTAACCACTTGTAATATTATACATGTGTCTGTTAACCACTTGTAATATTATACATGTGTCAGTTAACCACTTGTAAATTATATACACGTGTCAGTTAGCCACTTGTAATATTATACATGTGTCAGTTAACCACTTGAAAATATTATACACGTGTCAGTTAGCCACTTGAATTTATACATTGTCTGTTAACCACTGAATATTTTTACATGTGTCTGTTAACCACTTGTAATATTATACATGTGTCAGTTAACCACTTGTAATATTATACACGTGTCAGTTAGCCACTTGTAATATTATACATGTGTCTGTTAACCACTTGTAATATTATACATGTGTCTGTTAAACCACTTGTAATTTTATACATGTGCTGTTAACCACTTGTAATATTATACATGTGTCTGTTAACCACTTGTAATATTATACATGTGTCAGTTAACCACTTGTAATATTATACACGTGTCAGTTAGCCACTTGTAATATTATACATGTGTCTGTTAACCACTTGTAATATTATACATGTGTCTGTTAACCACTTGTAATATTATACATGTGTCTGTTAACCACTTGTAATATTATACATGTGTCTGTTAACCACTTGTAATATTATACATGTGTCTGTTAACCACTTGTAAATTATAACATGTGTCTGTTACCACTTGTAATATTATACATGTGTCTGTTAACCATTTGTAAAAATTATACATGTGTCTGTTAACCACTTGTAATATTATACATGTGTCTGTTAACCACTTGTAATATTATACATGTGTCAGTTAGCCACTTGTAATATTATACATGTCAGTTAGCCACTTGTAATATTATACATGTGTCTGTTAACCACTTGTAATATTATACATGTGTCAGTTAGCCACTTGTAATATTATACATGTGTCAGTTAGCCACTTTTTAATATTATACATGTGTCAGTTAGCACTTGTAATATTATACATGTGTCAGTTAGCCACTTGTAATATATACATGTGTTGTTAACCACTTGTAATATTATACATGTGTCTGTTAGCCACTTGTATATTATCCCAATGTGTCTGTTAAACCCACTTGTAATATTAACATGTGTCTGTTAGCCACTTGTAATTTTATACATGGTCTGTTAACCACTTGTAATATTATACATGTGTTGTTAGCCACTTGTAAATTATACATGTGTCTGTTAACCACTTGTAATATTATACATGTGTCTGTTAACCACTTGTAATATTATACATGTGTCTGTTAACCACTTGTAATAAACACATTTCAAGGTGTCAACTGCAGTATTATGTATATTATTACGATGTCTTGTATTTTCAGCCGTCGTGGTCTTCTGCAGAAGTATCGGGAGAGCTCTAGGTGAGTAACATTATTTGAAGACACACTAGAAGCTGTGTGTTATTTGCGACAGCATCAGCAACATTATCTGCAGAAAGATCAGGAGTTCCCTCATCTTTTACGCTATCTTCAGGAACACAGTATCTCTTATCATCATCATTTTCTGCAGAAACATCAGGAACTCCATTAGAGAAAGGCATCATGATCACTGTCAGTAATATTGCAGAAGAACCAGGAGCTCCATCAATAGCACTATATGCGAAACTTTAAAGGATACTGTCAGCAGCATTAACTGCAGATGCAACAGGAACACCATCATCTCGACTTGATCTGTAGAAGCATCAGCACTTTCTTCAGGAGAAGAATCAGCAACTCCATCAGATACAATATTTTCAGAATCATCAGGAGTTGAAGCAGCAACATTACATAATCAGGTCTTCCTCCTAACGCGCAATGGCTGTAATAACTAAAGAGGAAAATAATGGTTTCAGATTTATAAAGGCTATGAATCACTGTGGTAAACGAGTACTGCATAAAATATTTTGTTGGGGAACCCCAGATAAATCTTTTAACACAAATCTGAAGAATTACTTAGATAACTTGGATGATAAATCATCTGCAAACTACCCAAAACTTACTAGCAGTCAAAGAAAGTTCAACAAAACACAAAAGAAAATGATCAACTTGAGTTCAGATGGAAAAGAGTTTGATGTGTCATTGCTCTGCCTGAGCATCAAACTAGCCTGCGAGAAGGTGGCTCCTGTCGGTGATCCAATATGGTTCGCTCAGAGTACAGAGATGGAGTACTAAAATCACCGCTATAAAATCTTATGAGGGAAAGATGCTGCTCATGGTCAACTTGCAGTTCCTGATGATAATTATTTTGAAAATATTAAAAGGCTTCGGGAGCTGTTAACTGGATGTCTTGAGTCATCTGGAAAGCGGTATGGTAGGGACGAGGCTGAAGTGAACAAGGAGATCAAGCAAATGAATGAAGATCTGGACCACATAATGAATGAGATTCTAGGAGAGGAAGCAATAATAAAGTATTGTGGTGATGATTTAAAACAAATTATCATTAAGGATAGTTGTGATACACTGAAGAAGGCCTTTCAAAAAATCATTTACATCAATCCAGTGTCTTTTATCACTAATGACTGTCAACTGAAAGTCGACAAAATTTTTGTGGATATTGAAATCAGAAAAGGGAGACGCAGAGGTGAAGGTAAACATATAGACTTTTGCGACATTCTCATATCAGTCCAGAATACATCTGTGTCGTCATCTGTGAGTTCTGCAACACAACGACAGGATTCCTCAGCACGACCTCAAATGCTCCTACTTGAAGGTTTGGCAGGGAGCGGTAAGACCACTTTAGTGACTATGATAATCCAGGAATGGATTCAGGGTAGTGGTGGGAATATCACAGACTTGGATAATTTTGATCTTCTGCTCTGGGTACAGTGCAGGAACCCTACAATAAATTCCTACCAGGAACTCCTAGACCGCCTAATGCCAGACGTATCAACAAAATTCGGAAACTTCCTGCCTAAAATAGTAAAACTTTGTAAAGTCCTAATAATTGTTGACGGTCTGGATGAACTCAACAATCATTCTAGAGCATTAATCAAAAGCCTTTTATACGAATTCAAGACTTCTACATCTACAACTTTTATTTGTACCTCAAGACCTGAAACAGTCGAAATTTTCAGTATCACGATCCCTGAAGAATTTGTGGTGGTAAATGCTGAATTACGAGGCATATCTAAGGAACATATAAAAGAATTTGTGCGTCGAACTCACCAGGAAGTAACTAAGCACACGAAGAGCAACAGAAACACTGAGGAACTGATAAATAAGGTAAAAATGTTTAAAGATCATCATGAACACTTACGACTGCCAATGAATTTAATATTTTTTGTTTATATTTGGGACCAGGCATGTGATAAGTTAAGCACAGTGGCACTCACACAAACAGAGCTCTACCATGAAATACATCGTCTGTGTCAGAAGAAGTTATTAGAGAGGCTACTAAAATATCCCAAGATCAAAGATATAAATGAAAGTAGCCTAGATCACAAGGTTCATGAAGTTATGAGAAGGATATATATAATATCGCTTAAGAACCTTTCACGTGAACAGCTCGCCTTCCAAGAAGCAACAATAGAACAACTGATTTCTCTTTGTAGCAATCATGATTTACCTTACGATGAGGTGTTGTCTGCGTTCTTGAGCTTGAAGCCAATTTGGACATGGCGAGGCGTCGAGGAACGATACTCTGCACCCCATAAAGGAATTCAAGACTACTGGAGTGCTCTGCATATTGTTATGTCACTTAAGGACCAGCTACAGGCTTCAGCACTCCCAGTATCATCTTCGCCCACTCCCGCACAACTTACACGAGTATTACCTTCTACAGTTCAGCCTGCCATGGCACCACTTATACCAGTATCACCTGTCAGCATCAGAGAAATCTTAGAACGGAGCGTCGGAGCAGCCATCGAAGACATGACCAAGTATCAGAATGTTTTGGTTCACGTGGCCGGGCTACTTCACCTGTTACTTGATGAGGTACCTGAGACCATCACACAGGAGGCTGTACAACTCGCACATGAGGCTAAAGAAAGGAACAGGCTGGAGGGATTGTCTAGAAGGATTAACATTACCCACTGGTACAACCTTCTCGAGAACACTAAATACAATAATGACATAGCCAGGGTAATAGCCGGCTTCATTAATTCCGGAAGACCTTTTACCGTAAATGAGAATTATGTTGAGAGCTGCATGGCTCTTCTACCACACCTCAGACCATCCGAGGTGGGCATTTTTTTCACGAGTGACGGCACTGGACTGATTGAGCTATTGGATGTCCTAGCTCGCTACAACCATCGCTGCACTCACCTAGACTTGAAACACCACTACCTCCATGACGTCACAACTACCACTTCCGATGATATACTACAGCATGTACAACCTCGGTGAGTTGGTGTTCTTGAAAATGCTAATTTTGAAGAATTCAGGACATGTGCAACATCTGGTTATCTTAATTTGTGGATGTTTCGCCAAACGTCTACAAATAATGATACCCTTATGTTGCACATGTGTTTAATTCTCCATCTTATCGGTACTATATACCATTTATGTACATTACTAAAGTTGATACGATGATAACATCTTGATAGAATTCTTGTCATTAGGGGACAAGTCGTTACCGTCAAATTACCGCCTGACCTCAACTGAAGGAAAATTACTAGAGTCAATTATAGCTGATATTAAAAGAAGCCATCTGCATAAGCATAATTTGACTAATGATACTCAGCATGGATTCACGAGGGACCGTTCCTGTCTAACTAATGTATTAACCTTCTTCAGTAAAGCTTTTGAGGTTGTTGATCACGATAAAGATTCGATATTGTTTATTTAGGCTTTAGTAAGATAGAGTACCGCACCAGAGACTGTTAAAGAAAGTGGCACCTCGTGGAACGAGTTATGTCGTCACCCAAGAAGGTAAGTATATTTACACGAAATTTCTGCTGAAGGGGGAGATCCTGGGTTCATAGCCAAGAACTCTGCTGCGAGAGTCAGCCCTTCTCAGAGAGGAGCCCCTTACCTAGCCCCTCTCAGAGAGGAGCCCCTTACCTAGCCACTCTCAGAGAGGAGCCCCTTACCTAGCCACTCTCAGAGATGAGCCCCTTACCTAGCCCCTCTCAGAGATGAGCCCCTTACCTAACCCCTCTCAGAGATGAGCCCCTTACCTAACCCCTCTCAGAGAGGAGCCCCTTACCTAGCCCCTCTCAGAGAGGAGCCCCTTGCCTAGCCCTCTCAGAGATGAGCCCCTTACCTAGCCCCTCTCAGAGATGAGCCCCTTGCATAGCCCTCTCAGAGATGAGCCCCTTGTCTAGCCCATCTCAGAGAGGAGCCCCTTGCCTAGCCCCTCTCAGAGATGAGCCCCTTACCTAGCCCCTCTCAGAGAGGAGCCCCTTGCCTAGCCCTCTCAGAGATGAACCCCTTACCTAGCCCTCTCAGAGAGGAGCCCCTTACCTAGCCCCTCTCAGACAAGAGCTCCTTACCTCTAGGTACAAACTACAAACCCCACGATTGACTAATGTGACCTGAAGTCTGGGGATGTTATTAGAATTGATGTTACTTTTGTCTTTACTGTTGATTGTGTTGTCATTGTGGGCAGTAATAAGAACATAAGAAAGAAGGAACACTGCAACAGGCCTACTGACCCATGCGGAGCAGGTCCATGTGTCCCCCCCCCCGGATTAGACCAATGACCAACCCAGTCTGGTCATCCCCACTCAAGGATGGAGCACTGCACCAGACCCAGCAGCACAAGCTAGTCAGGTCCAACTCACTCCCACCCACACCCACTCATGTATTTATCTAACCTATTTTTGGTATAAACCTTGGTAATAAATACCGACAAGTTGGTTTAGAAAGACACGTAAGCAAACAGTGGTCAGTGGTCAGTCAGTGGTCAGTGGTCAGTCGTCAGTGGTCAGTGGTCAGTCGTCACGTGAGGTCACAGACCCTGAGCTGCTTTGGGGATTAGTGTGGACGGTTACAAAGCATGGCTTGCTTCTGCAGTGTTTTAAAAATTGAGGTTGGAGAGCTGAAGGAGGAGGTCTTGCTTCTCCAGGAGGAGATTAGGAGGCTGAAGGTTCACCTCAATGGGTCTGGGAGAGAGTGTGAGGTGGCTGGAGTTGTGGGGAATGAGGCTTCTAGCAGTGAGGTGCAGTCTGTCTCTCGCTGTGAGGAGGCTGTAGTTGGGGAGGTAGCAACGGCTACCAGCAGTGAGGTGCAGCCCAGCACCTGCTACAAGTGGCGAGTGGTAACCAGTAATGGAAGGCGCATCAGAGTAAGGAAAGTTAAGAGTGAAGATCTGAAGGTAGGAAATCGCTTCTCTGTTCTTCAGGATGAATGTACTTCAGAGGCCAGTGAAGGTAAGGGTACTACTGCCCCTGCTAATGGAGGTAAGCACATTCTTGTGGTTGGTGACTCTCAGGTAAGATATATTGACCGTGCTTTTTGTAATAGGAATAAGAAGATGAGAGATAGAGTGTGCTTCCCTGGAGCTGGTGTTGGGGACATTGTCAACAGGCTGGATAATATCATGTCAGGTAATGGGAACAAGCCCATTATCTGTCTCAGTGCTGGTGGAAATGATATTGGGAAGGGTAGGAGTGAAGAGCTGCTAGATAAGTACAGGTCAGCTATAGATTTCATTAAGTCTAAGGGAGGGATCCCAATCATATGTAGCATCTTGCCTAGAAGGGGAGTAGGAAATGAATGGTTGTCTAGGGCAATTGGTGTAAATTTGCTGGCTAGACAGATACTGCAAGGAACTTGCAATCCCATTCATTGACAACTGGAACAACTTTTATGGCAAACATGATATGTATGCAAGGGATGGGGTACATCTCTCGGGGGCAGGGGTGGTAGCACTTGCAGACTCGATTGAGAAGGCCATTGGTGAAATGCCTATGATTTTAAACTGATGGAAGATAGAGGTATGGGTGTGTGTGTGGGAAACAAGCAGGTTGCAACACTAGGGTTGGAAACAGTAAATGTATAAAAGGCATTCAGCATGAAGTTATAAATAAAGACAATAGATCAGGTCAGCAAACAAAGGGGGACAGCAGAGGGCAGCAAGGGACTATCTCCCTTAAGGTTTACTATAATAATAGCAGGAGTGTAAGAAATAAGATAGATGAGCTAAGATTAATTGCAAGTGCAGGAAACATAGATATTATTGCTATAACAGAGACCTGGCTCAATCTGAAAGATAGAGAGATGCCCTCTGAATGTCACATACAAGGCTATAAATTATTCCACACTGACAGGGTAAACAGGAAAGGTGGTGGAGTAGCGATGTATGTCAGAGACAATTTAAATTGTTGTGTTAGACAAGATATTAAATTAGAAGCGTCAGCACTGAATCTGTTTGGTTACAGCTTCTCGAGGGCCGAGAAAAACTAATTTTGGGTGTGATTTACAGGGCCCCAAATCTTGATAGGGAGTGCAGAAAAACTTCTATGGGACGAATTCGTAAGGCATCTACATACGAAAATGTTGTGCTAATGGGAGATTTCAACTATAGACAGATTGACTGGAGCAATTTGACAGGAAATTTAGAGTCAGGTGACTTTCTTGATACGATCCAGGATTGTTTTTTAAAACAGTTTGTGACAGAGCCAACTAGGGGAAATAACCTCCTTGACTTGGTTCTTGCCAGTAGGGAAACACTAATTAATAATCTTGAGGTTAATGATGAGCTTGGGGAAAGTGATCACAAATCACTCAGTTTTAATATATCATGGAATTCCCCTAATAATGGCAATCAAGTCTCCGTCCCTGACTTTCGCTTGGCTGATTTCATAGGACTGAAAAATTACTTAGGTGGGCTGAACTGGAATGACCTGACTAAGGGTCAGGTAGGTGGTGATGGTTGCCGATATGATGCTTTCCAGGGCATAGTTCTAGCTGCTCAGTCAAATTATGTTCCAAATAGGGAAATCAGATCAAACAAAAATGATCCTAAATGGATGAACAATAGATTAAAATATCTGATTGGTCAAAAGAGAGGCATATATAGGCAAATTCAAAAGAGGAGAGGGGCAATTAAGAAATCGATATATTCAGTTAAAGAGAGAAATAAAAAATAGAATTAGAAAAGCAAAAAGAGATTATGAGGTTAAAGTTGCAAGAGAATCGAAGACTAACCCAAAAGGATTCTTTCAGGTATACAGAAGTAAGATCAGGGACAAGATAGGCCCACTCAAAAGTTCCTCGGGTCAGCTCACTGACAGTGATAAGGAAATGTGTAAAATTTTTTAACACATACTTCCTCTCAGTTTTTACACAGGAGGATACCAGCGATATTCCAGTAATGTTTAAATTATGTAGAACAGGACGATAATAAACTGTGCACGATTAGGGTCACAAGTGACATGGTCCTTAAGCAAATTGATAAATTAAAACCTAACAAATCCCCAGGCCCTGATGAACTGTATGAAAGGGGTTCTAAAGGAATGTAAAGAGGAGCTTAGCACACCTTGGCTAATCTTTTCAACATATCACTACAAACTGGCATGGTGCCAGATAAGTGGAAAATGGCAAATGTGATACCTATTTTCAAAACAGGTGACAGGTCCTTAGCTTCGAACTATAGACCAATAAGCCTGACCTCCATAGTGGGAAAATTTATGGAATCAATAATTGCCGAGGCAGTTCGTAGCCACCTTGAAAAGCATAAATTAATCAACGAATCTCAGCATGGTTTTACAAAGGGGCGTTCCTGCCTACGAATTTATTAACTTTCTTCACTAAGGTATTTGAGGAGGTAGATCATGGTAATGAATATGATATTGTGTATATGGACTTCAGTAAGGCTTTTGACAGGGTCCCACATCAGAGACTATTGAGGAAAATTAAAGCACATGGAATAGGAGGAGAATTTTTTTCCTAGATAGAGGCATGGTTGAAAAAATAGGCAGCAGAGAGTTTGCATAAATGGGGAGAAATCAGAGTGGGGAAGGGGCACGAGCGGTGTTCCACAGGGGTCAGTGTTGGGCCCCCCGCTGTTCACAATCTACATAAACGACATAGATGAGGGCATAAAGAGCGACATCGGCAAGTTTGCCGATGACACCAAAATAGGCCGTCGAATTCATTCTGACGAGGACATTCGAGCACTCCAGGAAGATTTGAATAGACTGATGCAGTGGTCGGAGAAGTGGCAGATGCAGTTTAATATAGACAAATGCAAAGTTCTAAATGTTGGACAGGACAATAACCATGCCACATATAAACTAAATAATGCAGATCTTAATATTACAGATTGCGAAAAAGATTTAGGAGTTCTGGTTAGCAGTAATCTGAAACCAAGACAACAGTGCATAAGTGTTCGCAATAAAGCTAATAGAATCCTTGGCTTCATATCAAGAAGCATAAATAATAGGAGTCCTCAGGTTGTTCTTCAACTCTATACATCCTTGGTTAGGCCCCATTTAGATTATGCTGCACAGTTTTGGTCACCGTATTACAGAATGGATATAAAATTCTCTGGAAAATGTACAAAGGAGGATGACAAAGTTGATCCCATGTATCAGAAACCTTCCCTATGAGGATAGGCTAAGAGCCCTGAATCTGCACTCTCTAGAAAGACGTAGAATTAGGGGGGATATGATTGAGGTGTATAAATGGAAGACAGGAATAAAATAAAGGGGATGTAAATAGTGTGCTGAAAATATCTAGCCTAGACAGGACTCGCAGCAATGGTTTTAAGTTGGAAAAATTCAGATTCAGGAAGGATATAGGTAAGTACTGGTTTGGTAATAGAGTTGTGGATGAGTGGAACAAACTCCCGAGTACAGTTATAGAGGCCAGAACGTTGTGTAGCTTTAAAAATAGGTTGGATAAATACATGAGTGGATGTGGGTGGGTGTGAGTTGGACCTGATAGCTTGTGCTACCAGATCGGTTGCCGTGTTCCTCCCTTAAGTCAATGTGACCTGACCTGACTAGGTTGGTGCATTGGCTTAAGCCGGTAGGAGACTTGGACCTGTCTCGCATGGGCCAGTAGGCCTTCTGCAGTGTTCCTTCGTTCTTATGTTCTTATATTTATTAGAAAACGTTTCGGTTCTGGGACCTTGATCAAGTGATCAAGGTCCCAGGACCGAAACGTTTTCTAATAAATATGTTATAGTGTTTGCTTACGTGTCTTTCTAAACCAACCTATTTTTAAAACTACACAAGGTTTTAGCCTCAATAACTGTACTCGGAGTTTGTTCCACTCATCCACAACTCAATAACTGTACTTGGGAGTTTGTTCCACTCATCCACAACTCAATAACTGTACTTGGGAGTTTGTTCCACTCATCCACAACTCAATAACTGTACTTGGGAGTTTGTTCCACTCATCCACAACTCAATAACTGTACTCGGGAGTTTGTTCCACTCATCCACAACTCAATAACTGTACTTGGGAGTTTGTTCCACTCATCCACAACTCAATAACTGTACTTGGGAGTTTGTTTCACTCATCCACAACTCAATAACTGTACTTGGGAGTTTGTTCCACTCATCCACAACTCAATAACTGTACTTGGGAGTTTGTTTCACTCATCCACAACTCAATAACTGTACTTGGGAGTTTGTTCCACTCATCCACAACTCAATAACTGTACTTGGGAGTTTGTTCCACTCATCCACAACTCAATAACTGTACTCGGGGGTTTGTTTTCCCAATCATCCACAAAATCAATAAAATGTAAGGTAAGAAAACATAGGGAACATTAGGGATCCCTTTTTTTCGAAAAGTTTCGCCTACCAAAAAGTAGGCTTCTTCGTCGGTTTCCGAAAAGTTGAAAAGAAGCAAAGATACTTGAAGACCCCATGTAATTCCCGTCCATCCCCCTTTAAATTTTTTTGGGGTCAGTCCCCCAGTCTGGAGAAAAAGCATTTTTCCGTTTTTCTGAAACAATCCCGGGAAATTTGGGAAATGACAGGGGTGGAGCCTTTATATAGTTTCCCGGAGGGGAGAAGTAGGTTTTTTTTTTGGGAGGGAAGGTCCCTCTCAACCCAGCCGTTTTCACTAGTGAGGTCGAAGTTTTTTGGGCTGTACCAAAAACCCTTTTGTTGCAGTGTCTGACAGAATGAAAAATTAAAATGGTTTTAAAATAAACCCACAGAAATTTTTAGGTAAGAAAAATATGCAAACATTAGGTTTCTTTTTTTTTCGAAACGTTTTTGCCCAAAACAGTGGGCTTCTTTTAGCCCGGGACAAAAAGTTATAGAACCGAAAAATACTTTAAAGATGTAAAACAGTCCCTCCCCCCTTAAAGTTTTGAGGTGGGCCGCCCTCACTGGAAAGAGGGATTGTTTTCCCTTTTTCTGAAGCCTACTGGGGTAGACCCAAACGTTTCGAAATTAAAAATACCTAACTGTTGATTTTGGGGTCTTACCTAACCAAACTGTCGGGATTTTAAAACCATTTTTAATTTTTCATTTTTGTCCCGGGGCACTGCAAACAAGGGATCTTTGGGACAGAAACCCTCAACTTCGACCTCTACTAGGGGAAACCCGGGTGGGTTTTAGAGGGACCCTTTCCCTTCCCAAAAAAAACCTATCTCACCTCCCGGCAAAATAATTTTAAAGGGTCCATCCTGTCACTTCAAAATTTAGATTGTTCAGACAACGGAAAAAATTTCTTTATCTCCAGATTTAGGGACTGACCCCCTCAAAAAATTTAAAGGGTGATGGAAATGATTTCATCGTCTTCAAGTTTTCTTTCTGCTTCTATCAACCCCTTTTTTGGGACTGGACTGAAGAAGCCAAATGTGTAGGGGAAAACGGTTTTGGAAAAAATAAAGATACCTAATGTTGTATTGTCTTACCTAACAATTTTTTCGGATTTTTAACCATTTTTTAAAGTTCAAAATTTAAATAATGTACTTGGGGGTTTTTTTCCACCAATTTCCCCAACTCAATAAAAGTACTTGGGAGTTTGTTTTCCCTCATCCACAACTAATAACTGAACTTGGGGGGTTGGTTTTCCCCTCATTTCCCCAATTTAAAAACTGTTTCTCGGGGGTTTGTTCCACTCATTCCCCAACTCAAAACGTACTTTGGGGGTTTTTTTCCATCATCCACAAAATTTAAAAAAAAAGTACTTGGGGGTTTGTTCCACTTTATCCACAAATCAATAAAAGGGATCGGGGGTTTTTTTTTCCCATCATCCACAACTCAATAAATGTTTCTTGGGAGTTTGGGTTCCCCCTCATCCCACAAAATCCCTTAAAATGTACTTGGGGGGTTTTTCCACTCATCCACAACTCAATAACTGTATTTGGGGTTTTTCCACCACCCAAAACTAAATTAACTGTATGGGAGTTTTTTTCCACTCATCCACAACTCAATAACTGTACTTGGGAGTTTTTTTCCACTCATCCACAACTCAAAAACTTATGGGAGTTTGTTCCACTCATCCAAACTAAATAATGACTTGGGGTTTTTTTTCCACTCACCCAACTCAATAATGTACGGGGGGGTTTGTTCCACTCATCAAATCTTTAAACTTTTACTTGGGGTTTTTTCCACTATCAAAAAACTCAAAATGTATTTGTATTTTGTTCCTCTCCCCTTTTTTCGGGGAGTTTGTTTTCCCCTTAAAACTGAGGGGGTTTTTTCCCAATCCCAAAAAATAATAACTTACGGGGGTTTTGGGGATTAAATCAAAAGACTTTTTGGGTTGTTATTAAAAAAAGGTTTGGGGATTTTGTTTATAAAATAAATCGTTTGGGGATTTGTTCCACTCATCCACAACCTATTACCAAAACCCCGGTACTTTCCTTACCCTTCCTGAATCAAATTTTTTCCAACTTTAACCATCGCTGCGAGTCCTGTTGTTGTTGTTGATTTTTTTGAAGGTATTTTTTGGTTTTTTTTGGGATTTTGTTGTTTTTTAATGGGACATAATTGTTTTGGATGTTGCTTTTGGGTTTTTTGAAACTTTTTAGTGTACGTTTTTTTAGTGCTGATTTTGTTGAGAATTTAAAGAATGGAGGAACACTGCAGAAGGCCTACTGGCCCATAAAGCAGGTCCTTTTCAAAAACCACTACTACCCAAAACTACCCAAGAGTTTACTCCTACCCATGACATAAATCAAAAACCCAAACCCCTCCCCCTCTATTCTATCTAACCCCTTTTTAAACTACCCAAGGTCCCAGCCTCTATCACCCCACTGGAAGGACTTTTCCACGTATCCACAACTTTGTTAGAAAACCAGTATTATATGCCTTTTTAAATCTAAATTTATCCAACTTAAATCCATTATTCCGGTTCTTACCTGGTTCGACACCCCCATACTTTATTAATGTTCCTGTTTATGCCCGTCATCCCTTATACACTTTAATTATATCTCCCCCCATTTACGCCTCTCCAGAGGTGGAGATTTAAGGCTTTAAGTCTTCTTTAGGGAGGTTCCTTACACAGTAAATTTTTAGTTTTTTTTTCTTTTGTTTTTTTCTAATGATCTATTCCATCCGTATAAGGGGGGCCCAAAAATGAGCGCATAATCAAAAAAGGGCCCCACTAGTGATGTTAGAGCTGTAAAATAACTTTTGGCCCTTCTTTTTCTTTTACTTCTTGAGATAATTTCCAAGTAATCGGGTTGGCCTTTTGTTGCCCCCAAAACTGGGGCCTGTGTCTTGGATTTAGATTTCTGCTCCCCTTTGGAATTCCTAAGCCCTTTCTCACTTTCTGTATGACCAAGCTTCTTAAACCAGATTAAAAACTTTTGGGGTTTTTTCATTCCCAAGGACTAGTACTTTACACTTGTCCACTTTGAATTTAAAACTGCCTTTTTTTTCAGCCCAAATTTTGCTTTCTTTTTTGCCCAAAAACCCTCATGAATTTCCCTTGGGAAATCCCCCTCGAATGAACATAGGGCCCTGTTTTTGTAAAGAAAAAAGGAAACACAAGTGAAAACTAATTTTCCCTTTTTTTGGGGCAAAATTTTCGCTCTCCGGGAGTTTTTTACCCAAGCCTTTTTACAAAAAATACATGGACCAAGAGGGGTTTAAAAAGGTAGAGTGAGGTGAAACTATGGGGGTCCCCATTCCGGATTTTTCCCCTAGGGGTTGGTAGTGTATTAGTAGTAGTATAGAAATAGTAGTAGTAGTAGTATTTGAAAGTAGAAAGGAGTAGTAGTGGTAGGGGAAAAAAATTAATCCCAATATTTTGAGAAATTTGTTTTGGGACAAGAGAAAAAGGAATAAAAGCTTTTCCCTTGGGTAAAAAAAAAATGGGTTTTGGACAAATATAACAGTATTTTCAGTGTTCCTCTCTGAAATGTGCTTTGTGTGTATAAAGGAGGGGGATATATATGGCGGGGTTTTTTACTGTTTTCAGGAGGATTTCTCAAAAAAAAACTTCGGAGATGGGGGGGAAGCTGCCTTTGGTTTTTTTTTAAATTGTTTTTTTCAAAACAGCGATCAGTGCTGTTTTCGAGGCATTTGGGCGTCGGGGGAAAATTTAGTTTCTTTTGGATCCCCTAATTGGGGGGGTCTCTGAATTTAATGGATGATTGGGGGAAAATTTCGGGTTGTACACAGGCGTTGTTCAAGTTTTTCTTTTTTTTTTCCACATGCGAAAAATGTGTTCTTGAGGGGGGTGCGGGGGTTTTCTTGCGGGTTTCACCTAGAAAACTTGTACAAGCCCCGAGGGTATAGTGTAAACCCTGCTTTTGACTGGTTCTTTGGTGCTTGGATTGTTCCGGTTAAAATCCTTATTGAAGTGGTAAAAAGCAAAGGGCGACCGATTTTAGCTTGTAAAAGAAATTTTTTGAGATGTTAAATAAAAACCCCCTGGCTTTTGGGGAAGAATTAAAACCCTTTTTTGGGGTTGTGTTATGCGTGGAAAATTTAATGATTGAAGAGTTCTTTTCTTGCAGTTTTTTTGGAATGAAAAAGGGAGGAAAAAAAACTCAGTGAATGTTTGGTAAGGGTATGTACATTCCTCCGCAAAAAACCTGGGATTTGAAAAATTGGGTTTATGCTCTTGGGAAAAACCCGATGATGATCCCCTTCTTTTGGTTTGGTATCTTAAATGGAATAAAAAGGTGTGAGATTTTTTTTTTATTGGGTGGGTTTCCGAAAAAATTAAAAATCTTAGGTTGTTGTCTATTTTTGTGAATGGGACGTCGAGGAATGGTGCTTGTCTTTGGGGACTTTTCTTTAGGGGTTAAAACTGGTTCGCGGGTTCAATCCCTTTGAGCCTTGCCTGAAGTTCCCGTACTTTAAAAGTTTTGGATTTTATTACGGGGGGAATCGCCCACGAAAACGAAACCCAAGGGGAAGGTTTGAAGGGATGATGTTTGGCGAAGTTTTTCGGACTCTAGTTTTTTCCATGTATAAGTGGGTGGGACAGCATTTAAAGGGGGAAACCCCCTTTCCCCACCCGTAGGTTTGTTTGAGAGCTTGTTATTGAAAAAAAAAACGTTGAAATTAAACACAGAGTTCAATAAAGGGTCAACAAAATCTCCCAAAGGTGGGGGGGAAAGATTAAGGTCCTGATTGATTTTCCCTTTGGGGAGCTTATTTTTTCCTTGTTACGGTTGGAGAGGTTAGGGATGCGGTTGAGAAGGTGCCTGAGTGTTTAAAAGGATGAGCGGGGCTGATGGCCCCCAAAAGGGCAGGAAAGAGGGTTTGGCCAAAAAACTCCGGTAGTTTGTGGGGGAGCCTCCCTTTTTCCCCGACGTGTTTGGGTTTTCTGAGGGGAATATTGTTTTTTAAATTGGGTCTTGGGTAAACCATACTATGGGGCTGGTTTGGGTTTGCTTGGTAACAAGTACAGAAGTTTTTTTCCCTTCTTAGGGGCTTTTTGGATTTAATTTGTCTGGTTTTGTATAAAAAATTTTTTGGGGAGCTTCCCCCACGGGTTGATTTTGATACTGAGGGGTTTTTTTTTTTTTATGTAGATTGATCATAAATTTTTTTGGACGAGGAATGTACATTTTTTCACCAAACATTCACTGAGTTACTTTTTCCCCCTTCCCCTTTTTCATAAAAGGGACTGCGGGAAAAGGGGCTTCAGATCATTAATTCTCCACGCATCAACACAACCCCAAACCCCAAATTTTATAATTTTTCCCAACACCCAGGTTGCACTGAACATCCCAAAATACTTTCACAAGTTTAACACCAGAGTCGCCATCGCTTCTACCCACTTCAAAAAAAGGGGATCTAACCAGGACAAAATCCAAGCTCCCCAAAACCCAAAAAATGCGGGAGTTTCACTATACCCTGCGGGGCTGTGAAAGATTTGTAGGTGAAAAAACCCAAAAAAAACCCTCGAAAAACCCCCTCAATGAACACATTTCCCGCTGTGGGGAACGAAAACCTGAACAACGCCTGGTACAACCCCAAAATTTCCCACCAACCCATTCATAAAAATTCCCGGGGACGCCCAATTAGTAAAAAAAGAAACAAATTTCCCCGCAGCCCAAGTGCCTCGAATCGGAAATGTTTCGCTGGTTCGAATACAATTAAACAAAACAAGGGCCCGTTTCACCATCTCCGAAGTCTTAGAAAGGAATCCCCCTTTGAAAACAGTAAACCCGGGCCTTTCATTTTGGTTCTCTCCTGTTATATTTAAACACAAAGCGCATTACAGAGAGTGAACACTGAAATAGTGTCTAAATTTGCCCAAACCTTTTTTTTAATGTTACCCAAAGAAATGCTTTTATACCCCTTTTACCTTGAAAGAATAAATTTGCTCTATCATATTGTATTACTTTTGTCCAACTACTACCCCTATTTAACCCCTTTTACCAAAGTGAAACAAAATTTTAATCCCTAAGTATTTGCACCTCACTCTGAGCCTTTTTAAAACCCTCTTTTTCCCCTTTGATTGTTTGTAATGGCTTTTAAAAAGCCCCCTGGAGAGCGAAACTTGCCCCAAATAAATGTCACTTATTTGAAAGGTGTCTTTTACTTTACATATTTTTCCATAATTTTTCCAAACTTTTTACGGCCTGTTTTTGTATCATAAAAAAAATTTTGTTTCTTTCACTTTTTAATTCCCTCATCAAGGTCAAAAAGGAAAATTTTTTGGGGGCAACGGGGGGCCCTAAAACTGATCCTTGGGGAAATTTGCCACTAGTAAACTAACCCCCATTCGGATTTGGGATTTTAAATTAATGGAAACTCTCTGCTTTCTTTTTGGTAAGCCATGCCTCAAATCCATCCCTATAGCTTTTCCCTTATATTACGAGCTGCCATTTTTTTTAAAAAAGTCTTTTGTGAGATACTCTATCAAATTGTTTTACTGAAAACCCATATAAAAAATATGAAATTTTTTATGGGCGGGTAAACTGCCTCAAATGTTCTACTGAAGAACGTTAGTAAATTTGCGGGCCCGGAAAAACGACCTCTCGTAAACCCCAAATGCTAAAGATTCTTTAATCAAATTATGCTTTTCAATAGGGTTTCCCCAAATAATTTAAGCTATAATTGATTCTAATAATTTGACTCTATAGATTCGGGGCTGATTTGGGGGGGGTTTAGTTTGCCCGGAGTGGACTTATCCCCTAAATTTAAATACAAGAACACTTAGCAATCTTCCACTTTTTCGGGCACAACACCATTAGGATGGGACGCATTAGACCGTTTAATTTTAAATGGCTGACTAAGTTCCATCTTGCTTCTTTAAGTCCCCCTGGAAAATAATTCGGGGGCCCCCGGGGGGAATTGTGTTTTTCGTTTATTCTTTTTGGGAAAAACCCTTGGGCCTTGAGACAGAAATTTTGTTTAAATTTAAATTTTAAATTTTTCAGGTCCTGAAAAAATTGGGTTTTTTTGGGAAATCTCATTTAGCCCTTCTTGGTAAAGACTGAAAAAAAAAATAGCCCCTTTAAATTTAAAAGAACCACCCCCCAGTTCGTTTTTACGTCAGCTGTTCTTTAAAAAAAATTTTTTAAGAGGTCGTATTTTTTTTCCTCCCCTTCGTCCTCAATTTGAAAGAAGATTTTTGGGATTAGTCTTTTTAGATTACCCAATTTAAAAATTTTTTAGTAACGTCTAGGTTTTTTAGCCCCCTTTTGGGTTTTACTTCCTTTTTTAAAGTGAACATATTGGAAAGAAAAAGGGTTAATCTTTCCTTCTTTTATGCCCCTTTAAAAAATTCCCCTTTTTTTTTCCCCAGTAAATTTTTTAAAGCCTCTTCTTAAACCCATTTGGGGCCCGTTATTATTTGCCCTAATTTCTTTTTGGGGGAAAATATACATGCTTTTTGGCTCGTTTTTACTTTAAATTTAAAAAAAAATTCATAAACGCGGGACCCCCTTAAAAAACAGTAAGTATATCATTGCCAAAAATTAATTTTTGCTAGATTACCCCAATAAAAATTAGTTTGACCAATCGGGGTTTAAGAGAGACCAACCCAAAATTTAATAAGTTTTCCCAAAGGTCCATTAAAACGACAGAAAAAAAAAATCGGGGATTTTTTACCGTTTTAAATCATTATTCTGTTTTCCCTTTAAATGCTAAAAGTGTTTGGTTTTGGGTGATCACTTGCGCCAAGTCTTCAGTGTTCTCCAGATTATTTACGATTTTTCCCTTTATTTGAAAAGATTTGGTTTCTAGCAAATTATTATCCCGGTGGGCTCTGTTACACACTGTTTCAAAAAAAATTTCCTGAATTTTTCCCAATAAAGCCCGGGGACCCCAGATTCCCGGGTCAGAGAAATTCCAGTCAATTTGCCCTAAAGTTAAAAAATCTCCTTTCACAAACCTTACTTTTTTTTAAATTTATTAGTATTGACCTGTTGGTGCTTGAATTTCTGGTGTTCTTGTTGAAAAAATAATTTTTTTGGTGTTCGTGTTGAAAAAAACTTTAATTTTTGATCAAAATTTAAATCATCAAACTCAGGAGGGACCTTTCCCCCTGCCTTACAAATTTATACAAAAAAATTTTCCTCCCCAAAAAAATTTCAAACATTTTCCCCCTTTATTTAATATACTAACATTTTCCTCCCTTACTAATATCCCTAATTTTTTCCTTTTACTAATATACTAAAAAGTTCCTGCCTTACTAATATACTAACAGTTCCGCCTTACTAATATTTTAACTTTTTCCTGCCTTACAATATACAAACGGGTTCCGGGCCTTACAAAATATACTAACAGTTCCTGCCTTACTAAAAACTAACTTTTCCCTGCCTTATAATATAAAAAACAGTTCCTCCCTTTACAAATTTTACAAACCCTTTCCCCTGCCTTACAAATATACAAAACTTTCCCCTCCCTTACAAATTTATATAACGTTCCCCCTTAAATAATTTTAAAAAACATCAGAAAAACTATTTGGGATTGTTTTTCATGGGTTAAAAGGAAAAATTATATAATTTATTTGGAGTACTAAAAAAAGACTGTTAACCCTTTGATTTTTCGAGGTGGGTACATGTACGTTTTTCGAGGTACTGTGTTTGCCCGATTAATGAGTTAACAGGAGAGATTTCCCGGGGGGTTCAACCCCCCCGCGGCCCGGCCCTTTGCCCAGGCCTCCGGTGGACAGGCCCGAAAACCAGGCGTTACTGCTGGCTGCACGCAAACCAACGAAACAAAGCCACACCCCGGGGTGGTCGGGGAACCCGGGATTTTGGGTTGCTTGTCCAGCCCCCGGGCTTGAAAACGGGCCGGGGGTCTGTTGGTAATCCCCCTTATGTAAGGCTGGGGGGGCATTTTGGGAAATCGGGGGGGCCCCCTGACACTTTTTTGATGGTCCTTTAAAACGTGCTATTTTGACACCCCTCCCTTTTCATTGGGGGGATGTTGCATCGTTTGCCAAGTCTTCTGCTTTCTTTGGGTGAGTGATTTTTTGTGTTTCAAGTTCGGGACTATCCCCCCTAGGGGTTTTCCGGTGTATATAATCATGTATCTCTCCCCCTGGGGTTTTCCCGGGGAATACAGGTTTTAGGAACCCCAAGCGCTCCCCGTAATTTAGGGGGTTTTATCTCCGTTTCGCGCCCCCCCTGAAGGGTTTTCTTTTCATTTTCTAAAGGGCGCAATTTCACCTGCCCTTTAAAAGTCTGTTAGGTGCAGCAATTTTTCCAGCCTAGATAGATATATTTTACTCAAAAATTTTATACTATAAAAATTTTAAACGGCTACAAATCAAGAGGAGAAAAACTGGTAGGGGGCCCCCAGGGGAGGAAAGGGTCTGTGTGGTCAGGGTGCACCATGTAAAAAAAAAACCGGGGCACACAGTCATGCCCAGGTCTATTGTTTTTTAAGTATTTTATGGTTGTAAATTTTGTTTTCTTGGTCCATTTGATAGAATGGAAAAAAAATTTTTATAAAAAACCCGGAAAAAAGGAAACTCAAAGTAGGAGAAATGTTTTTGGGTTTTTGGATGTTTAAAAAAATTTAAAAAATGATGTCATTTTTCCCCTAAATTTTTCCAACTAGCCTTTTTAATATGCGGGCTGAATGGTTGATGTTTTTTATACAATTATTTCAGTTAAATTTCAGTTTGTTTTGCAAAAATAGTAAGTCTTCTAATTTTTTTTTGAATAAAAATTAAAATAGAAAACAAGATTTAAAATCAGAGGGGCCTTTGGGGGACAAAAAACCCCGATTTAACAAAAAAAAATGTATTTTAGAGCCAGGAATGTTTAATTTTTTAAAATTTTTTGTGAAAAATTTGGGCCCAAAAAGCAAATTTTTTTGACCAGTTATTTTGGGTAAATTTCTTGTACTCAAACGATGAAAAAAAAGGATTTTTTAAAAAAATAGTTATGAGTTTGGTCAAAATGGAAATGGAATTTGCCCAAAATAGGGTCAAAGTTTGGGAAAATAAGGGCCCAAAATTTTTAAAATTTTCGCCGAGGTCCCCAAAAAATTTCCAGAGCGTAATTTTTTCCCCCAGTTTTTTTCCTTTAAAAATTTTTGTGTTTTTTTGGGGTCATTACAATTTGGGGAAAAAATTCTTTAAAAAAATTTTATAAGAATTTTTTTTTTTTTCGAAAAACCAGGGGACACTTCAGGATTGAGGGGTTTTTACAGGGCAGTGGTTTTAAAAAAAGTGGCCCGCCCCGTCTGGTTTTTAACGTGTTACAGGTAGATAATAAAGGTCAGCTTTCCCGGTACTGGTTTTAACCTGTTTAGAGGTAGATAAAAAAGTGTCCCGCTTTTGGTACAGTGTAAAGGGTTTTCGAGGAGAAATAAAGTGTCAGCTCCCCGGGGAAAGGTGTAACAGTGTTTTCGAGGGGAGATAAAAGAAGTGTCAGCTCCTGGTACTGGTTTAACATGTTAAAGAGGTTTGATAATGAAGTGGCAGTCATGGGGGTGGTGTAACAGTGTTTCGAGGTAGTTTTTAAAGTGGGCGGGTCCTGGTACTGGGTTTTAACATGTTTTTGAGGTTAAAATTTAAAAAGTGGCAAACTCCTTTGGTACCCGGGTTTTAACAAATGTTACGATTGGGTAATGAAGTTTTGGGAGCTCATTGGGTTTGGTGTAAAAAGTGTTACGAGGAGATAATTTAAAATGTCAGCTCCGGAAATGGGGTAAAAAGGTTAGAGTAATATTAAAAATGTCACTCAGGTTAAATGGTTTTTAACAGTGTTACGAGGTAGATAATGAAGTGGCAGCTCTGGGACGGTGTAACAGTGTTTCGAGGTAGAAATGAATGTCACTCATGGTAAATTGGGGGGTAAAAGTGTTACGAGGGTAGATAAAAAAGGTCCAAACTCATGGTAATGGGGGTAACAGTTTTTTACGAAAGGGAGATAATGAAGTGGCAGCTCATGGTAAAAGGGTTTTTAAAAGGGGTTCGGGGTAGATAATGAAGTGGAGCTCATGGAATGGGTTTAAAGTGTTCCAGGTAAAATTTAAAGAAGTGTCAAAAAACCCCCCAAAGGACTGGTGTAACCTGTTACGAGGTGATAATTAAAATGTCCCGCTTTAGGGACCCGGTGTAACAGTGTTTCGAGGTAATAATAAAGTGTCAGCTCCTGGTTTCCGGTGTAACAGTGTTACGGGGTAGATAATAAAGTGTCAGCTCACCCGGGACTGGGGGTAAGTGTTACAGGTAATAATAAAAAAAGGGCCGGGTCCTGGTACTGGGGGTAACGTGGGTTTTTCGAGGTAGAAAAATAAAGTGTCATCCTTTTTTCCCCGGGTTTCTGGTTTTTAACATTTTTACGGGGGTAATAAAAAAAAATTCGCTCCCCCCCCCCCCGGACTGGGGGTAACAGTGTTACGAGGGAGATAATGAAGTGTCACTCATGGGACTGGTTTTTAACCGTGTTTCGAGGGGAGATAATAATTTTCAGCTCCTGGGACTTTTGGGGTAAAAAGTGTTACGAGGTAGATTTAATTTAAAAATGGGCAGTCCTGGGTATGGTGTTAAAAAGTGTTAAAGAGGTTTAAAAATAAAATGTCACTCCTGGTACTTTGTGAACAGTGGGTTTCGAAGGGAATTTAAAGTGGGGAGGGTCAGGGGACTGGTGTAAAAAGTGACGAGGTAGATAAAAAAGTGTCAGGGTCACGGTACAAAAGGTACAGTGTTTCGGGTAAAATATTAAAAATGTCAGCTCCTGGTTCGGGTAACTGTGTTACGGGGGTAGAAAAAAAAGGGGTCCTCCCTTTTTTTCGGGGTTGGAACAGTGTTACGAGGAAAATATTAAAAAATGGGGCTCCTGGACTGGTTTTAAAAGTGTTTCCGGGGGTAGATAAAAAAAAAGGGACAATTCCATGACCAGAACAAAAACACAAAAACCCCCTACATATAAAATGTAAAAATGACCAAAAAATTTTGGGCCGCTTGAACCATTAAAATAGTTAATGGTTCAATTCCCGGACCGAAACGGTTTTCAAAAAATTTTTTTGTTACATGTGGGTTTATTTTTTAATGTTTGAGGGGAGCTGGTAGTTCAATCAGGGTTTCTGAAAATTACAAAACCCCAAAAACCCAAACCATATTCCACCTTATATTAAATTTTTTTCCCTTTTTCGAAACCCCTCAATCCCACTGGGTTTTAAACCTTTTTCCATTTACTCCCCAGCCTCCCGCACCCCCCCCAAAACTCACAGCCTCACGGGACCTCCCCCAAAACCCACGCCTCACGCACCTCCCCAACACTCACAGCCTCCGCACCTCCCCAAACACTCACAGCCCTCACGCACCCCCCCAACACTCACAGCCTTTAAAAAACCCCCAAACTCCCCCACAGCCTCACGCACCTCCCCAAAAACTCACGCCCCACGCACCCCCCCCAAAAATTTAAAGCCTACGCCCTCCCCCAACACTACAGCCTCACGCACCTCCCCAACACTCACAGCCTCACGCACCCCCCCAACCCCTACAAACCTCACGCACCCTCCCCAAAAACTCACTTCCCACGCACCTCCCCCCCCAAAACCCCACCCTCACGCCCCCTCCCAACACTACAGCCTCACGCACCTCCCCCAAAACTCACGCCTCCCCGCACCCCCCCAACACCACAGCCTCACGCAAACCCCCCCAACACTACAGCCTCACGCCCCCTCCCCCAAAAACTCACAGGGCCCCACGGGACCCCTAACACTCACAGCCCACGCGGGCCCCCCCAACACTCACCGCCTCACGCACCCCCCCAAAAACACCCCACAGCCTCACGCACCCCCCCCAACTCCCCGGGCCCCACGCACCCCCCAAAAACTCACGCCTCCCCGCACCTCCCCAAAACTCACAGGGCCCCACGCAAACCCCCCCAACACTCACAGCCTCCGACCCCCCCAACACTCCCCAAACCTCACGCACCCCCCCAACACTCACGGCCCCAGCACCTCCCCAACACTCACAGCCCCACGCACCTCCCCCCAAAAACTCCCCAGCCTCACGCACCTCCCCCATACTCAAACTTCACACCCTTCCCCAAACCCCTCACAGTGTCACCGGGACCTCCCCAAAAAACTCACAATGTCCCCGCCCCCTCCCCAAAACTCACAAAGTCACGGGACCTCCCCAACACTCTCATTTGGGTCTTTTTAACCTTTAAAAAAGACAAAATACCTGACCTAGGGGGGTTTTTCTGGTGGGTTCCAGGGTCTTTTGAGTGCTGAAAAGCCTTTTCACTGCTGCCTCCAAGCTTAAAAAAAGCCCTCTGTTTAGCCCGTAACAATGGGGACCCGCTCGTCGTTCTCCTGCCACTTCTTAAAAGTACTCTTAAAACCCCCAACTTTTCAAAAGTTACGCGCCTCGGGGGTTTCCCATATTTCTTTTGTGGGTTTCTGTTTTTGTGGAGTAAACATGTTTCTTTGGTTTGGGGCTGGTGGGGTAATTTAAAGCGTCTCCTGTGTGTGATTGGGGTGGATGGTTGGTTTTGACGTTGGGGGGTGTGTAATGGGTTTTGTGATGGAGGAGGATGGTGTGGATGTTGTAGGATGGTGGGGTGATGGTTTTAGGATGGGTGTGTGATGTGAGGATGGTTTTTTGATGGTGAAAAGGATGGTGTTTTTTTATGGAGTAGGACATGTAAAGAAGGGGTAGGGTGGTTTCGTGATGGGTTTAGGGTGGTGTTTTGATGGTTCCCGGTTTGGGGTTTTGATAGAAAATTGGTGGGGTAAAGGAATTGGAAGTTTTGTGATTTGGGGGTTTGATGGGGTGTGGGTGGTATAAAAAACTATGTGTGGAAAGGGTAAAATGGCGTGGGGATGGGGCTAGGTGGGGTGTGAAGATATAGGATGAGATTTTTGGTGTAGGATGGTGTGTGGGTGGGCAGGGGGATGTGTGATGATGTAGCCTGGTATGTGAAAGGTGGTGATGGGGGAAAGGTTTGGGGTGTGATGGGGATAAGGGTGGTGTGATGGTGTAAAGGTTTGGTGTGTGTTGCGTCGGATGGGGGTGTAATGGGGTAGGATGGGTGTGTAAAGGTGTAGGATTGGGGGTGTGTTTGGTGTAGAATTTAAGTTGTAAAGGTGAAAGGGTGATGTTTTGATGGTGAAAAGGGTGGTTTTTTTAAAGGGGGTAGGATGTTTGTGATGTTGTAAGGTTTGGTTTGTGGGTGGTGTTTGGATGGTAGTGATGGTAAAAGATGGGGCGTGATGGGAGGATGATGTGTAATTGGGTGTTTTTATTGAAAAGGTGGTTTTTGATGGTGTAAAAAGAGGGGGTGACGGGGGTAATGGTGTGTGATTGTGGGAGGATGGTGTGTGATGGTGGGAGGATGATGTGGGGAGGTGTATAAGGGGTGTTTAAAGGTGTTTTGATTGTGTAGGATTTGGGGTTTTGATGGTTTTTGGGGTGATGGCGTGTGGGGGTAGGGGTGGTGTGTAATGGGTGTGATGGGTTGGATGGGGTTTTTGAAAGGGGTAGGATTATATGTTATGGCGTAGGGGGATGGGGTTTTTGATGGTGGAGGAAGGGGGTGGAAGGTGTGGATGGGGTGTTTTTGAATGAAATTTGATGGGGGTGGGAAGGGTGAAGGGGAAGTTGGGGGGTTTTTAAAAGGTTGTAGGGGAGGGGGGAGGGGTGGTAGCCTGAGGGTTTGGAGGGCTTGTGGGAAAGGGTGATGTTGACGTGGTGTTTATGTGGGTTGATAAGGTTGTTGTTAGGTGAAAGGCTGATGTTTAGGGGGTTTTGTGATTTGTAGTGGTGAGGAATTGGGAAAAGGTATGTGTGATGGTTTTAGGATGGTGTGTAAGGGTTAATGAGGTATTTTTTTGGATTGTTATTTAATATTTATTCAGTATTTGAATTTTAAATTATTTTTAGGAAAATTTTTATTTGGGTTATTATTTATAATTTTAAACTTTATTTCAGAGATCCATTTATATAAAAAAGTTATTAAAAAATTGAATCTTATTTTATTTATAGTATACCAATTTTACCTTAATTTAAATTTTCTAAAATTTTATTTATAATTCCCCTTTTAAATTTATTCTAAATTATCTTATTTATATTCTTAATTAAAATATTATTCCCTTATTGTAATTTATTGTAGGAATAATTTTTCTAATTTTATCCCCTTTTAAAAATTTATTTAATCTTTAAAATTTTAAAATCTGTATTTTATATCCATTGGGTTTGGATAAATTTTATTTTAATTTTTAAAAATTTGTAAACTTAATTTGTTATTTTTTTTATTTAATTTTTACCTTATAATTTTCTATTTCATTAATTTAATTATTTTTTTAGTTTAAATTTTATTTTAAAAAGGGGGTTTTGATTTTTTATATTTTTATTTTAATTTGTTATTTATTTTTATTAAATTTCATTTTAACTTTTTTTTAATTTTATTTAATTTTTATTTAAATTTTTTATGGTGAAACCTTATATTTGCATTTTATTTAACTGGGGTTTAAATATTAATTTTATTTAAAATTTTAATTTAATTTTTTAGGATTTTATCTAATTTTATATTAAAAATATTTTTAAATTAAAATTTATTTTTTATGGGGGGAATTTTTTAATATTTTTATTTTTAGGGTATTTTTTTAGGTAGGGGTTTTTTTAATATTTTATTTAAATCTTATTTTATTATTTTTTAAAAGTTTTGAATTTATGGATTTTAATATTTGGTTAGGGGGTTTTATTTATATTTAATATTTAAAAATTTCATTTTACATTATGTTTTGTAATTTTATTTTAAAATTTTATTTTAGGATTTTATTTTATTTTAGATTCCTTATTGGGGCAAAATTTTTTATTTGTAATTTTGTTATAATAAAATTTTTTTTGTGAATATTTATAGTTGGATAAATTATTTATTATATTTATTAAAATATTTATTTAATTTAAAAATTTAAAATTTCATGGGTTGATTTATAATTTTTATTTAAATATTATATTATCATATTATTTAAAATTTATTTAGGGTTTTAAAATTTATAAATTTTTAAAAGGGGGGATATTTATAAAAATTTTTAATTATTTTATAATTATTTTTATTTAAATGGGTTTATTTATATATTATTTTAAGTTGGGGGTTTTATTTAATTTTAAATTAATTTTTTTTTAAATTTATTAAAAAGGGTTTTATTTAATTTTTATTGTAAATTGGGGTTATTTATAACTTATTAATTTAGGATTTATCAATTAGGTTATATCTTAAATTACATTTCTTTATTTAACCTTATAATGGAATTATATTTAACGGGGTTATATTTTAGGGTTTTCCTATTTATATTTTAAATTAATTTTATTTTCTTTATTTTTAAACTTTCAAAATTTATTATATTTAACTTTTTTTTTTTATCTTTATTTTAACCTTTATTTAATTTTAATTCTTTATTTTTGGGTTTAACTTATTTATATCGTTAAATTAGGGCTTTAAAATTTATTTTGGCCCGGTATTTAATAAAATTTTTTATTTAATTCCCCAAATTTTTCATTATTAAAAATTAATTTTTTATATAATTTTTTTTCGTCTTATTTCAAAAAAAACCATTTAAAAGAAAAACCAATTTTTTCCCCTTTCCCGGAAAATAAAAACATTAAAAATTCCTTAAAACCCCAATTTATACCAAATTTTTTTTAAAAAATTTAAAACTCATTTGTTACCCCTTAAAGGGAAATTTATTATATTCTTAACTTCCTTATAAATACATTAAACTTTTTTTTTTATTTTAAAAATTTACCTTCCTTTTTACACAAAAAATTACTTTTATTTTAAAATTTTTTTTTTTTAAATTCTAAAAAACCCTTTTAAAAAATTTTTAAAATTTCATTTTATTCCTAATATTAATACTTTTTATTTAATTTAAAAAAAATATTATTTATATTTTATATATATTAATAAATTAATAATTTTAATTATATATATTTTATAATTTATAATTTTATTATTATTTTACATTGGGGTTCCCCTTAATACCAAAAAAAACTTTACCCTTATTCTTGCCCTTATAAATCTTTTTAAATACATTTTTTAAACCCCCCAACCAAACACCCCCCCATTTCCAAACCACCACTCCCTCAAAATTTCCCCCTTTTGAAACCCCTAAAAGTTAAAAACCCCCCCTTAACCAACAACAAAAACCCCCCAAACCAAGTCTACCAAATGCCAAGCTTCTACCCCCAAAACCATTAAAACCAAAACCCCTTTTTCCCTTTTAAAAACTTACCCCTGCAACCCCCCAAAAATTTATAAATTCCCAAAAATTCAATTTGTTTAAAATTTAAAAAAGAAAATTTTGTTGGGCAAAAGTTTTTGGAACCCCTCCCCCCCTTTAAAACAAACCACAAAAATTTTCGCAAAATTTAACACAATTCCCAATAAAAGCCCCCGTTTCCTTTGACTTTAAATGTTAACGCTTTTGTTTTAAAAATTTTTCCCCATTTCCCCCCTTTTTTAAGGAAAAATTTTTTAAAATTATTAAAATTTGTCCCCCCAAAAATTTTGAAAATTTTTTAAAAAAATTGGAAGCCAAAATTTTTAAAAATCTTTTGATTTATTATATTTTTTAATTATATAAAATTTTTTTATAATATTTTTGGGGTCCTATACCATTATTTTAAAATATTATTAATTTTTTTTTATTACCCCCCAAAGGCCTGGTTTTTCCGGAAAACCCCAAAAAAGGGAGGGTTTTCCAAAAAGAAAAACTTTCAAACCCATTTTTCAACTTTTCCATCCCCCTTTTTGCCCAAAGGGTTAATTCCATACATTTTTAACTCAAAATTAACAAACCCCTCCTTCCTTGTCAAAACCAAATGGGTAACTTCCCTCTCCAAACTCAAAATCCGGGCCCCCTTTCCCCTAAACCCCTTTTAAATATTTCCCTTTGTCCATAACAGGCCCTCAAGAACCCCCAAACCCTTTTTCTACCTTTTTGGAAAATTTAAAATGCCACAAACCTTTTTCTTAAATCCAAGCCCCTTTTCCCCAAAATGTTTCACCCCTTTCCCCCAAATTTCCAACACCCCCTCCCCGGGTTCCCTTCCCAAACGTTTTAAACTTTTAAATAATTTTTGTTTTGGGGGCCAAAAAACTTTGGGCATTTAACCAAAAATTTCAAGAACCCTTTTCCCTTCAGCCCCCTTTTCCCAACATTTTGGTCCCCCAAATTTTTCCAATTTCCAAACTACGAATTCTCTGCATTATATTCTCACCACACATTGCCCTCAGACATAACATTTCCACTGCCTCCAGCCTTCTCCATGTTGCAATATTCATCACCCATGCTTCACACGCATATAAAAGTGTTGGTATAACTATACTCTCACACATTCCCCTCTTTCGCTTCCATGGACAAAGTTCTTTGTCTCCACAGACTCAGTGCACCACTCACCCTTTTCCCCTCATCAATTCTATGATTCACATCTTCTTTCACAGACCCATCTGCTGACACGTCCACTTCTTAATATCTGAATTCATTTACCTCCTCCATACTCTCTCCCTCTAATCTGATATCCAATCTTTCGTTACCTAATATTTTTGTTATCCTCATCACCTTACTCTTTCCTATATTCACTTAATTTTCTTCTTTGACTTACCCAACCAAACGCATCCGCCAACCTCTGCAACTTCTCCTCAGAATCTCCCAAAAGCAGAGTGTCATCAGCAAAGATCAACTGTGACAACTCCCATTTTGTGTTAGATTATCTTTTAACCTCACACCTCTTGCCATCACCCAAGCATTTACTTCTCTTACAACCTTATCTACAATATATATTGAACAACCACGGTGACATCACTTCCTTGTCTAAGACCTATTTTTACTGGGAAATAATCTTCCTCTCTCCTACATACTCTATCCTCAGCCTCACTATCCTCATAAAAACTTTTCACTGCTTTCAATAACTTACCTCCTATACCATACATTTGCAATGTCTGCCTCATTGCAACCCTATCCACCTTGTCATATGCCTTTTCGAGATTCATAAATGCCACAAAGGCCTGTTTAGCCTTATCTAAATACTGTTCCCCTATATGTTTCACTGTAAACACCTGGTCCACACACCGCCTCCTTGTTCATCTGCTGTCCTACTCTCAGTCTTACTTTTAATTCTTCTAATAATAACTCTGTTAAGTAAAAGAACACAAATGCAACTAATGTGACATTGTAGCAACGTTGCTCCAAGAACTTTGTCAAGCCATTACAGCTTGTCACATTAGTTGCATTTGTGTCCTTTTACTTAACATTTTGTCGGAAATTCTACCAATATTAACACAACACTAACTCTACCATTCACTTTACCAGGTAAACTTAACAGGCTTATCCCACTATAATTTTTGCATTCTCGTTTGTCCCATTTGCCTTTATAAAGGAACTATGTATGTTCTCTGCCAATCCCTAGGTACCTTCCCCTATCCATAAATTTATTAAATAAAAGCAACAACCACTCCAAAACTATATCCCCACCTGCATTCAACATTTCTATCTTTATCCCATCAATCTCAGTTGCCTTACCCGTTTCATTCTACCTACTACCATACGCACTTCCCCCCGCTCACAACTGGCTCTTCCTCACTCCTACAAGATGTTATTCCTCATTGCCCTATACATGAAATCACAGCTTCCCTGTCATCATCAATATTTAACAATTCATCAAAATATTCCCTCCATCTTCCTGATAGCTCTTACTCTTCATTTAATAACTCTCCTCTCCTATTTGTAACTATCAAATCCATTCGTTCCCTAGGCTTCCTCAACTTATTAATCTCACTCTAAAAATTTTCTTTTTTTCTTTACTGATAACATCTCACCCACTCTCTCATTTTCTCTTTTTTATATTGCTTCACCACTCTCTTAACCTCTCTTTTTCCTTTCCATATACTCCTCCCTCCTTGCATCACTTCTACTTTGTTAAAACCTCTCACATGCTAACTTTCTCTCCCTCACTACTCTCTTTACATCATAATTCCACCATTTGCTCTTCTTCCCTCCCGCACCCACTTTCCTGTAACCACAAACTTCTGCTGAACACTCTAACACTACATTCTCAAACCTACCCCATACACCTTCGACCCCATTGCCTATACTCTCACTAGCCCATCTATCCTCCAATAGTTGTTTATATCTTACACTAACTGCCTCCTCTTTTAGTTTATAAACCTTCACCCTCTCTTACTTACTGCTTCTATTTTCCTTGTATCCCATCTACCTTGTACTCTCACTGTAGCTACAACTAACAAGTGATCTGATATATCTGTGGCCTCTCTTTAAACATGTACATCCTGAAGTCTGCCCAATAGTCTTTTATCTCCCAATACGTAGTCCAACAAACTACTGTAAAGTAAAAGGACACAAGTGCAACTAATGTGACATTTTTACTGTGGCAACGTTTCGCTCTCCAGGAGCTTTATCAAGCTGTTACAAACAATACATGGACACAGGGTATATATAGGCTCAGAGTGAGCCTGTATATACCCTTCTCTATCCAGCTTCCAATAGAAATATTTGTCTAGCCTATTTTTATGTTACCCAAGTAATAGCTTTTATATCCTTTTACTCATGTACGAGTTAATTGTTCTAACATATTGTACTACTACTACTACTTATATCACTACTACTACTACTACTACCACTAGTATTGCACTTCACTCTGAACCTATATATACCCTCTGTGTCCACGTACTGTTTGTAACGGCTTGACACAGCTACTGGAGAGCGAAACGTTGCCACAGTAAAACTGTCACATTACTTGCACTTGTGTCCTTTTATTTTACATATTGTCTGTAATTCTACCAATATTATTACAACAAACTACTGTCATTACTTCCTGTATCACATCTTTCATACTTATCCTCTTCTTCTTAAAATATGCATTACCTATAAACATTATCATATACACCTGGCACCCTAAACTTACCTACCACACCCTCTCTAAATGTTTCTGCTACTTTAGCATTCAGGTCCCCTACCACAATTACTCTCTCACTTGGTTCAAAAGTTCCTATACAGTCGCTTAACATCTCCCAAAATCTCTCTCTCTCTCTTCTACATTCCTCTCTTCTCCAGGTACATACACAGTTATTATGACCAACTTTTTGCATCCGACCTTTATTCTAATCTACATAATCCATGAATTTATTCATATATATTTCCTCTTCTCCTTCCATAACTGGTCCTTCAACATTATTGCTACTCCTTCCTTAGCTCTAACTCTCTCAGATACTCTTCACTTAATTCCATTTATTTCTCCACTCTAAACTCACAAAAAAAAGGCACAATACCGTGACTGGAACGATACACAAATAACCCGCACATGAAAGAGAGAAGCTTATGACGACGTTTCGGTCCGACTTGGACCATTGACAAAGTCACATGGTCACAATGGTCCAAGTCGGACCGAAACGTCGTCGTAAGCTTCTCTCTTTTATGTGCGGGTTATTTGTGTATCTAAAACTCACCTACATCCTTCAGCATTGTTTTACTTAGAACCAGGACATCCAACTTCTTTTCACTCCTAGCATTAGCATTCACCTTTTTCTTATCCACACTACATCCACACACATTCAAGCATCCCAATTTTATATAGTTTTTCTTCTCTTTTTTAGTATTTTCTACAGAAGAAGGGGTTACTAGCCCTTTGTTCCCATACAACACACATGGTTTACGGAGGAAAGATTCTTTTCCACTTCTCCATGGAGAATAGAGTAAATAAAAAGGACCAGGAGGGGTGTTAATGTTGCAGTTTAAAAACTGTAGTGTAAAGCACCCTTCTGGCAAGACAGTGATGGAGTGAATGATGGTGAAAGTTTTTCTTTTTCGGGCCACCCTGCCTTGGTGGGAATCAGCCAGTGTGATAATAAAAAAAAAAGGGCCAAGAAGTTTTGGCACAGAAGACAGAGTAAAATAGATGTTTTGAATGTTTTACATGTGTGAATGTGTACATGTGTGAATTTTGTTCATGTGGGGAATTTTGGGAATTTTGTGAAGGGGTACAGGGGGTGAATGGGGTTCAGTGGTGAATGTGTAATGTGTGAATGGGTTCTTTTTTGGGGGTGTCTTGGGCCCAATAAATGAAAAACTTTTTATTTTAGGCTTAAATAGCTTGTGTTTCTTGCCCCAATAGGCAAACTAAAAAAAAAATTTTATTTTAAAAAATTCTGCAAAATTTTATTGTTTAACTAAAGGGAAAAAATATTTCCTTGTGTTTGTTTTTTATTAAATTTTATTGGGTTATATAAAATATATTTACTTTTGGGTTAGGGGCATTAAATTAGGGTTGTTATAAAAAAAAGGGTTTTTTAATTTTTCCCAAAGGGTTGGGTTTTTGGGCCAAAAAACATTATTTTTTTCTTTAACATAAAAAAAAATTTTAAATTTTAAAAATAAAATTTTAGAAAGGACTTAAATTTTTAAAAAAGTTTTTGTAAAATTTACCTTTTTACCTATTCGGCACGACATTTTAAAATTAAAAATTAAAATTATATATATATATATATATATATATATATATATTTTATTTATTATATATTATATAATTTATAAATTATATATAGGAAAGGGGTCCCCTTGGTGTAAATTTTGGGACCACAGCCTCGGAGAAGTGGAAAAAAGGCTTCAAGGAAAAAATATTTGGTTTTCTTCCTGAACCCGTTTGAATTTTCCACTTCCCCTCCCCACCCCCATCTTTAAACTTTTTTTTTTACCTAGGAATTTTTATTACAAAATAGGGCACAGAAGTTTTAAAAGGTACATTGTTGATATAAAGGGCATATCGGTACAGTTGTTACGGTGTATCCCCGATTATAGGCAAAAAATTTTCCCCAGCTCCGAGCTGGGGCGTGTGCCCAAAATGCAGCTGGCTTTCCCTTTAAAACCCCCGACTGACCCGCGGAACAGAAACTAGTCCCCTGGGTCCTAGTTCCCTGTGAGTCTTTTTCCCGCCCTTTAAAGGAAATTAGAGCACTTTTTCCCCCATGGCCAAGGGTTTTGGGGCCCTAGGGAACAAACATATAATGAGGGCAAGTTCCCCCATATTTTGATTTTTGGGGGACCCCCTGAGTGGCAGGCCGCCCCTTTCCTCCGGGTGTTTGGAGATAGGTATCAGCCAAGGTAGATGCCATGTATGTCCCACACCCCTGTTTCCCATCGTCCGGTTGAAGGGTGTCCCCATCTGGACGCTTCTGGTCCCATCAGTTCTGCATAGTTGAGGTGGCTCTTATGTTGGGTCCAGTGTTGTGAGGCTCCTCTTGAAATGTTTTTAACTCTCATGTTTGCAATTTTTTCCCTCGGTTTTAGGCCCCAAAAGCCATGGTACCGAATCGGTTCTGCTGCTTCCGCCTCAAATACACCTGTGTTCGGCGAGAATAGGGGGGCAAGTCGGGGGAAACCCCGATGCGGTGGTTGTGGGCGAGGCGTGTCCCAAGACTGGATTTGGGGAAAGTCAAAAAAAAGTCCCCAGCATGGGGGCTCCCCTGCCGGAGGCGGGCTTTATTTTCCCCTGACCACTCTAAAGCTTGTTGAGGCAATATTTTCCACTATTGGACCATCCCAGTGCGAGGGGTTTGTAGTTTTGGGGGGGGAGAGGTCGGGTTTCAGAGCCCGTTAGATTATCCCAGTCTTCTCGTAATGAATTTTTGGGCCTGGATTCCAATCTTTTCCCCAAAAGTTCGGAGAATCGCTCTACAAGCTCTTGGATGCAATACCGAGGAAGAAAAACAGGAAACGCAATCTGTGATGATTGCGGACCCAATGCCTCCCAGTCTGACGGAAGTGTTGCTTGGTTCCCTGCCCCTCTTTAGAGTAAGGTTAAGTACTTCGTTAAAAAAACTGCCTCGCTTTCTGTCATATTCGTGCGTTATAAAGGGTTTCATATGAAGGTGCATCTTAGGAAATTGAACCTGGGCAGACAATGCCTTGTGAGAAAAGGTACAAGGCATCGTGGGGGTCCAGTTGCCTTTCGTTGTTCCATTCTCCTTTAAATCTTCCCAATTTCTTCTGAGAATTGTTCAATGGCATTTCTTCCCCAGGTGCCTAGCAAGAACTATTTGTGGGGGCAATGCGTGCTCCTGGTAGTTTTGATTCACGATTTATCATTGTTTACTGCTGAGATGTTTCACATTTGGATGGATTAAAGGGTGGAACCCCTTTCCTGTCCCCCGGCATTACCTGTGTAAGGTATTTGGAGGGATCCCTTTTTACCCGTTTGTGTTTCCATCATTAGGGAACCCGAAGTTTAGCTCGCTGGCGTTTACGTGATTTTCCCCAATGCTTACAGAAGAGAAATGGTTGGGAAAAAGGGAAACTCCTTGTTGGACACCCTCGATTATATATAATTATTTATATATTTAAAATATTTTTTATATATATTATTTATTTTTTATATTTTTATATATATATTATAATTATATATAAATATATATATTATATATATTATATATATAAATTATAATATATATATATATATATATTTTATATTTTATATATATATTATATATTAATAGTATAAACTTGCTTCGGGGAAAACTCAAGGTTCTCTTGAAGCTGTTTTGAGAATTTTTCTCCTACCACCCCTATATTCAATATATTTTATTTAGAGTAAAATACATTGAAAAACATTCACAAAAATACAATAGAAAGTAAAACAACATAGAAAACATCTCAGAGCTACATCTCGAATACTTCGTCCAGCTCCCCGGCGGTGGGCCGCGTGCCCAAAATGCTGCAGGCTTTTCCCTTTCTGGATCGCGACACTAAATCTCTGAAAGAGGAAGCGGGTTAGCCCGTGGTCCTTGGTTTTCTATGATGAGCTTTTCCCCCAAAGCTCTTTGAGGAACTTTAGAGCACACTTGCCCCATGCTCCAAGGGTCTCCGACCCTATTGGGATAAAGTTATAGAAAGGGAAAAGGTCTTCTATTTGCGATTTCTGGGTCTCCTGTGGTGGCAGCTTCCCACCCTCCTTCCACTACGGCGTATGGCAAGTAGGTGTCTGCCAATGTGGCGGCACAGGTTTTAGTCCCAGGCAATTGCTTTCCATCCTTCCAGGGTAGCATAGTGGCTCCATCGGGACGTTTTTGACTTCCGTCAGACCTCTGCATTTGGGGTTCCGTTGAGCTGGGCAACGGGCTGTGGCGAGGCTTCTCTTTATGATGTCATTGACCTCCTCATGCCTGGCATACTTCCCTTCTGCTGTGTGACACACGAGACTATGAAGTCCGAATTGATCAGCTGTCGCCCTGCCGCAAAACACCTATGTTCGGTGAGGATGGGGCGGCTAGGCGAAGAGCAACACCAATCCGAACGGCCTGTGGGTCTAGTCGAGTGCCCAAGGAGGAATTGGGAACAGCTAACAGGAAATCTCCTGAGTGTGGTGCCTTCACTGCCAGGAGACGAGCTTTGTCCTTTCCTGAAGCGTTGTGAGCATTGTGTTGGCGATTTTTTTCAGGGATCGGTTTGTTCCAGTAGGACTTTTGTGCTTTTTGGAAGGAGCTGGTTACTGGAGGATCTGTAAGGGTGTCCACCGCATCGTGCTTCAGTAACTGGGGTCTTGAGCTCTACCACGTCTCTCAGCGTTGAGGACGATCTTCTGACTAATGCATGGAAGCCAAACACGATGACAGAAATGCAGGTAAAGCACTGCGTTGTTTTGCGCCCCTATCCTCCCAGTCCCCTGGAGGTTGCGATCCCATTGCTCGTATTCTAGTGACAGGTTCAGGCCTTCTTAAAGGTTGACCAGGTTTATATTATGTATAAATATATATTATATATATATATACTATATTATATATATATATATATATATATATATATATATATTATTTAATATATATATATATTTTATATATTATATTATATATATATATGTATGTATATATATATATTATATATATATATAATATATATATAAATATATATATATATATATATATTTATATATATATATATATATATATATATATATATATATATATATATATATATATATATATATATATGTATGTATATTATATAAATATTATATATATATATAAAATTTTATATATATATATATATATATAATATATATATATATATATATATATATATATATATATATATTTTATATATATATATTTTATATATATATATTTTAATATATATATATGTGTGTATATATATAAATAAATATATATATATATATATTATATTTTAAAATATATATATATATAAAAATTTATATATATCAATAACAACACTGCGACTAGCCGAGGATTGGAACCCTTGTTGATTTAGCCTGCCTAACGCTCTAACCAATGGGATCATACATTCCTACAAGAATAACGCACCCAGCAGAGCTAGGTGTTGTACCGTGATCCGAGGACATTCGATGGTGTGGGTGCTTCAGGGCTCGGTTCATCCTCCTCCTCATTTGGTGTACTAGCCTCCACGAGCAGTATTTTATATTATTGTAACCACGAACAAGTGGTACTGGCATCAGTGAGTAAGAGATAAAGGAAAGTTGATAAATTACAGAAGGAAGTTAGGGTAAGATATAAGCAACTGTTGCAAGAAAGGTCCTGAACGAACAGACAATGGAGTTAGGAGGTGTTTTAAGAATAGTGTAGAGTGAGCAGCAGACGTTTTTGAATATTAGGGTAAGTGCAGGAAAGAAGAGAAGTGACTGGAGGAATGTCGAGATAGAGTAGCATGATAGAGTGGCATGATAGAGTGACATGTTAGAGTGGCATGTTAGAGTGGCATGTTAGAGTGGCATGGGAGAAAATTTTAGCATATGAGAAGTTTTTGCACAGAAGAAAGAATACTTATAAGGAGAGTGTAGTAATGGAGAGTAAAATAGAGGTTAAGAGAAGGGTGAGGTAGTATGAAAGAGCATAAATGAGAGAGTGGGTAAAGTTTTCTCAACACGTTTTACATAGAATGATAAAATGTTTCGTAATGATATTAATAAGTTGAAAGTCCATGCAACGAAAGGATTTAACAGTTAAATAGAAAACAGGGGAGTTATTACTTTGGGAGGAAGTATTGCTAAATGTTGATGAAGGGAGGGAGGCAGTGATTTCATGAAGTAGGCACAGTTGTATATAATCTTTAAGCTAGTGGGGGGGGAGGTGCGTGAGGCTGAGTAGAATGATAGGGGGTAAAGTAGCTGGGACTGATGGGATCCAAAAAAAAAATATATATGAAGGTAGTGATATAGTTTTGGAGTGGTGGATGCATTTTGTTCAGAAAATGTATGAAAGGGATGAAGGTACTTAAGGATTGGCAGAGAACATGTGTAGTTACTTTATGTAAAGGAAAAGAAGGCAAAAGATAGTGTAAGAATTATAGGGGAATAAGTCTGTTGAATATATCTGGTAAAGAGTATGGTAGAGTTATTATTGAAAGAATTAAGAGTAAGACGGAGAGCAAGATAGCAGATGAACAAGGAGGCTTTAGGAAGGTTAGGGGGTGTGTAGATCAAGTGTTTACAGTGAATTATATAAGTGAATAATATTTAGATAAAAGTAAGGAAATTTTCATTGCATTTATGGATTTAGAAAAGGCATATGATACGGTGGACAGGGAAGCAGTGTACCAGATGCTGCAAGTGTATAGAATAGGTAATAGGTTACATAAAGCAGCAAAAGTTTTTGTGAGAATAGTGAGGCTCAGGTTAGGTTGTGCAGTAAATGTTGCCCTTTGACATTGATGTCACCATAGATGATATTTATAGATGAGGTTGTAAAACAAATAAATGCCAGGGTGTTGGGGAGAAGTGTGGGTTTAAAAGATGAAGAATCTAATACAAAGTGGGAAATTGTCACTGTTGATTTCGCAACATACACACACACACACACACACACATACGTATATACATGTACTGCAATGGATCAGAGAATACCTGACGGAAAGGCATCAGCGAGTCATGGTACGTGATGAGGTGTCAGAGTGGGCGCCTGTAACAAGCAGGGTCCCACAGGGGTCAGTCCTAGGACCGGTGCTGTTTCTGGTATATGTGAATGACCTGACAGAAGGAATAGACTCAGAAGTTTCCCTGTTTACAGATGATGTGAAGTTAATGAGGAGAATTCAGTCAGAGGAGGACAAGGCAGGACTACAGTGGGATTTGAACAGGCTGCAGACCTGGTCCAGCAACTGGCTCCTGGATTTCAACCCCACCAAATGTAAAGTCATGAAGATCAGAGAAGGGCAAAAAAGGCCGTAGACAGAGTCCAATCTAAGTGGCCAAAGACTACAAACATTACTCAAGGAAAAGGATCTTGAGGTGATTATAATACCGAGCACATTTCCTGAGGCACACAGGCCCATGATGGAGTATGTAGCAGCTTGGAGTCCACGTCTGGTCAAGCACGTCAAGAAATTAGAGAAAGGGCAAAGGTTTGCAACAAGACTTGTCCCAGAGTTGAGGGGGTATGTATTACAACCCAGGAGTCCCAAAGGCCTGTTATCCTGGGTGTAAAGGGAGCAAAATAAGCACAGCAGAAAACTTTTGACTCATATTATCCTTCAACAATTTAGAACAGAAGTATAAACACTATATACAACAATAGGTATTAGTGCACTCCACGGTAAGCAAGGCAGAACAGAAGCCACTAGAGAGCAGACCGTGCTTCAACCAGCTCTAGAATGAGAATGACAAGGACAGACAGGAGAGTGGTACCCACATCGCCTCTGCGATTGCCAAAACCATCTTCTCATTGGCTGGAACCTGGGTACTGGTTGAACGACGGGGCCCCATCGTCAACCCTTAGTCCCCTGGTTCGCTGGTTGGGGGAGATAGCCTGTAAATAAGGGTGTGTACATGCGCCGAATAAAGGTTACATACTCTTTGCATTTGGAGAGAGTAAAGCAATTAGACCTGACGACACTGTAGGACAGGGGGTGACGGGGGGGATTGATAACAACATATAAAGTACTGAGACTAATCGACAAGGTGGACAGAGACAGGATGCTCCAAAGATGGGACACAACAAGGGGTCACAATCGGAAGTTAAAGACTGTGGTGAGTCATAGGGATGTTAGAAAGTACTTCTTCAGTCGTAGAGTTGTCAGGAAGTGGAATAGTGTGGAGAGTGATATAGTGGAGGCAGGACCCATACACAACTTTAAGAAGAGGTTTTTGAAAAAGCTCATGGAGCAGGGAGAAAGAGGACTTAACTGCGACCAGTACAGAGCAGGGGCAGGAGGACCCCTGCAGCCACCATTAGGTGAGTACGTGCAGCATTTCACCCGACCCAGTGTATAATGCGAGTGGAAATGTCACGGACGTGTCACGCATAGAAAAAAATTTCTTCCCAAATTTTAGAAAAATCTAAAAAAATTCTGATTTGTAAAACCCCTATATTCATTTTCAAATCGAAAATTTGGGTTTTTTTTTTTTTATGGGGGAAACTTGATTTTTTTTCATTTCCTCACCCACAAAACATTTTTTAATTTAAATTTTCCCAAACATTTGAATATAAATTTTGTTGGTTAAAATCTCTAATGAATAAACGAACATTAAGCTCTTCTCCACTTCTTTTAATGTCTATGTTTTTCCTTAAAAAAAACTTTTTTAAATATTTTAGGCCCCGGGGGGCCCTGGGGGGCTAAAGTCCCGTTTCACACACGGGGGCCCGGGTTCAAACCCCCGGCGGGGGGAAAAAATTTTCCCGGACCTTTTCCCTTTTCACCTGTTGCCCTTTTCCCCTAGCAGCAAATAGGAAACCTGGGGGTTAGTGGGACTGGTGGGGGTTTGCATCCTGGGGGAAAAAGTTTAAGGGGGCCCCCAAATTGGAAATAAGTTAGCGCCCTGATGACGCAGGGACTTTTTTTGGGTTTTACCCCTGGGGGGGCAAAACCCTCCGGGGTTAAAAATCCGAACGAAATCTTATCTTTCTTTCTTATTTTTTCTTATCTTTTACTTTTACCAAGTTTTTAAAGGCACTTTGTTTTTAAAAATTTTCTTCAGTGGGAGAAAAAGGGTTTAAGGAATTTTTCCTTGGTAAGGGAAAAACCAACAAATTCTTGGTTAAATATGATTATTTGCCCTTTTTTTTTAATAGAAAAATGTTTTTTTTTAACAATTTTAAAGGTTTTTATCGAGAAAATATTTTGGGTATTTTAGAATATTAGCGTTTCAAAAATACGCAAAATTTCTAAAAATAATTTATGGTGAGTAAAGAAATCGTAAAAACCACGAGTGCAAACAAAATTGGTATTGGTGGGGTTCGAACTCAGGGAAGTGATCCATGAAACTCCAGGCCAGTACAAAACCCAGGGGGCCAGCTGGTTACAAAAACCCCACTGGGCCACTGGAATAAATAATCCACTGGGCCAGGGGCCCTATAATAACCCACTGTGCCAGTGGTACAAAAACCCACGGGGGCCAGAGGGCTAAAATTTCCCCAACGGGGGCCAGCTGGCTATAAAAACCCCACTGGGCCAGCGGGTACAAAAAACCCACGGGGCCGCTGGCAAACAAACCCCCAAATGGGCCAGTGGCTAAAATTTAAACCCGGGGGCCGGGGCTATAAAAACCCAAAGGGGGGCCCAAGCTGGCTACAAAAACCCCTGGGCCAGCGGCTCCCAATAACCCACTGGGCCGCTGGTATAAAAACCCACGGGGCCCAGCTGGCTAAAATTAACCCACTGGGCCAGCGGCTTTTCAAACCCCCACTGTGCCAGTTTGGTATTTTTCCCCAACGGGGACCAGCTGGCTACAATAATTTTCTTTCCAATGGGTTATATTTATACACCATGGGGAAGGGGGTCACAGTGGGGACCCATGCAAACCCTTTCCCTTTAGGGCTGTACAAATTTTCCCCTGGGTTAGCTAAAATTGATTTTTGGGCCAAAGTTTGGCCCAGTGGGTTTTTGGGAGCCAGTGGCCCTTTTGGGTTTTTTGTACCCAGCTGGCCAGGGGGTTTTATGTACTGGCCGGGGAGTTTTATGGTTAAATTTTCTAAAAGTTCGAGCCCCCCCCTTACCTTGGGTTTTTTAAATATGAATAAGGATGAAAAAAGTTTTAAACTCTGTCTTGTTGTTTTTAATATTGAAATATAAGAACAGCTATTAGCTGGTTTTCTTTATTTTTTAAAATTTTTTAATTTTGGTTCCTATTAATTAATTTATAATTAGGGTTTTCCTTTTAAAATTAATTTATAATTATGGTTCCAAAATTAATTCCCATGGTCTGAAATTATGATTTTTTTTAAATTTTTTTAGTTTTTTTTTCTGTTTGGGATCTTACATATTCTTGGGCGTTTGATTGAAAATATTGAACCATTTTGCTCTATCACGTAAGGACTTTGAAAAAAAATAAAAATTTAAATGTTAATAAAAAAATGTAAATTTTTTAAAAAAATGTTTTTTTAATTAAACATTTGGCAGAAAATTGTGAAAATTTTTTTTCATAAGTCCTAATTTGATGTTGAGTGGTGGCTGGGGAATTTTTTTGGGGGGTTCAACTAGGGGGGGGGCCAAATTTTTTGACGGTGTAAATTTCCGGGAAAAGACGGTTAGGTAAGGCTCGTCAGGAAAGGCAAATGTTTCCTAAAGGGGGTTTCTTAGTCAGATGTTTGCCCCACCCGGGAGCTTTTGGTCTTTGACCGGGGCCCTTCCCCCTGGCTACCGGTCCACCCCTTTAAAAATTATGGTCTTTTATAACCTTTTTTTAACCCGGGTAAGAAGCTGGTCTTGGGGGCCCGGGGTTTTCTCTTTCCCAAAGTGCTGACTCTCTCCCCTTAATTACCCCAAAAAGGACACAAAAAAAGGATACGGGGGTTATCCCCCTTAAAGGCCCTAGTAGGAAAACAATAATTTTAAAAAAATCCCCCAAAAATGAGAAGATTGTGTTTTTTGGTAGTTGATTGCGGGTTATTAGTGTTTTCTTTTTGGATTTTTGGGCCCAAAATTTGACAAGCTTTTAATTGAAAATTTACCACTTTCTCTTTTAAATTATGTTAAAACAAAAAGGAAAAGTAACTTTTTCCTTTAAAATTTGAAAACCCTTGATGGGATATGGAGGGAATAAAAACACAGTGAATCACTATTTTCCCAAATTTTACCGAAAAAGATCCTTTGGCCCAAAAAAAAAAAAATCATTCGACCAGTGTTTTTAAGTCATTTTAAAAGGGACAATGAGTAAATTGTTCAAACTTAAGGGGGAAATTTAGCTGTTAAGAAAACCGGGGTAAAGAGTTTTGGTAAAATTTTTTTTAAAGCAGAAAAAAGGGTAAGAGGAAAAAAAGGAAAACCGGGGAAACAATGGGGAATTTTTAAAAAGTGGGATTGAAGCTTGTATGTGAACGTCGCATAGGGAACGTTTTATTGTAGTTATTTTTTTTTGAAAAGGCATTTTGACAGAGTGGTTAGGAATGTTTTAAAATTTACATTTTTTGCGATTTTGTGTGGAAAGGAAAAATGGTCACTAAAACCATTTAAAGGGTTTTTTTTTTGGGGAAAATTTGAAGCTCAGGGAGGGTGGGGAGGGGGGATTTTTTTCCAGTTAAACATTTATTTAGATGGAGTTTTAAAAGAAGAAAATACAAAAGTGTTTGGAGACGTTGAACAAAAAATTAAAAGAAACTAGTTTACAAAAGCAGAAGTTTTCCAGGTGCCCGGGTTTCCAACTATTCTCTTCCTGGGGGAAATTTTAAAAAATAAAGTTGCAAAAGGCTGGTAAAGGGGGATTTTGGAGGATGAAAAAATGTGGGAAAAATTAAAAATTTAAAAACATAGAAAAGAACAAGGTAAGGAGAGAAACAAAAAGGTTTATCTTTTAGTACTTTTTGTAAAACAGAATAAAAGGGAAAGGATAAAGATGGATGGTGAATTTAAAGGATTTTGTATTTGGTATTTAACATGTTAAAAGGGGAGTGTGAGGTTTTAAAAGGGTTTGTTTTGGGGAAAAGAGGGCCGAAGTCAGTATTAAAAATCGTGTCTGGGGGAAAGGATCGTTTGAGGGAGTTTTAGTCTTAGAGAGGATGGAGCAAAATATAAAGGCTTGGGGGGGATAAAAAATTTTTTGGTGAAGAGAAGGGGGGGGTTTGGGGGTCGTTCCCCAGGAAAGACTGGAAGGTGGAGTAAAAAGGGAAAATTTTTAAAGCTACGTAACCCCCAGGGCATATAACCAAATTGAAAAATTTTAAACCCCTTGACTATTAAACCCCTAGGCATATAACCACTAGAAAAATATTTAACCCTTGACTTTTTAACCCCTTTGACATATAAACCCCTAGGGCATATAACCACTAGACTTTTAACCACTAGAAATTTTTAAAAACCCCTAGACTTTTTTAACCCCTAGACATTTAAACCCCAAAACATATAACACTAGGGCATTTAAACCCCTAGAAAATTAAAACCCCTAGACATATAACACTTAAATATTCACTAGACATATAACCACTAGACAAAATTTAAACCCCTAGACTTATTAAACCCCTGCATATAACCCCCTAGACATATAAACCCCTAGAATTAACCACTAGAATATAAAAAACTTGGGCATAACCATAGGGGAAAAATAAAACCCTAGACTTAAACCCCCCCGACAAAAACCATTGTCTATAACCACTGAATTTAACCAATTTGACATTTTAAAAACCCCTAGACCATAAAACCCCTAGAATATAAACCCCTAGACATATAACCACTAGACATTTAAACCCCTGACAATAACCCCTAGACATATAACCATTGAAATATAACCACTAGACTTTTAACCACTAGAATTATAACCACTAGACATATAACCACTGACATATAACCCCTAGCATATTAACCCCTAGACATTAAACCCCTAGAATGTAACCCCCACATTTTGGGCGTTTAACCCTTTTGATGTGTTTCAGATGAATTGGTCATTTGCTTTTAAATACAAAAGGGTGGGCAATTTTTTCTCGATTTAAAATTTTGAAAAAAAATTTTCAGGAAAAAAATTAAAATATGGACTTTTAATATTAAAACCAGGCCTGAGAGAGCAGGTTACAGCATAAATTTGGGAAATGGTTTTTTTTGACCAGACGAAAATGTTTGTGGGAAACAAGGGAAATTTTCATGAAGAGATTCAGGAAAACTGGTTTTCCCAGACCTGATTTTTCGAAAGGGAAAAAGGAGGTCACCACTCGCTTGACCATCTTAAAATTTGGGTGTCACCTCCTTTAGCAAGGGCATTAATGAATTTATGGTGAATTCATTTTCCCTTTTTTTTTTTAAGGGGGGGGGGTCACCGTACCACTGTGAGGGACGGTTGTTGGGTATTTAAAAAATTTCAAATTTTCCCAAAATTTATAAAAACAGAAAAAACACAATTTTTTTGTGTGCTGTAGACCTTCCATAAAGGATTGCAGGAATTCCAAAGTATGTTTAAAAAAAGTTAAAGGGGGGCCGGGAAAAAAAACGTGCAGGGTGTGGTGGAAAATTTTTTCCCTTTAGCCTTTCTTCCCTTTTCTCGTTCCTCGAGGTGGCCCGTGTGACCTCGGGAGTCCCCAGTTGGTGCTTTACCAAGGTGGGTAGAAAGAGGTTTCTTTTTTGGGGTTTCCCTCATCTCAGGACGGAAAGGGCCCCAAAACTTTTCTTATGCCCCCTTACTGCCATTTCTAAAATTTAAAAATCTCAAACATAGAAATTTTAGATCTAAAATCACGCTGGCCTGTAAAATTGAGTTTTTTTAATATGTTTTTTTGGGTTTACGTTTTCACAAGTCAAAAGGCACTTAATTAGCCCTTCCCTTTGCCATCATTAGAAAAAATAAGCTTTTAAAGGGCCGGCTCTTTTTGCTAGCCCAGTATGACCCGCAGGAAACTGTCTACCCTGAACCTAACATGACGTAGGACGCACGGCTCCATACCGTGGGTAGCGCACAGGGAAATGGGCTTTGTCCCTGACCATCAATTTGAAGTGTGCTCAAACATCTAGTCCAAATGGGCGTGTGAGTGTATCGATGACGCAGTGAAGTTTCTCGTGGATTTCTGGGATTCTGAGCAAGAATGCATAACCAGTGGCTTGAACTGTGACCTCTCTGGTGTTACTCGCGCGTGGATTAAAGCAGGCTGAGTGTTGCCTATAGTGACTGGGTAACATTCAGATACGACGATCATTCAATATTTACCAGGAAAGAAGTTAAAAGTCGTCTTGCGCTGGAGTCTCTAGTACCTCTACACCGAGTACCCAGGTAAACAAAACTTGGGGCGCTTAAGTCAATTTTTTCCACCTTTTTTATGAAGTAGATTGCACTCTATATGCTTGTGCAAGGTAAATAGTGAGCCAATGATGTACAGTGGTGTTGATGTAAAGATTAATGGGAGTCAGTCCCAGTGTAATGATTCCTGCACAGAGTAAGCACTCACTTGTCACCTTTAAGCTCTACTCAGTGACTGTGATGAGAGTAAGACACATGTGCAACATCTGGGTATCTTTATTGTAGACGTTTCGCCATCCAGTGGTTTTATCAATACAAATTCCAGGACATAACTTGAAGACAGTAGAACTATGTACAGAAGATGAGGTAATCAGTCCCTCAACCTAGGAGTAGGTGCGAACCGCACCATAGTCGTGGAGATTCTGAAGCAGAAGAAAGAATCCTGGCGCTTATATAGTAACGTCAGGTGAAGCAGACGAGGGCAAATTCACTGGTAGGCGGGATTCCCCAGTGGAAGTAGGTCCTTCCCAAAGAGATGGGTTAGTTGTAGTAGTAGTGGTCGTAGTCGTGAAGGTTATGTACATGTCCTCAGAATTAAGATTCCATGATGATGAGGACATGTACATAACCTTCACGACTACGACAACTACTACTACAACTAACCCATCTCTTTGGGAAGGACCTACTTCCAATGGGGAATCCCGCCTACCAGTGAATTTGCCCTCGTCTGCTACACCTGACGTTACTATATAAGCGCCAGGATTCTTTCTTCTTCTTCTTCTGGTACACCAGAGCACTGCTTACTCACGATGCATTACTCTAACAGAGTAAAGATAAAACCAGCGAGTGGCACAACCAATGAGTCGTCCAAACTAGCACTTGCAGCTGTCGTTAGTGGCAGGCTGCAAGTCAAATGTAATGCGATTTTATCGCTCAAAGAGGCCTTTGTTGTCGTCTGTACAGACGACACAGAGGCTGAGAAACTACTTACCACTACTGCTACTACCACTCTACGAGACCAGGGATTTCTTGTCTTGACTTCCCCAGCACTGAGGGCCAGGAGAACTATGTTCCTCAAGCGACTCGACAACCTTATCACTGTACAGGCCACTGAAGAAATCAAGTCATCTATCGAAGCAAAGAACCCTTGGGCCAAGGTGGACTTCATTACTAAAATACCTAATGCTTCATCCATGCTGAAGGTCACCTTCAGTGACGTCAACATGGCAGCCAGAGCTCTCGCTGAGGGCCTGGCTATTCACTACTTCCACATCAACCCAGCCATCATCGAAGCAGAGAAATTCCAACATATCTCACAGTGCTATAATTGTTACTCATACTTACACACCACAAATGATTGTCCTACCAAGGACAAGAAGTTCTGCTCCACCTGTGGCCGTGAGGGTCATGACTTCAAGAATTGCACTACTGCTTCACCACCTAAATGCTTGAACTGCAAGAATGACCACCATACTCTTGCTGCCAGGTGCCCTACCAGAAGAGACATACTCAAGAAACAACAACAACAAAAGAAACCCAACCCACAAGCAACCACATATTCTGCTATCGCCAAGCTTCAAGCAGACACTACCAAGATACTACATGCCACGCAAGCTGCTCCCACCACTTCCCTGCCAGCACCTACTGCCGACTCCACCAAGATTCTTTGTTGCATTATGTATGCTCATGTACAGAATGCAGCTGAGCCTGGTTCCTTCAACACCACCATCAATGAACTTTTCAAACTAAATAATATGCCTGGCCTCACATTCCCTGCATCACCACCTTCCACTGAGATCCTAAAATCTACTGCAAATATTACCAGCATCACCGCTGCTCCACCGCTGTCACAACCTCCACTAGACACAGAGATGGACCAATCAGAGACCTCTGAGACGTCGGCAAAACCCACCAATGAGAGTCCACTACCGCTTTCATCCACTGCTAGAGCAACTGACCAGTCGGAAATCTCGCCTTCACCAGTTCAGCCACCAGCCAAGAAAGCAAAAACACAAGACACTGCGGATGCACCTCACGGTGCCACTGTCACTGACACTGCTGCACCACAACAAGTCCGATATCTGAAGGGTGTATACTTCTACACAACCAAGGAATATAAGAACACAATGCTGTCTTCAGAAATCCATCATCACCTCCAGGACGGAACAGTCAAGTATACCTACGACCAAACTGCTACATACACCACTGCAGACATGACCAGACTACTCACTGCCAAAACCCAACACCTTGTGGAAGTCAAGTACACCTCAAAGAGGAAATTCAGGATGCTTCAGAATAGGGACCTTGAAGACGGTACCCTCGTCTAGCACGACTATCCATGACCATTCACCCAGCACTTTGCTGTCCGCTAAAGCTGGGGTGTGGCTCCAATCAACCCTGTAACTGCTGCCTCTGCCCGACTGCGCTTCTCTTTGGGGAAGTCAGCGCAAGATAGAAGAAGACGACATCCTCCAACCGGAGGGCCAAGAAAGAAGAAAGATGATTATCGTCACCCCCCACCCGGGGGGCCACTGCCGGGTCACCATCTGGAGAAGACCTGGGCCAGAAGGACCTGCGAATCAACATGAATGAAAATGAACACCAACACATGACACTCCACACAGGAGAGCACAGCGCTAGCACGATCGACACCATGCATTGCCCTTCTAGGGCATGGTTGGTGCCAGAGCCCGAGTTTGTACCTTACAAGATGAGGGGGTACTTGTGCCTCCTCCCATGGGAGATTTAGGTCTCAGACACTCCCTAGACAGGGAGCCAGTGCCGGGCCACCACTTGGAAGGGCCCGGGCCGGGAAAATACCGGCGAATCTTTAACAACAATCTTCTGCTTCAGAATCTCCACGACTATGGTGCTGTTCGCACCTACTCCTAGGTTGAGGGACTGATTACCTCATCTTCTGTACATAGTTCTACTGTCTTCAAGTTATGTCCTGGAATTTGTATTGATAAAGCCACTGGATGGCGAAACGTCTACAATAAAGATACCCAGATGTTGCACATGTGTCTTACTCTCATCTTGTCGGTATTATATACCATTTGTACACAACCACTCAGTGACTGTGTTGGGTTACTCGGCATGGAAATGAACCAGGTATCAGGTGTCTTCAAGACATCAGATTGGTAAGTAGCTAGTGTTTATTATACTTGGTATGACAGTTCACTTGTGGAGGGAATGGGCTGACCAGCGTATTCTGGGTGACAAAGATGGCTCTAATTAACAGAGATGTTCAACCACAAGTAAGAAAGAAAAACTCGACAAATAGACCTGGCCCTCGAGGATTTGATCACAGGTCCCGTGTGTGTCAGGCCTTGTTTTATACTATTCAACCACAGTAATTTGATTATGACAATTGTATCACCTTCACTTTTGTAACAGGTAGCACTTTCCATCACTGTCTATAACGCAACTGTTCCCTCTCACACCACTACAGCTTTCTCGGTATATATATTCTCATACTCCACCAAGTCATATCATCTATCATCCAAAGATAAATTGTAATGAACGACTGTCAGTGAATGAAAAGTGAAAAGGGATATCAAACCGAGATCTTTTGCGTGACAGTGTTGATAAGTAAGACACATGTGCAGTAGTTAATTTTGTTCTGAAATAATGATACCTAACTGTTTCACATGTGTCTTATTTATCAAATTGTCGGTATTGTATACCTTTATCATATTCACATAGTGTCAGTAGTGGAAGCAACTGGAGAGTTTTTCCACCTTCCTTTCTGAGACATGTAGGACCTGTTACCAGTCTGTGATGCTGCTGACCTTTCTGAGACAGGTAGGACCTGTTACCAGTCTGTGATGCTGCTGACCTTTCTGAGACAGGTAGGACCTGTTACCAGTCTGTGATGCTGCTGACCTTTCTGAGACATGTAGGACCTGTTACCAGTCTGTGATGCTGCTTACCTTTCTGAGACAGGTAGGACCTGTTACCAGTCTGTGATGCTGCTGACCTTTCTGAGACAGGTAGGACCTGTTACCAGTCTGTGATGCTGCTGACCTTTCTGAGACAGGTAGGACCTGTTACCAGTCTGTGATGCTGCTGACCTTTCTGAGACAGGTAGGACCTGTTACCAGTCTGTGATGTTGCTGACCTTTCTGAGACAGGTAGAACCTGTTACCAGTCTGTGATGCTGCTTACCTTTCTGAGACAGGTAGGACCTGTTACCAGTCTGTGATGCTGCTGACCTTTCTGAGACAGTAGGACCTGTTACCAGACTGTGATGCTGCTGACCTTTCTGAGACAGGTAGGACCTGTTACCAGTTTGTGATGCTGCTGACCTTTCTGAGACAGGTAGGACCTGTTACCAGTTTTGGATGCTGCTGACCTTTCTGAGACAGGTAGGACCTGTTACCAGTCTGTGATGCTGCTGACCTTTCTGAGACAGGTAGGACCTGTTACCAGTCTGTGATGTTGCTGACCTTTCTGAGACAGGTAGAACCTGTTACCAGTCTGTGATGCTGCTTACCTTTCTGAGACAGGTAGGACCTGTTACCAGTCTGTGATGCTGCTGACCTTTCTGAGACAGGTAGGACCTGTTACCAGACTGTGATGCTGCTGACCTTTCTGAGACAGGTAGGACCTGTTACCAGTTTGTGATGCTGCTGACCTTTCTGAGACAGGTAGGACCTGTTACCAGTTTGTGATGCTGCTGACCTTTCTGAGACAGGTAGGACCTGTTACCAGTCTGTGATGCTGCTGACCTTTCTGAGACATGTAGGACCTGTTACCAGTCTGTGATGCTGCTGACCTTTCTGAGACAGGTAGGACCGGTTACCAGTCTGTGATGCTGCTGACCTTTCTGAGACAGGTAGGACCTGTTACCAGTCTGTGATGCTGCTGACCTTTCTGAGACAGGTAGGACCTGTTACCAGTCTGTGATGCTGCTGACCTTTCTGAGACAGGTAGGACCTGTTACCAGTTTGTGATGCTGCTGACCTTTCTGAGACAGGTAGGACCTGTTTACCAGTTTGTGATGCTGCTGACCTTTCTGAGACAGGTAGGACCTGTTTACCAGTTTGTGATGCTGCTGACCTTTCTGAGACAGGTAGGACCTGTACCAGTCTGTGATGCTGCTGACCTTTCTGAGACAGGTAGGACCTGTTACCAGTCTGTGATGCTGCTGACCTTTCTGAGACATGTAGGACCTGTTACCAGTCTGTGATGCTGCTGACCTTTCTGAGACAGGTAGGACCTGTTACCAGTCTGTGATGCTGCTGACCTTTCTGAGACAGGTAGGACCTGTTACCAGTTTGTGATGCTGCTGACCTTTCTGAGACAGGTAGGACCTGTTACCAGTTTGTGATGCTGCTGACCTTTCTGAGACAGGTAGGACCTGTTACCAGTTTGTGATGCTGCTGACCTTTCTGAGACAGGTAGGACCTGTTACCAGTCTGTGATGCTGCTGACCTTTCTGAGACAGGTAGGACCTGTTACCAGTCTGTGATGCTGCTGACCTTTCTGAGACATGTAGGACCTGTTACCAGTCTGTGATGCTGCTGACCTTTCTGAGACAGGTAGGACCTGTTACCAGTCTGTGATGCTGCTGACCTTTCTGAGACAGGTAGGACCTGTTACCAGTCTGTGATGCTGCTGACCTTTCTGAGACAGGTAGGACCTGTTACCAGTCTGTGATGCTGCTGACCTTTCTGAGACAGGTAGGACCTGTTACCAGTTTGTGATGCTGCTGACCTTTCTGAGACAGGTAGGACCTGTTACCAGTTTGTGATGCTGCTGACCTTTCTGAGACAGGTAGGACCTGTTACCAGTCTGTGATGCTGCTGACCTTTCTGAGACAGGTAGGACCTGTTACCAGTCTGTGATGCTGCTGACCTTTCTGAGACATGTAGGACCTGTTACCAGTCTGTGATGCTGCTGACCTTTCTGAGACAGGTAGGACCTGTTACCAGTTTGTGATGCTGCTGACCTTTCTGAGACAGGTAGGACCTGTTACCAGTTTGTGATGCTGCTTACCTTTCTGAGACAGGTAGACCTGTTACCAGTCTGTGATGCTGCTGACCTTTCTGAGACAGGTAGGATCTGTTACCAGTCTGTGATGCTGCTGACCTTTCTGAGACAGGTAGGACCTGTTACCAGTTTGTGATGCTGCTTACCTTTCTGAGACAGGTAGGACCTGTTACCAGTCTGTGATGCTGCTGATCTTTCTGAGACAGGTAGGACCTGTTACCAGTCTGTGATGCTGCTGACCTTTCTGAGACAGGTAGGACCTGTTACCAGTCTGTGATGCTGCTGACCTTTCTGAGACAGGTAGGACCTGTTACCAGTTTGTGATGCTGCTTACCTTTCTGAGACAGGTAGGACCTGTTACCAGTCTGTGATGCTGCTGACCTTTCTGAGACAGGTAGAACCTGTTACCAGTCTGTGATGCTGCTGACCTTTCTGAGACAGGTAGAACTTGTTACCAGTCTGTGATGCTGCTTACCTTTCTGAGACAGGTAGGACCTGTTACCAGTCTGTGATGCTGCTGACCTTTCTGAGACAGGTAGAACCTGTTACCAGTCTGTGATGCTGCTGACCTTTCTGAGACAGGTAGGACCTGTTTCCAGTCTGTGATGCTGCTTACCTTTCTGAGACAGGTAGGACCTGTTACCAGTCTGTGATGCTGCTGACCTTTCTGAGACAGGTAGAACCTGTTACCAGTCTGTGATGCTGCTTACCTTTCTGAGACAGGTAGGACCTGTTACCAGTCTGTGATGCTGCTGACCTTTCTGAGACAGGTAGAACCTGTTACCAGTCTGTGATGCTGCTGACCTTTCTGAGACAGGTAGGACCTGTTACCAGTCTGTGATGCTGCTTACCTTTCTGAGACAGGTAGGACCTGTTACCAGTCTGTGATGCTGCTGACCTTTCTGAGACAGGTAGAACCTGTTACCAGTCTGTGTTGCTGCTTACCTTTCTGAGACAGGTAGGACCTGTTACCAGTCTGTGATGCTGCTGACCTTTCTGAGACAGGTAGGACCTGTTACCAGTCTGTGATGCTGCTGACCTTTCTGAGACAGGTAGGACCTGTTACCAGTCTGTGATGCTGCTGACCTTTCTGAGACAGGTAGGACCTGTTACCAGTCTGTGATGCTGCTGACCTACCGGTCGCCTCCACAGCTTTCTTGATATATCTTTATGTTTTCATACCTCTCGGAACGATATAGCCGTCATTACAACGTATCAGATATCTGCAATCAGGTGAATGGTGATTGGCCAAGAATTGGCAGAAAACAATTACTTAAAAAGTACCTCAGACGTGGCAACCCAGATGGTAAGTTGCACTTATGATTGCATTAATGTGTATCTTTATAAGTGCAACGTTCAGAGTGTTGGTGTGGTGATGAGAAACATAGTGGGGTACTGACGTTATGTTGTATGGCTACAGATTTGAGAATACCAGCAGGACTGTCCTCAGCAGCACTGATGCCATTACCAAAGATTCCGACTGTGGAGCTATGTCTAAGTGGCCTGAGTGACGCTGATGTAAGTCAGGCGTGTGAAGTGGTCCAGGAGTTGCAGCCCGCAGGAGGGTAAGTTTGTCAGTTTTGTATCTCTGTGCCCTACAAGTGCTGAGTATTATGGATGAGGCTGGTGTGAATGATGCTGCTGTGAGTGATACTGGAGAAAGTGACACTGATTTGAGTGATGAGTGAAGTGGTTCACAAGAACTCACTGTTGCTCTTTTGCACCTTTCATTGGTGGTGTACCCAGGGCTGTGTGAGTGAAACTAGTGAGGGTGAAGCTAGTAAGTGAGAAGGTTGTGGCCATGTCCTCTAAGCCAAGATTCCATGATGCTGTTGTGTCTGACAAGTTGAACATGTGTGGCATGCACTGCCCACAAAGGAGGAGACCAAACAGAGTTGAATAACTATAGGCCAATATCCAACTTACACCCTCTCTCAAAAATCTTCGAAAAATTAATTCATAAACGAATCTACTCCTACCTTATCTCCCAAAACATACTCAACCCCTGCCAATTTGGATTCAGGCCTAATAAAAATACTAATGATGCTATTATACACATGCTAGAACATATATACACTGCAATAGAGAAAAAAGAACTCCCACTGGGGATCTTCATTGACTTACGTAAAGCTTTTGATACAGTTGACCATGACTTGCTCCACGTAAAATTGTCACACTATGGTATAAGAGGGCACTCCCTCAACTACCTCAAGTCATACCTCAGCAACAGAAGCCAATATGTGTACGCAAATGGGGCAAACTCTTCTGCGCAACCAATTACAGTTGGTGTCCCACAGGGAAGTGTCCTTGGCCCTCTTTCTCTTTCTCCTATACATAAATGACCTTCCAAATGCTTCGCAATTACTCAAACCCACACTATTTGCAGATGACACTACATACGTCTTCTCTCACCCGAGCCCAGTCACACTAGCCAATACTGTAAATACCGAATTACAGAAAATATCTACCTGGATGAGGACTAACAAACTTACACTAAACATTGACAAAACCTACTTCATTCAGTTTGGTAACAGAGCTACAGATGTCCCTCTTAACATAATGATAATCGGATCACCTATCACAAAGCTAACAGAGGGAAAATTCTTAGGAATCCACCTTGATAATAGACTCAAATTTCATACACATATACAACAAATTTCTAAGAAAATTTCCAAGACTGTAGGCATACTATCGAAGATACGGTACTATGTTCCACAGTCAGCCCTCCTGGCCCTATATCACTCTCTTATTTACCCCTATCTCACCTATGGAATTTGTGTATGGGGCTCAACAACAATTAACCATCTCAGACCACTAATTACCCAACAAAAGGCTGCAGTTAGAATGATAACAAATTCTCACTACAGACAGCACACTCCACCAATATTCAATACACTAAACCTACTCACCATACAAAACATCCATACTTATTACTGCACCTATTACATACATAGAACACTTAACTCTGATATTAACCCTCCCCTCAAACATCTCCTTGCCAACCTCAACAGAACACATGACCATAACACAAGGCACAGATCACTCTTTGATGTTCCTCGTGTCCATCTCACACTATGCAAAAACTCAATGAACATAAAAGGCCCTAAAATCTGGAATTCATTACCTGTAAATATAAAAGAAACACTACCTGTTTATAAATTCAAGTCTCTTCTCAAAGATCACTTACTCACCCAAAACCAAATAAATACTGAATAACTGAACCTTATAAATTGTATATCTTAAATGTTTCTCACAATTATATCACATAAATGTTAAACCTAAAACCCAATCTAACTTTATTATTTTTTAAATACACTACCTAACAGAATCCTTCATATAACTGAATGCAACCATATGACCTGTCTTTGTAATACTCATTTGTGCTTTATAGTAATCTGTTTACATTTATCACTGATTTCATCATTGCTTAGTTAATCTTAAGTTAATTTTAAGCCAGCCCGTAATGCTATGCATAGTATAAGTGGCTTTGGCATGCTGCTCTTATCTGTATTTTTTGGTACCTCTGTATGTGTGCTCAAATTGGTAATAAATAAATAAATAAATAAATCCTTTTCTTATATCTTTATGTCTAATATAATACAAATTCACCATCTGAGACATGCCAGAGTGGGCGGAGATAATATGATCAAGGAACCAATCAGGTACCCTGGGTATATTGCATAAAATGGCCGACACCTCCAGCCAACAAAATATTCCATACCCACGCTAATATCAATTATAAGGCTTATTTATCTATCACAATTGATCTATTATGACATAATGCAATATAATAACAGCATATAAACATAAAAAGTACACCTTAAAAAATAATATATAGAATAATATGATGCCCCGAGGAAAAAATTTCTATCGATATTTCCCCTGAAGGTGAAGAGAGGGTCCGACCTCTCTCATCAGTGATGAGAGAAAACGGATTTACAATGGTTAACTGTAATAAACACTCGTAGGTCGCGGAAAAAGTGTAAAATAAGGCGAATTTTTCTGGGAAAAAAAATATTTCCCGGGCACCTGGGGTGCCGCGCGCTTCGGCCTATATCTCGAAAGTAAGTTATTTACCTATTTAGGGGGAACGCATCCTTATTTATGAATGAATTGACTTGATTTTCACAACAAACAGAAGAATGATTGCTTTACAAGTTTTGTGGTACCTTTCTGAAGTACCCCAAATATTTTCAGATTTGTGTGGGCAACAAGACCGACATCTTCCAAAATGTCAAAAAAGTTATGAAACTTTATTTTTTTTAGCATGAAGATAAGATTTATTATATAATTGGTACCTCAAAAATGATGGAATTAGAAGTGTTCTATCAGCAGCAAGTGTCAAAACTACTTTTCCAAGTACCACTGACTCCAGTTCCCCTGCCAAATGTAATTTTTCGTAAATTTTGGATATTTCATTTCCTTTTTGGCCGATATTTTTGAAACTTCAGCACAGGATACTCGATATAAGCTTCTAATAGTACACCAAAAATGAATGTAATCGGTTCATAAATAAAGAAGACGAATATTTTTGAGCGAACCCCTCGCAAGACATACCCCTTAGCTCCGGGACTAGTCTTTTTGTGTATGTACGAGTGTGTGTGTGTGTGTGTGTGTGTGTGTGTGTGTGTGTGTGTGTGTGTGTGTGTGTGTGTGTGTGTGTGTGTGTGTCTGAGAGTGTGTGTGTGTGTGTGTGTGTGTGTGTGTGTGTGTGTCTGAGAGTGTGTGTGTGTGTGTGTGTGTGTGTGTGTGTGTGTGTGTGTGTGTGTGTGTGTGTGTGTGTCTGAGAGTGTGTGTGTGTGTGTGTGTGTGTGTGTGTGTGTGTGTGTGTGTGTGTGTGTGTGTGTGTGTGTCTGAGAGTGTGTGTGTGTGTGTGTGTGTGTGTGTGTGTGTGTGTGTGTGTGTGTGTGTGTGTGTGTGTGTGTCTGAGAGTGTGTGTGTGTGTGTGTGTGTGTGTGTGTGTGTGTGTGTGTGGGTTGTGTGTGTGTGTGTGTGTGTGTGTGTGTGTGTGTGTGTGAGTGTGAGTGTACTCACCTATTTCATAGTTGAATGAGTTGAGTGTTAGCTTCTGGCCCCGCCTGTTCACTGGTTGCTACTGGGTCCTCTCTCTCACTTCTCCATAAACTTTATCAAACCTCGTCTTAAAACTATGTATGGTTCCCACGTCCACTACGTCACTTTTTAGGCTATTCCACTGCCTGACAACTCTATGACTGAAGAAATACTTCCTAACAACCCTTTGACTCATCTGTGTCTTCAACTTCCAACTGTTCAACTGCCTCCCAGCATACATAAGGGGGATTACCAACAGACCCCTGGCAGTCTTCAAGCTGGCACTGGACAAGCACCTAAAGTCGGTTCCTGACCAGCCGGGCTGTGGCTCGTACGTTGGTTTGCGTGCAGCCAGCAGCAACAGCCTGGTTGATCAGGCTCTGATCCACCAGGAGGCCTGGTCATAGACCGGGCCGCGGGGGCGTTGACCCCCAGAACTCTCTCCAGGTAAACTCTAGGTAAACATATATAAAAAACAGCACTGGTCCTAGAACTGACCCCTGTGGGACCCCGCTCATCACAGGCGCCCACTGTGGTGCCTCTTCACGTACCATGACTCGTTGTTGCCTCCCTGTCAGGTATTCTCTGGTCTATTGTAGTGCCCTCCCTGTTATATGCGCCTGATCCTCCAGCTTCTGCACTAATCTCTTGTGAGGAACTGCGTCGAGGGCCTTCATGCAGTCCAGGAAAATGCAATCCTCCCACCCCTCTCTCTGTGTCTTACTTCTGCTATCTTTTCATAAAACTCCAGAAGGTTTGTGACACAGGATTTGCCTTCCATGAATCTATGCTGGTTGTCATTTATAATGTTGTTCCGTTCAAAGTGCTCCATCACTCTCCTCCTGATAATCTTCTCCATGACTTTTCATACTGTACACGTCAGAGACACTGGTCTGTAATTTAATGCCTCGTTTCTGTCACCTTTCTAAAAAATGGGGACTACATTTGCAGTCCTCCATATCTCAGGCAGTTTCCCAGTTTCAAAGGATGTGTTTAAGATTTTGGTTAGGGGTACGCACAGCATCTCTGCTCCTTCGCTAAGGACCCATGGGGAGATGTTGTCCGGTTCATTCGCCTTTGAGGTATCAAGTTCACTTAGCAGCAACTGCAGCTCCTCCTCCGTTGTTCGTATGTCATCCAACACTTATTGGTATATTCCTTGTTGATGTTCCCCTCTGTGCTGTCTTCCCAGAGCTCTTCCTGTATCTTCTGTAAAAAACTTATTTAAATCTCCTGTTTAGCTCCTCACATACCTCCTGATCGTTCCTGACTCTGCTATTAATCTCCCTATTTCAAGTGTTCTATGCCTTCTGTACTTTTTCCATTCTATGTTGCACTTAGTCCTTGCCTCCTTACACCGTCGGGTAAACCAGGGCTCGTTCTTGTCTTCCCATTTTTCTGTTGCCCTTGGGAATAAACCTTTCTGTGGCTCCTTGCATTTCGTGTGTGCGTGTGTGTGTGTGTGTGTGTGTGTGTGTTTGTGTGTGTGTGTACTCACCTATTTGTACTCACCTATTTGTGGTTGCTGGGGTCGATTCACAGCTCCTGGCCCCTGCCTCTTCGCTGATTGCTGCTAGGTCCTCTCTCTCCATGCCCCATGAGCTCTATCATACCTCGCCTTAAAACTATGTATGGTTCCCGCCTCCACTACGTCACTTTCTAGGCTATTCCATGGCCTGACTACTCTATGACTGAAGAAATACTTCCTAACAACCCTTTGACTCATCTGTGTCTTCAACTTCCAATTGTGACGTCTTGTGTCTGTGTCCCTTCTCTGGAACATTCCGTCTTTGTCCACCTTGTCTATTCCGCGCAGTATTTTATATGTCGTTATCATGCCTCCCCTGACCCTCCTGTCCTCCAGTGTCGTCAGGCCGATTTCCCTCAACCTTTCTTCGTAGGGCAATCCCTGTAGCTCTGAGACTAGTCTTGTTGCAAAGCTTTGCACTTTCTCTAATTTCTTGACGTGCTTGACTAGGTGTGGATTCCAAACTGGTGCTGCATACTCCAGTATGGGCCTGACGTAAATGGTATACAGAGTCTTAAACGAATCCTTACTGAGGTATTGGAACGCTATCCGTAGGTTTGCCAGGTGCCTGTATGCTGCAGCAGTTATGTGATTGATGTGCGCCTCAGTAGATATGCTCGGTGTTATACTCACCCCCAGATCTTTTTCCTTGAGCGAGGTTTGCAGTCTTTGGCCATCTAATCTATATTGTGTCTGCGGTCTTCTTTGCCCTTCCCCAATCTTCATGACTATGCATTTGGCAGGGTTAAATTCAAGGAGCCAGTTGCTGGACCAGGCTTGTAGCCTGTCCAGGTCTCTTTGTAGTCTTGCCTGATCCTCATCCGATTTGATTCTTCTCATTAACTTCACATCATCTGCAAACAATGATAATTCTGAATCTATCCCTTCCGTTATGTCGTTCAAATAAAACAAGAACAGCACAGGTCCTAGGACTGACCCCTGTGGAACCCTGCTTGTCACAGGCGCCCACTCTGACACCTCGTCGCGTACCATGACTCGTTGTTGCCTCCCTGTCAGGTATTCTCTGATCCATTGCAGTGCCTTTCCTGTTATGTGTGCCTGATCCTCTAGCTTTTGCAGTAACCTCTTGTGAGGAACTGTGTCGAAGGCCTTCTTGCAGTCCAAAAATATGCAGTCGATCCACCCCTCTCTCTCTTGTCTTACTTCTGTCACCTTGTCATAAAACTCTAGTAGGTTTGTGACACAGGATTTTCCTTCCCTGAAACCGTGCTGGTTGTCAATTATACACTTGTTTCTTTCCAGGTGCCCCACCACTTTCCTCCTGATGATCTTCTCCATGACCTTGCATACTATACACGTTAGTGATACAGGTCTGTAGTTTAGTGCCTCATGTCTGTCTCCCTTTTTAAAAATTGGGACTACATTTGGCATATTCCATACCTCGGGGAGTTGCCCAGTTTCAAATGATGTGTTGAAGATCTTTGTTAATGGCTCACACAATATCTCTGCTCCCTCCTTAAGGACCCACGGAGAGATGTTGTCTGGTCCCACCGCCTTTGAGGTGTCAAGTTCGCATAGCAGCTTCTTCAGCTCCTCCTTGGTTATATGTACCTCATCCAGCACTTGCTGGTGTGCCCCCCTTTTCTGATTTCCTGTAGTCCTATTGGTTTCCACTGTAAATACCTCTTTAAATCTTCTGTTGAGCTCCTGACATATCTCCTGGTCGTTTCTTGTGAATTCCCCATCACCCTTCCTCAGTCTGATTACCTGGTCCTTGACTGTTGTTTTCCTCCTGATGTGGCTGTACAACAGCTTCGGGTCAGTCTTTACTCTTGATGCTATGTCATTTTCATATTGTCTCTGAGCCTCCCTTCTTATCTGAGAATATTCGTTTTTGGCTCTTCGGCTGATTTCTTTATTTTCCTGAGTTCTCTGTCTTCTGTACCTTTTCCATTCTCTAGTACACCTAGTTTTTGCCTCCCTACACCTTTGGGTGAACCAAGGACTCATTCTGTTCTTCCCATTATTTCTGTTTCCCTTGGGAACAAACCTCTCCTCTGCCTCCTTGCATTTTGTTGCCACATAGTCCATTATTTCTTGTTCTGGTTTTCCTGTCAGTTTCTTCTCCCACTGAATGTCTTAAAGGAAGTTACTCATGCCTGAGTAGTTCCCCCTTTTGTAGTTTGGTTTTTCCCACCCTATTCCTGCTACTCTCCACTTGGAGCTCAACTATGTAGTCGAAGCACAGAACCACATGATCACTAGCTCCCAGTTGCCTTTTATACATGATACCCTCGATGTCCGAACTACTCAAGGTGAATACAAGGTCCAGCCTTGCAGGTTCATCCTCTCCTCTCTCTCTGGTAGTGTCTCTAACATGTTGATGCAAGAGGTTTTCCAGTACCACATCCATCATCTTGGCTCTGCATGTTTCGGAACCCCCATGGGGCTCCAGGTTTTTCCAGTCAATCTCCTTGTGATTGAAATCACCCATAACTAGTAACTTTGCTCCCCCCATGTGTGCTCTCCTGGCCACCTCGGCATAGTGTGTCGATCATGTCCGTTGCTCTCATCGTATTCTTCTCTTGGCTCCTGCAGTTCTGTGGTGGGTTGTATATTACTGCAATTATCACCTTATGTCCCTCAGAAAGGATTGTTCCTACTAAGTAGTCCCTTTCGCCTGTGCCATCCATTAGTTGTATTTTCTCGAAATCCCACTGGTTTTTAATGAGCAGTGCAACTCCTCCTCCCCCTCTCCTCCCTCTGTCTTTCCTGAGGATTTGATATCCAGATGGAAAGATTGAATCTGTTATTATTCTGGTAAGTTTTGTTTCTGTGAGTGCTATTATGTCTGGGGATGTCTCCTTGATTCTTTCCTGCCACTCTTCGTACTTGTTTGTTATTCCATCTGCATTTCTATACCACACCTTCAACTTCTTTTCTAAGACTGTGGTCTGGGAGGTATGTTGGGGTTGGGGAAATGGGAGACCTGATAAAGAACTATCGGTTGTTGCTGTGGGGGTGGAGTTTGTAATGTAGTGGGTGGGGGCATTGGATGTGGCATGGGTGTTTTGATTTAGAGTGTTTGGTTGCACTGGGGTTGACCTGGTTGGGAGGCTTCTATAGGAAGTTGTGAGGGAGGTTGTATTTGATCTTCTTCCTGGGTCTCGGATCTCCTGTCTGTCTTCTCCATCCCCTCTCTTTCCTCCTTTCTCCTTTGTACCATCTCTCTCAGTTTCTGCCTTTCTTCTTCTGTTCTGTCGCGGTCGAGATACACCTTCATGTATACCGGCATGTCCCTTAATCGTGCTTTCTCCTGCAGGATCCTGGTCCGAGTCGCTTCTGCCCTGAAGGTCACATTCACTGGCTGGGTTTTTTTTTTTACAAACCCCCCTATTCTCCGAAAATTTTCCAGCTGGGTCATGTCGTCTTCTCCTATTGCTTTCATGATACTTTCAATTGCTTTTTTTTCCCTTGTTTTCTTGCTTCATATGTTTCCCCTTCAACTTCCTGGAGCCCATACACAAAGACTGACCTCACCCTTTCATTCTCCCACTGCATATCCCTGTGTATCCCCTCATTTAATTTAGTTTCCTCCACTGCAGCTTTCTTTTCCTCAGTTTCACTGGCTAATGTACTTGGGCTCAGTGGCCTGTCATTTTCCCTTCTCGGCTTTCTTTGAGCTCTGTTGTTGTCTGTTAGGGCCTCCACATAAAGCTTAGCTGTTTCATTTACTAGAGTCTCCTCTGAAAGAGCTTCTCCATGCAGTTGTGCTCCTTCTTTCATTACAGTCCCCTTATTTGTGGCTGAGGTAGCAGTCTCTGTTGTCAATCCCAAAATGTTCTTTAGTTCTTTAGGCTGTTTCAGATTTTTCAGTTCCTCTTCTAAACTCTGTATCCTAGCCTCTGCTGCTTTGACATGCACCTCCCACTTCCTGCTTTCCATGTCTATCCTCTCTTCCATTCTCATGCTAAGTTCTTCTAGTTTCTTTTCCCATTCATGATCCCTTTTTATGAGCTCTGCTGCCCAATCTTCCTTTGCATTTTCCTCCTCCTGTCCTTGGTTTTTCTTGTTGCTCTCTGGCAACCCATTTTTGTTTTATCCTGATTGCCTCAGAGTGGGAAACCTATGTAGTTTCTGTATGTTAGGTTAGTAGAGTGTAAGTCAGAGTGTGGGGGGGAGGTAGTGGAGGAACTGTGGCTATGTGGGAGAGGAGTGGGGAGGGGTGGGGAGGGGTGGGAGAGGTGGGGAGGGGTGGGAGTGGGAGGGTGAATGCGGGAGGGGAGGGTGAACGAGGAAGGGGAGGGATCAGGGGAAGCAGTGAGATTCGGTGGTGAGGGGGGAGTGTATGTGTTAGTCTGGATATGTGTGTGTGTGTGTGTGTGACTGTGTGTGTGTGTGTGTGTGTGTGTGGTGTGTGGTGTGTGTGTGTATGTGTGTGTGTGTGTGTGTGTCTGTGTGTGTGTGTGTAAGTTTGTGTGGGTTTATTATGTACTGAAAGGTAGGTGGCTTGTGCATTGAAGAGTCTCAGTGGTCCTTGGCTGCCCACAACTTTTTGTGACCTGACCCCCAACCTCCTGGGACTTGCTGGCAAATACTTATAGTGTGTGTGTGTGTACTCACCTAGTACTCACCTAGTTGAGGTTGTGGGGGTCGAGTCCGAGCTCCTGGCCCCGCCTCTTCACTGATCGCTACTAGGTCACTCTCCCTGAGCCGTGAGCTTTTTCAAACCTCCTGCTTAAAGCCTATGTATGGAACCTCCTGCCATCCTCTACACCTTCCAAACTATCCACTTACTGACTACTCCGTGCTGAAGAAATACTTCCTAACATCCCTGTGATTCATCTGTGTCTTCAGCTTCCAACTGTGTCCCCTTGTACTGTGTCCAATCTCTGAAAACATCCTGTCTTTTGTCCTTGTGTGTGTGTGTGTGTGTGTGTCTGTGTGTCTGTGTGTGTGTTTTGAGTGTGTGAGTGTGTTGTGTTTGTGTGTGAGTGTGTGTGTGTGTGTGTTTGTGTGTTGTAATCTACTTTGCGTGTACCACAGTGTAACATCTCAAATGTTTTACTCTCCATCTATAAAAATAATTATATACTGGTGTCGCCACTAGAATTTCTTTTTAATATTATGATTTAGGTTCTTTGCAATAACTTGTGTAAATTTTTGTTGTTTCATTATTCTTGTGTTTTATAATTCTTTCAGCTGCTTCTCTTGGTTACAAAATGTTTTAACTATCCCTGAATTTTCAAAGAGCAATTGAGCATGTTTTGTGTTTCTTAATAAATGTTTAGGTAGTACATTCTTTTACCATGTGCCCTTAAATAATAAAAAAATGTTTAACGAAGTAATGTTGATAATAATATTAAAAAAATTTAATAATAACAAAAACAACAATAATAATAATAAATAATAATAATAATAATAATAATAATAAATTAATAATAAAAATAAAAATAATAATAATAATAATAAAATAATAATAATAATATTATAATAATAATAATAATAATAATAATAATAATAATAATAATAATAATAATAATAGTTAAGAGAGGAAAGGTAGTTCAATTTCCAGCAAAATAACATTGGGAAAAGTGATGTCACCACTGTTGTTTAAAACATTTACAGACGAAGCTGTAAAATTAAATTTTTTTTGTTGAGAAAAAGTTCGGTTACTGAACTATAATGAGTGTAATACACAGTGAGAGTTTTACTGTTGTTTTTAGCTGATGTCACAATAGTTTTGGGAGATTCTGAAGAAATGTTGCAACGGTTGGTAGACGAATTTGAGAAGGTGTGTAAACTGGAAATTAAAAGTAAACAAAAATAAGATAGAGCAAGATGGTAAGAACAACTAAATTTTTGACTGGAATTAGGGATTATGAGAGAAAAAATTTGTTCATTTATTAGGGAGTTGTAGACAGGTTGGCAGATGGTTGTATGAGAGATGAAGGTTGAACTTTAGAAGTGACGATGGTGCAGTGGAACATCTGTGGAGACAAAGAACTTTCTCTAAGATGGAAAAACGACAAATATTAGAGGATAGTATGGAACCAACACTGTTATATGGATGGGGAGCATAAGTTTAATATGTTGCAGGGAGGAAGCTGCCTCCCTGTGTGGTGTGAATATTATATGGAGGAGTTGTGACGACACCAAATGTATTATTCAGTGGGATGAGGAGACATTCTTGAGGTGATTCGATATAAGAGAGGTTTTTTGAAGAAAATACAAGGGAATATAAATACGGTTTGGAGTTGAAGAAGTGGAAGAAGTCATGGAAGGAAAGGTTGGAGTGTCTTGACATCCATCAGGACGTGTAAGCATGTTTGTAGGCATGAATGTAGGAAATTATTTTTTTCTGAGATAACGTGCAGATGGGAGGTATGAGCAAGTTAACATTTATAAAGAGATTCAATGAAACTGTCTAGCGTCATGGTAAAATCTATTTACCAGTACTGAGTAGGAAGGTTGGAGATAATAAACCTTTACCTGTGCTGTGTAGGAAGCTTGGAGATAACAAAATACGTTACCTGTTGTTGTGTAGGAAAGGTTGGAGATAATAAATACATTATCTGTGCTGTTGTTAGGAATGGTTGGAGATAAGATAATAAATACATTACAAGTGCTGTGTAGGAAGGTTGAAGATAAATAAAGAATACATTACCTGTGCTGTGTACGAAGGTTGGAGATAATAAATACATTACCTGCCTGCTAGTATAGGAGGTTGGTGATAATAAATACATTACCTGTGCTGTGTAGGAAGGTTGGAAAGATAGTAAATACATAAACCTGTGACTGTGTGTAGGAAGGTTGGTGTTAATAAATACATTACCTGTTGCTGTGTAGGAAGGGTTGATAATAAATACAATACCTGTGCTGTGCTTGAAGGCGTGGAGATAGTAAAATACATTACCCTGTGCTTGTGTAAGAAGGTTGAGATATGTAAAAAACATTACTGTTCTCTGTATGAAGGTTGGATTACGTAAAATACAATAATGTGATTGTGTATAAAAAAGGATGGAGATAGTAATACATTACCGGTACTGTGTAGGAAGGTTGGAGATAATAAATACATTACCTGTGATGTGTAGGAAGGTTGGAGATAGTGAATACATTACATGTGATGTGTAGAAAGGCTGGAGTTAGTAAATACATTACATGTGCTGTGTAGGAAGGTTGGAGATAGTAAATACATTGTATGTGCTGTGTTCGGAATTTTAGATTAGTAAATACAATTACTTGTGATGATGTAGGAGGTTGGAGACAGTAAATACATTACCTGTTATGTGTAGGGAGGGTGACGATAGTAAATACATTACCTGTACTGTGTAGGAAGGTGGAGATGATGAATATATTACGTGTGCTGTGTAGGAGGTAGGGGAGACAGAGTAAATACATTATCTGTGATGTGGTAGGGAGGGTTTGACGATAGTAAATACATTGCCTGTGATGTGTAGGAAGGTTGGAGGACAGTAATCATTACTGTGATGTGTAGGGAGGGGTGACGATAGTAAATACAATCCTGTGTTGTGCAGATGGTAGGATGTTAATGGTTTGGAGGATAATATGAACTGTGGGTTGTCAACATGATTATGGGCAAAACAATGAAATGCATATAAATGATGGTGAGAGGTGTTCATTATCTTTGTCTGCTCAACTTTCGTCGAGGGTAGACGATCTTGTGCCTAAAAAATAATTGTAAATACTCTTGAACACCTTCCTTATATGCTTCAAATTTCTGTTCAACAATTCTTTTTTGTATATTCAGAATTACTACTTTTACTCCGAAGTTTCACCTTGTCGCGGAGATTCAGTTTTTGTTGTGTTTCATAGTCGTTCTGTCTCGTTAACTGAAGAGAAAAAAAATCTTAGTTTTTGAGAAATACATGATGCTGTGATAATAGTTAGTTAATGTTTGCAGAAAGCTTAATATGTTAGTAAAAAAAGGATTGATGTTTATACTTTACTTAAAACGTTGAATTCATTATTATGGTGATTTATAAGAAAAAAAAAAGTGGAAAGTGAAAATTATGGTTATTTAGGTTTCAATATTAACAATATATTTTCTCGATTATTTGAACGATATTCATCATAATTTTGTGATCGCTTTATATGTAGAGAATTTTATTATAAACTATTTGGGAATAATTTCGTCGAGAATCACAGATTTAACACCAGATAACCAAAACACTCGACACTTGAAGACATTCTGAGGTGCTTGTGCAGGTGGCTGCCTGCCTGCCCTTACCAAGGTGCTGGTTGAAGCTTGTCTGCTGCCGCCCTTACCCGGTTGCTGGTTGCAGCTGGCTGCCCGCCTGCCTTACCCAGGTGCTGGTGCAGCTGGCTGCCCGCTGCCTACCAGGTTGACTGGTGCAGCTGGCTGCCTGCCCTGCCTTACACAGGGTGCTGGTTGCAGCTGGATGCCTTGCCTGCCTTACCCAGTGTGCTGGTTGCAGCTGGCTGCCCTCCTGCCCTACCAGGTGCTGGTGCAGCTGGCTGCATGCCTGCTGTTAACCAGGTGCTAGTGCGCTGGCTGCCTGCCTGCTTATCCCAGCGTGCTGGGGATCTGGCTGCCTGCCTGCCTTACCTGATGCTGGTGCAGCTAGCTACCGCCTGAACTTACCAGGTGTGAGCCGTCAGCTGGCCTGCCTGCCTGCCTTACCCAAGGGTGCCCCACCTGGTGCAGCTGGCTGTACCTGCCTGACTTACCCAGGTGCTGTGCAGCTTGGCTGCCCTCCTGCCTTACCCAGGTTCTGGTGGCAGATGAGCTGCCTGCCTGCCCTTACCAGGTGTGGTGCAGAAATGTGCTGCCTGCCTGCCTTACCCAGGTGCTAGTGTACAGCTGGCTGCCCGCCTGCCTATACCAGGTCCTGGTTTGGGCAGTAGCTGCATGCCTTGCCTTACCCAGGTGTGGTGAAGCTGGCTGCCGCTTGCCTTACCCAGGTGCTGGATTTGCAGCTGGCTGCATGCTGCCTTACCCAGGGTGCTGGTGCAGGCTGGTTCCTGCCTGCCTTAACAGGTGGGTGCAACTGGCTGCCGCTGCTTACCAGGTGGCTAATGCAGCTTATTACCCCCTGCCTAACCCAGGATGCTGGTGGAGCTGGCTGCCCGCCTGCCTTTACCCAGGTTACTGTTTAAGTGGTTGCCTCTGCCGTGCTTTACTCAGGTGCTTATTCGACTGGTTGCTTGCCTGCCTTACACTGGTGTCTGGTACAGACGATGCCTGCCTTCCTAACCCTGGGCAGGTGCAGTTTGTGGCTCCTGTTACACTCAGGTGCTGGTGCTGCTGGTTGCCTGCCTGCCTTACGCTAGGTGCTGGAAACAGCGGTTTGCTGCGTGCTTTAACCAGGTGCTGTACAACCGGTTGATTGCCTGCTCTACTCCGGTGGCTGGTACAGCTAGCTGACCTGCCTGCCTTACCCCAGGTGCAGGTGCAGCTTCTTGCCTTTATGCTTATCCAGGTTCTGGTACAGTCTTGGTTGTCTGCTTGCCTTGTCAGGTGCTTGGGTACAGCTGGTTGCCGCCTTTCTTTTACCCAGGTGATGGAACAGCTGCCGGCCCCTGCCTGCACTTACCCAGCTGCTGGTGCTGCTTGTTGTCCACTTGTCTACAAGGGCTTGGTTTGCAACTGGCTCACACCTTCCATTTAGTCCAGTTTCTGTGCATCTGACTGCACTGACAGGACTCTTAACCAAGAGCTGGAGCAGTCTGCCTGCCTGCCTGCATTATACCCCAGGAGATGGTGCAGGCTGGCTGGCTCCCGCCTTTAACCCAGGAGTATGGTCAAGCTGAGTTGCCAATTTGCATTACCCAGGTGTGTGTGCCAGTGGTTTAAACTCCTGCCTTTCCTAGGTGTGGTTGCACCCAGAGCTGCCACCCTGCCTTACCTAGTGCTGTGCAGTTGGCGCCTACTTGCCTTACATAGGTGTGGTGCAGCTGGCCGCCCTGCCTGCCCCCTTTCCCTAGGAGCTGGTCCAGCTGGCTACTCACCTGCCTATACTCACAGTAGTTGATGCAGTGACTGTACCACCTACCTTACCCGAGTGTGGTTGGTGCGCTGCAGCTGACCCAATCAGCCCTTGAATTTACTCAGGTGCTGGTGTAGCTAGCTGCCTGTCTCTCTTACTAGGGTGATGGTCGAGGATTGCGCTCACTGCCTGCCTTAATCAGATGCTGTTGCCAGCTTAGCTGCATTGCTGTTCCCATGTCGTTGGGTTGCAGCTTTAGTCTGCCGCCTCGGCCTTTACCCGAGGTGTGATGGTGCAGTAGCTGCAAACCTGCGTTTCCCAAGTGCATTGATGCAGCTGCCTGTCTCCCTGATTTAACAAGGAGTTGATTGCGCTGGCTTCATGCTCTGCCTTACCTAGATCGTAGTGCAGCTGGCTTGCTCGTCATGCCTACCGAAGCGTGGTGGAAGCTGTGTTCTGCCTGTTCTTCCTTACCAGGTGCTGGTCGCTGATGGCTGACTTCCTGGCTTGCCAGGGTGCTGGTGCATAGGGCTGCCCGCCTGCTTACTAGGAGCCTGGAAAACTGCTGGCTGCCTGGGGGGGCTGCCTTACCCAGATGGCAGGTTGCTCAGCTGGTTGTCTGCATGTTTATCCAGGTGCTGGTACAGCTGGTTGCCCTCTGCTTGCCTTGGTCAGGTGCTGGATACAGCGGTTGCCCGCCTGTCCGATTTTTACCCAGGTGATGGTTACACTGCGGCCTGCCTGCCTTATCCAGGCTGCTGGCTGCAGGCTTGTTGCCCACTTGTCTTACACAGGTGTTGGTGCAAACTTGTGCAACTGGTTTCACCCTCCCTTACCCAGCGTGCTCTCGCAGCTGACTGCCTGCTTGACTTACAAAGGCGCTGAGCAGCAGTGTGCTGCCTGCATGCCTTACCCAGGAGATGGTGCAGCTGGCTGGACATGCTTTACCCAGGGTGCTGGTGGCAGCTGGATGCCCATTTTGCATTACCCAAGGTGCTGGTGCAGTGGCTTAACACCTGCCTACCTAGGTGATGGTGCACCCGCTGCCCACATGCCTTCTTACTCAGGTGCTGGTGCAGTCTGGCTGCCTACTTGCCTTACATAGGTTGCTGGTGCCAGCTGGCGCCGCGTTGTCTGCTTTCCCAGGAGCTGGTGCAGCTGGCTCTGCTCACTGCTTACCCAGGTGTTGGGCAGCTGACTGCCCACCGTACCTCACCAAGGTGGTGGTGCAGCTGGCCGCTCGCCTGAATTACCAGGTGCGGTAAGCTAGCTGCCCCAGTCTCTCTTACCTAGGTGCTGGTGAGGATTGCGCCTGCCTGCCTTACCAGATGCTTGTTTTGCAGCTGGCCTGCATGCCTGCCTTACCCACGTCGTGGTGCAGCTGGCTGCCCGCCTGCCTTACCGAGGTGCTGGTTGGCAGCTAGCTGCAACATGGTGTTTCCCAGTGCTGATGCAGCTGCCTGTCTCCCTGCATACCAAGGTGTGCTGCAGCTGGCTGCATGCCTGCCTTGCCCAGATCTTGGTGCAGCTGGTCTGCCCGTCTGCGCTTTCCGAGGTGCTGGTGAAAACTGTCTGTCTGCCTTCCTTATCCAGGTGTGGTGCTGCTGTCTCTGACTTCCTGCTTGCCCAGGTGCTGGTGCATAGGCTGCCGCCTGCCTTAACCAAGGTTTGCTGCAGCTGGTTTGCACACTTTCGTTACTAGGTGCTATTGCAGCTGGCCCTTCTTTAAATCCTTAATTACCTAGGACGATGGAAGCAGCTGGCTGCTGCTTGATACCGTACCATGTGCCGGGAGCAGTTAGAACTTGCCTGCCTTCCTTTACCACTAGGGCTGGTTTTTGCAGCTCATTGCCCGCCTGCTTTTCCAGGTGCTGGTTTGCAGCTAGCTGCCCAACTGCCTTACCCATGTGCCGGTTCAGAAAACTAGCTGCCTTGATCCTTCCTTAACACAGGTGCTGGTGCAACTGGCTGCCCCGACTAACCTTACACATGTGCTGGTGCAGCTAGCTGTACGCCTGAATATGCTTACACAGGTGCTGTGTAGCTCGCTGCATGCCTACCTTGCCTGAGGAGTGGTGCAGCTTGGCTGCCTCCTTCCTTACAAGGTGATAGTTGAAGCTAGCTGCCCACTGCCTGACACTGATGCCGGTTTGAAATGCTAGCTGCCTGCCTTCCTTAAACAGGTGCTGCTGCAGCTGGCTGTAGGCCTGCCTTGCCCAGGTAAAATTGTGCAGCTGTCTGTCCGCCTACCATACCCAGGTGTTGAATAAGAAAGTTGCCCACCTGCCTTACCCAGGTGCCGGTTGCAGGGTGGCTCTGCTTCCTTAAAATACCCATAGTTGCGTGTGCAGCTCTTTGCCCGCCTGCCTTACCCGGTGTGGTGCATCTGGTCCTGTTGTCTGTCTGACTGCCTTACCCAGGTGATGGGCATCTTGCTGCCCATAAGTCTTAACAAGGTGCTATTGCCGCTGGCTGCCTGCCTGCCTACCCAGGTGCTGGTTTGCAATTGGTTCTCTCCCTGGCTTAAACCACAGGTGCTTGTTGCAGCTGGACCTGCCCCATTCTGCCTACCATTTGCTGGTTGCAGCTGCTGCTTCACCTGCCTTTACCAGGTGCTGGTGCAGCTGGCTGCCTCCTTGCCTTACTCAGGTGCTGGTTTTTGCAGCTGCGCCCACCTGCCTTATCAAGGTGCTGGTGCAAGATGACTGCCGCATGCCTTACCTGGGTGCTGATGCAACTCGCTCCTCCTAGCCTTACCTGGTGCTTGTGCAGATGGCTGCCCGGCCTGCCTTTACCAAGGGTGGGGGGTGGTGTGCAGCTGTTTGCCCTCCTCGCCTACGCAGGTTGCTGGGGGTGCTGCTGGCTTCACACCTGTCTTACCCAGACGTGGTGCAGCTGGCCTGACCACTTTGCCTTACTCAGGTGCTGGTTTGCAGCTGGCTTCAATCTGCCTCACCCAGGAGCTGCTGCATGCTAGCTGCCCGTGCCCCTACCTTTCCCCGATACTGGTGTAACCTAACTTCCCCCCCCCCCCCTGGGCCTGCTTTTCAGAGGCGGTGGCTAATGGCTGCGTGACTGCTTTACCCATGCGCCCTGGTGCATCATGTGGCTGCCCGTCTGCCGTAATTAGGTGCTGGTGTAGCTGTGCTACCAAATCTGCCTTATCAGGATGTGGTGGTGGACGCTGGCTGCTCTCCGGCCTTATCCATTTGCTGGTGCAGCTGGCTGCCTCTTGTCTTTCGAAGGTGCTGTGTGGTGCTGCAGCTGGATGCCTGCTTGCCGCACCCAGGGTGTCGGTGCAATAGCTGCCCACCTGCTTACGAAGGAGCAGGTGCATATAGCTGCTGCCTTCCTTTCTCGGTTTTGGTGCAGTGGCTGCCGCGGCCTTACCATGTACTGATGCAGCTGGCTGCCTGCCTGCCTTATCAAAGTGCTGGTGCGGCTGGTTGCCCACCTGCCTTACTCAGGTGTTAGTGCAGCTGGCTGCCCACCTGCCTTACCCAGGTGTTGGTGCAGCTGGCTGCCTGCATGCGTTTCCTGGGTGCTGATGCAACTGGCTGCCTCCCTGCCTTACCCAGGTGCTGGTGCAGCTGTTTTCCCACCTGCATCACCCAGGTGCTTGTGCAGCTGGCTTCACACCTGCCTTACACGTTTGCTGGTGCAGCTGGCTGACCACTTGCCTTACCCAGGTGCTGGTTTAGCTGGCTGCCCGCCAGCCTTACCCATGAGCTGCTGCAGCTGGCTGCCTGCTTACCTTTCCCAGATGCTGTTGGAACAGCTTCCCGCCTGCCTTTCGAAGAGATTGGTGCTGCTAGCTGCTTGCCTGCCTTACTCAGGTGCTGGTGTAGCTGGCTGCGTGCCTGCCTTACTCAGGTGCTGGTGTAACTGGCTGCCCCTCTGCCGTACCTAGCTGCCGGTGAAGCTGGCTACCCATATGCCTTACCCAGGAGCTGTTGGAGCTGGGTGCCCTCCTGCCTTAAAAGGTGCTGGTGCAGCTGGCTGCCTCCTTGCCTTTCCCAGGTGCTGGTACAGCTGGCTGCCTGCCTGCCTTGCACAGGTGCAGGTGCAGCTGGCCTACCGCTTGCCTTGCCCAGATGTCGGTGCAACTAGCTGCCCACCTGCCTTACTTAGGTGACAGTAAAGCTAACTGCCTGCCTGCCTTAGTCATGTGCTGGTGCAGCTGGTTGCTCACTTTTCTTACCCAGGTGCTGGTGGTGCAGCTGGCTTCACACCTGCCTTATCTAGGTGCTGGTGCAGCTGGTTGCCCTCCTTCTTTATCCAGGTGCTGGTGTAGCTGGCTGCCTGCTTGCGTTTCCCTTGTCCTGGTGCACTTGGCTGGCTGCTTGCCTTTACATAGGTGCTCGTGCAGCTAGCTGCTCCCCTGCCTTATCTAGGTGCTGGTGCAACTGGCTGCCTACCTGTCTTAACAACGTGCTGGTGCAGCTGGCTGCCTGCCTGCCTTACCCAGGTGCTGGTGCGGTTGGTTGCCCACCTGCCTTTCTCAGGTGTTAGTGCAGCTGGCTGGCAGCCTGCCTTACACAAGTGCTGGTGCAGCTTGCTGCACACCTGCCTTACCCATGTGCTGGTGCAGCTGCCTGTCCACTTGCCTTACCCAGGTGCTTATGCAACTGGCTGCCTCCCTACCTTACCCAGGTGCTGTTGGAGCTGGCTGCCTCCCTTCCTAGCCCAGGTGCAGGTGCGACTGGCTGCTTGCCTGTCTTATCCAAGTGCTGGTGCCGCTGGCTGCCTGCCTGCCTGCCTAACCAAGGTGGTTGTGCAGCTGGCTGCCCACCTGCCTTACCCATTTGCAGTTGCGGCCGCCTGCCCACCTGCCTTACCCATGTGCTTGTCCAGCTGACTGCCCGCCTGCCTTAGTTGCTGGTCTAGATGGCTGTCACCTGCCTAACCCATGTGTTGGTGCAGCTGTTTGCCCATCTGCCTTACCCAAGAGGTGGTGCAGCTGGCTTCACACCTGCCTTACCCAGGTGTTGGTGCAGCAGGCTCACCATTTGCCTTACCCAGGTGCTGGTTCACCTGGTGCCCGTCTGCCTTACCCATGAGCTGGTGCAGCTGACTGCCCACCTAGGTTTCCCGGATGCTGGAGCAACTGCTTCCCGCCTGCCTTTCGGAGAGACTGGTGCTGTGGGCTGCCCGTCTGCCGTATCTAGGTGCTGGTGAAGCTGGCTACCCACATGCCTTACCCAGGAGCTGGTGGTGCTGGCTGCCCTTCTGCCTTACAAAGGTGCTAGTGCAGCTGGCTGCCTCCTTGCCTTTCCCAGGTGCTGGTACAGCTGTCTGCCCACCTGCCTTACCCAAGTGCTGGTGCAGCTGACTGCCTGCATGCCTAACCTGGGTACTGATGCAACTCGCTGCCTCCCTACCTTACCCTGGTGCTGGTGCAGATGGCTGCCCGCCTGTCTTACTTAGTTGCTGGTCCAGCTGGCTGTCACCTGCCTTACGCATGTTGTGGTGCAGCTGTTTGCTCACCTACCTTACCCAAGAGATGGTGCAGCTGGCTTCACGCCTGCGTTACCCAGGTGTTGGTGCACTTGGGTGACCACTTGCCTTACCCAGGTGCTGGTGCACTTGGCTGACCACTTGCCTTACCCAGGTGCTGGTGCACTTGGCTGACCACTTGCCTTACCCAGGTGCTGGTGCACTTGGCTGACCACTTGCCTTACCCAGGTGCTGGTGCACTTGGCTGACCACTTGCCTTACCCAGGTGCTGGTGCAGCTGATGTGGAAAATTGCATTTATCTGTATGTAACTCATAATGTTCGTACCAGTAAATAACGAAGATTAGTATTATTTATCAGAGTTACATAGACAAGTAGGAATTTGGGACACCTAGGTCACAAAAAATGTCCCCCTTCGATACCTACCACTGTCATATCCACAAGTTGCTCTGGACCTATTAATTACAAATGAAATATGTTACATACACCAGGAATTGCGTAAATATATAAATTTGTGGACTGTATAATAAATTAATAAAGAATTATATATATACACATTTACATACATATACACTTTTACATAACATCACTCACCAATTTGACTGGAGATCAAGGTGTATCATACTCAGAAAACCTCACTGTCTATCTATGAAAATAACACTGGCCAGAGTTACAAACATAAACAAACTTATCTGAGGTTCCTGGAGGTGTCTTGTCCCATCGCCTGATATCTCAAGTTATGCAGGAATGAACATCCAACAATTTCGCCTCCTATTTGAGAGGTGTCAGCCCAATTTTACCTCTAGAGCACGAAAAATTCTTCAAATTATTCACTAACATTAGTGTCCAGTTCAAACAACAATGGCGAGTCTCTTCTGTGCAGGCGCAGCTTCTTCCCCCTTTTTTATAACAAAATTTTTTTAGTTAAATACAGTATGGCCATCTATTTACATATAACTACTGTATTTCTGGAAAATATATACAGTATTTTCCACACAGCGACCGGGAGGAGTTCGTTGATAAATGACTCAAATTGCTCTTTTGGAAATGGTGGAGGACCTGGGTACATATAGGATCTGGCATCCACATGGCGACATATTACACAAGATTTAATCACCCTTTTTACACTTTGCCGTCCTTGTGGAATCCAGAAAGTTTCCCTAATACAATTTATGGTATCTTGTACCCCACCATGCATTACATTTTTATAGGCATTTATTACAATTAAATTTGTTAGATAATGAGTTTTTGGCAGCAAGATAGAGTGTTTAGCATAATCACCCAATTCAGCATTTTGTAACTTACCTCTGCACCTAATTACATTGTTCTCTAAATACAGTCCCAATTTCTCTATTATGGAACCTTTCATAATTTTTCTTTCCATCATCAGTTTAATCTCATTTCCATAGATTTCTTCCTGTACTCTCTTTATCCAATATTCAAGAGGATGTGAAAACTTATACGAGATATTCATCTTGTTTAGAAATTTAAACACCAACTTAGTTACATTGATTAGTTTGGGTAAAGAAGAATACCTATTTATATCAATGACTAAAGAAGGACAAACTATTGGAGCGGTGGTCACAGTAATTTCAACAGGAGCAATATACGCCTTTTGTACAGGCCAATTAGCTTTATTTACCAACCAGCTCGGTTCTTTAAACCATGATACAGCATTTACAAAGAAATCAGCTGGATTTTCCTCACCAGGTATATGATTAAATGTTAACATATGCTGTCCCTAACTATTATACTTCTCTTGCATCTGATTAATTTCAGCCACTCTGTTTTGTACGTACACAATTTTACTGTTTCCATTACGAATCCATTGTAAGGATACCTCATTATCAGACCAAATTACAGTGTCCCTAATATTTATCTCCTGCAACTTATTTCTTATATAATTAGCTAATTTGACACCTACATAAATGGCTGTTAATTCCAGCTGAGTTAAGGTATCTGCTTTAATTGGAGACACTTTAGCCTTAGACATAACAAGAGAAATAACACTATTACATTGAAGGTAAGCAATTGCTCCATACGGCAATTTTGAAGCATCGCAAAAAATGTAGAAGCATATTTTTCCCATCTGGATTGGCCATCACCAATTAATTCATCCCACCTGTTAATGAATTCCTCAGGTAGAATTTGATCCAAAGCACATTTAAGTTTCCATGCTTCCTGAATTAACAATTTCCCTCTTATAGTAAGGGGTGACACTAAACCTAGTGGATCAAAACATTTGGAAACTTCAGCAAGCAAAACTCTCTTAGTTAATTTATTGGGCATACTGTAATTATTATGTTTTCACATTAACAAATCTTTTCAGTATCCCAAGATAAACCCAATACATTACTACGTTTTGACACTTCATCTCCAGGGAAATCTTTACTTATTTTGTCCTTTAATTTGGATGAATTACTATTCCATTCCCACAGAGGCATATTTGCACTTTGCATTATTTTATTAGCCTCTCAATAAGTCATCAAAAGTTCCTCTTCAGTTGACGTCACTCCCAGGAAATTGTCCACATAAAATTGTTTGCTCATATCTTTACGCATTGGACTTCCCATACGTCTAAGGAATGCATTTATCATCGCTTGAAGTAGGAACGGACTGGATGTAGCACAAAATAATACGCTCCTAAAGCGAAAGGTTTTCAGAGGGCTTAGTGGGTCAATAGGATTCTCAGGCCATAAGAAGTGGGTACAATCCTGGTCAGCCTCTTGTAAACCCACTCTTAGGAAAGCTTTACTTATGTCAGCCGTAAAGCATAATTCTTCATCCTGAAATTTAATAAGATATCTCCTAATTTTTCCGTCAACGACGAACCTGTCATCAAACAGTCATTTAAACTAGGTACATTTTTGTTACTCCTGGCACAACAATTAAACACATTTCTCAAAGGAGTGGTCTTAGAATCCTTCTTCACTCAGTGATGTGGCAAATAGTGACCATAAATTTTGGCTTGCTCTGGAGGTACCTATTCTATGAATTTATTAATTAATTGTTCAGCAATTATGTGATTATAGGCAGTTAAGAATTCTGGTGTCTTACTCAGTTCGCGGAGCTGAGCCTTTAACTGTCCATATGCCATTCTGTAATTAGTTGGCAATTCTGGATGGTTCAGTCTCCACGGAAGTCGTACCCAGTATTGTCCAGATTCAAATTTTACATCTCTCAAGTAATGCTTCTGTGTAAAAGAATCGTCTAGACTTTCTTCGTTTACATTTATTCCAGTGCTGTCTAATTCCCACAATTTATGCACTGGCTCAACACAATCCTCTATGGAAGAATTATACTGGGGTACGAGTTCATGAGTAAGACACACAGTTATGGTATTTGTAGTTTCCTCTAGTCATGTATTATTATTACGAGGAATCCTACCATACATTACATGGCCTCCTGCAGTCTTCAAAAGGGTGACACCACATTTCTTTACCATACACTTTGCAAAGGAGGCATAATAGTCACTACGTATCAAAATATTTATTGGGCAAACAGAATCATCACTTACACAAGAAGGTGCTAAATTTACATTATGTGAAAGTCTTTCTGTAGCTTTAATGAGCCCTACTGTAGATATTTTCTCTGGAAGTCTATCTACAATTACTGTATTAACACGTTTTTTCTCATTGACCAACCTGACAGTTACATAAACATTGTCATACAATTGAGCCCTTTTATCCGAGAGAAAACCAGATAATTTTAAAGTTGTGGGATCTCCCATCTGTACTTTCATACCATCAAGACATTTACGTTTTATGAAATTACGCTGGGATCCCTCGTCTAATAGTGCATTTATATTTTTTGATTTATGCCTTTTATCATTAATTTTTACCTGTAACACAGGTAAGGCTACTTCAGCAAAACCATTATTATTAACATTAGCAGCAATTTTTACATTAGCTATTGTTGTGTCAGGATTGTCAACATTATCATTAATATCAACATTATCATATAGACCCTTACACATGACTATATGGTGTCTTCCTTTGTGACATTGATAACAGTTGTTAAAATTTGGCATGACAATCCTTTACATTGTGATTACCTAAACACCTGATACATCAGTCAAGCTCCTCCAATCTTTCAACCTTATCATTCCATAAATTGCATGCATTGCAATTCTTAGAAAAATGAGTACCCTTGCAGAAAAGACAATCTCTCTTTTCTTTGACTGGTTTCTTATTAACTGGGCTACTCTTAGGAGGGTACTTATTCTTCTTACCTTGTGGAGAATCATTATTTCTGATTCCTGCTACTTGATATGCACCTATACAACTCTTTTTAGGAAATGAAAATTAGTTATTAACATTGGAATAATTTTTCCCTTTGTGAAACTTGACAGATACCTCAGAGTTATTATGTGTTGCATCTTTAAAATGAGTTAGTTGGCTGGTCTGCAACTGCACAATTAATTCTTGTAGACCTAGTCTTATTTCCTCCAATCCAAAATAACCCTTTTGATATTTGTTCGAGAGTTATTCAAGTGTTTTACAGCTTAATTTATTCTGTACAATGGCACTCAATAACCAGTCTGATTCCTTCAGATTATATTTATTACTTAAAGTTTTGAGAGTGCTCACCAGTTTAACTCTAAACTGCTGTAAACCTTTGTAAGTGTGATCTGGAGATTTTAAATTAACAATGATATTCACTAGACCCTACCGACTTTGTTCTATATTACCACATGTGACTTTCAACAAGTCAACTGCCTCCTTGTAAGAGTCATCTACATTGGGAAAAGCCTTTATGAGTATGTGAGCATCTCCTCTTATCTGTCTTTTGAGATAAAATAATTTAGTTACACAGGCTAGATCATTCCTATCATGCACAGCTTCTTTAAAAATTGACCAAAACTCCTCCCAGTTTTCTCCAGGATTAAATACAGGTAAACATAAATTCTGGGAGTTTTGGCAAAGACATCTTATTTGTTGGAGCAGACTGATTAACTGCCTGGTTTACTCATTTTAATTTATTCGAAGCCTGATTTTTGCATGAAAGAATGTTTTCTTCTAATTCATAATACTGATTAATCATGAGATCTACTTCAGTCTCATGTGCACAGTTTACTAACAAATCTCCTTTATATTTGTTGTAATATAATTTGTATTAATCATATCTACTCCCTAAAGCATCTAAATACAATTTTAAATCATCAGTATTCACAGTTTCTTGATTCATTAATTCCAAACATTTATTATATGCCTTGGTTACATGACCCTTTCCAGCCTGTAGTGATGCTTTCTTTGCTCTATATTCCATACGTTTGTCTTCTATATTAATTTCCTCATTTTCAGCCATGATGCAATATATAAATTCAACTTAATTAATAACACTGATTACAACTTACAACACTGATACAACTTACCTTTGAATAAATCCTAGCTACACTTGAGCTTTGCAATTACATGTAAGAATATTGTAATTTAAATTTTAAATACACATTAATAATTTTTAGGTACACTTGAGCTTAGTAATTACACATGTAATAAAATTATAATATAAATTTTGAATAAACAATAATATTGTTAGCTACACTTGAGCTTAGCAATTACACATGTAAGAAAATTATAATATAAATTTTGAATACTCATTAATAATGTTAGCTACACTTGAGCTTAGTAATTACACATGTAAGAAAATTATAATATAAATTTTAAATGTACATTAATAATGTTAGCTACACTTGGCTTATCAATTACACATACACTGATATAAATCTTGGCCAGAATTGTCTTATCAAATTAATATTGTAATAATTATAATCCACTACACATTAAGTAAATTTGTGGATTTAACATCCACCTCCTTGTGTCATTTCACATATAATTATTAAGTAAATAACTAATTAATGACTTCACTAATTACCCCCGGTTCAAGAAGGACCAACGGGCAAATTAAATGTGGAAAATTGCATTTATCTGTATGTAACTCATAATGTACATAGCAGTAAATAACGAAGATTAGTATTATTTATCAGAGTTACATAGACAAGTAGGAATTTTGGACACTTAGGTCACAAAAAATGTCCCCCTTCGATACCTACCACTGTCATATCCACAAGTTGCTCTAGACCTATTAATTACAAATGAAATATGTATATACACCAGGAATTCTGGTAAATATATAAATTTGTGGACTGTATATTAATTAATAAAGAAATTTTATATATACACATTTACTTACATATACACTTTTACATACCATCACTCACCAATTTGACTGGAGATCAAGGTGTATCATACTCAGAAAACCTCACTGTCTATCTATGAAAATAACACTGGCCAGAGTTACAGACATAAACAAACTTATCTGAGGTTCCTGGAGGTGTCTTGTCCCGTCGCCTGATTCTCAAGTTATGCAGGAATGAACATCCAAAAAATTTCGCCTCCTATTGAGAGGTGTCAGCCCCAAATTTTACCTTTAGAGCACGAAAAATTCTTTCCCTTATTCACTAACGTTAGTGTCCAGTTCAAACAACAATGGCGAGTCTTTTCTGCGCAGGCGCAGCTTCTTCCCCTTTTTTATAACAAAAACTTTTATTAAATACGTTATGGCCATCTATTTACATATAACTACTGTATTTCTGAAAAAATATAAACAGTATTTTCCACAATGACCTTACCCAGGTGTGGTGCAGCTGGCTGCCTGCACGCCTTACCCTGGTGCTGGTACAGATACCTGCCCGCTTGACTTAGCCAGGTGATGGTGCAGCTGGTTGCCTGTCTGCCAGCCTTACACAGTTGTTGGAAGGGTGCTGGCTGCCTGCCTGCCCTACCAAGGAGCTTGTGCAACTGGGTGCCCCCGTCCATATCCCGATGTTGTATAACTGGATTACCCCTGCCTTACCCGGTGCTGCAAATAGTGCCCACATGCTTTACCCAGGTGCCCGTGCAGGTAGCTGCCTGTCTTCCTTACTCTGGTGCTGGTGCAGCTGACTGCATGCCTGCCTTACCCAGGTACTGGTGCAGCTGGCTGCCCACCTTACTTACCCAGGTGCTGGTACAGCTGGCTGCCTACCCCACCAACCCCGCTATATCAACTACCCATCTTGTGTTCGCTTTTTTTTTTCTTTATGTTTCCCTGTCTGGTGTCTGGATATTAATCATGACATAAAAAGTAATACACAAAGAGGAATAAGAAGGAAAGTGTAAGGCTTTAAAAAAAAAGAAAACTGATATGTACATGTTCTCTTGAAGAAATTCCTGTTCACTTTCTCTTGAAGAAATTCCAGTCTATTTTCTCTGGAAGAAATTCCTGTCTATTTTCTCTGGAAGAAATTCCTGTCTATTTTCTCTGGAAGAAAATCCTGTCTATTTTCTCTGGAAGAAATTCCTGTCTATTTTCTCTGGAAGAAATTCCTGTCAATTTTCTCTGGAAGAAATTCCTGTCAATTTTCTCTGGAAGAAATTCCTGACTATTTTCTCTGAAGGATGCGACCCAGAATACTCGGCTAACACGCAAATACCTAAGATAAGATTTTGTACTGATTTTTAACCCAGGAGGGTTAGTCACCCGGGATGAGATAGGAAAAGGTGTACTTTGTCGAGTGTCTACTTATTTGTCCCCCTGGATGCCAGGATAGTTCCTACTATATGCCAGAATAGTACCTATTACGTACCAGGATAGTACCTGATATGCACCAGGATAGTACCTATTATGTCCTAGGATAGCACCTATTATGTACCAGGATAGTACCAATTATGTATTAGGATAGTACCTATTATGTACCAGGATAGTACCTATTATATACCAGGATAGTACCTATTATGTACCAGGATAGTACCTATTACATACCAAGATAGTACCTATTATGTACCAGGATAGTACCTATTATGTTGACTGTTGCATGATAGCGAAATTATAATACCTATTATGCACCAGGATAGTACCTATTATGTACCAGGATAGTACCTATTATGTACGAGGATAGTACCTATTATGTATCAGGATAATACCTATTATGTTCCAGGATAGTACCTATTATGTTCCAGGATAGTACCTATTAAGTTCCAGGATAGTACCTATTATGTTCCAGGATAGTACCTATTATGGACGAGGATAGTACCTATTATGTTCCAGGATAGTACCTATTATGTTCCAGGATAGTACCTATTATGTTCCAGGATAGTACCTATTATGTTCCATGATAGTACCTATTATGTTCCAGGATAGTACCTACTATGTTCCAGGATAGTACCTATTATGTTTCAGGATAGTACCTATTAAGTTCCAGGATAGTGCCTATTATGTACGAGGATAGTACCTGTTATGTATCAGCATAGTACCTATTATGTGCCAGGATAGTATCTTTAGTTGATGATAATGCTACAAGCAAAGTCAAAGATTAAATAGTTGACTGTACGGAACCTTATCTTGAGAGACAGTTTTAGCCTACACAGCCGTCCCTGCTGGCGATGTCTTGAGAAACTCTCCTATGCACTAACTCACGGGCTGGAAAATAATTTATTATGGGTGAGCAGAATTACCCCAAGGGGGTGTTATGTCAGCATGTCTCAGAAACTGATTGCTGACTGAATACTCACGTGTGTCGGCTAAAAAGTACGCAATTCACGAGCATGGTAATCTGTTAAGCGTACAGAGTTTTCTTAACTGCGCAGTCATAATCGAACCCTTTACTCCAGGATATCTTTGTCTTGATTGAAGAAAAAGTGTTTCTTTGAAGGATGTCGCATACCTCTGCTAGGATCGCAATGCTCGTTGTTACACTGTTCATCAAGATTTGTTCATTATTCATAATCTTATCAATAAAGCAGCTGATCACACTTCTCTGTAAGTGTTTAAATATGTTCTTCGAGATACTTTTATGCACAAAAGAGTGCAGATCAGTGTTCTTCGTTGGTTATCGTGGCGTCAATGTGTTCCATAGCAGGGTCAAAAGCAATCTAAAGATGCCACAGCTCCTACTCTGCCGCCACTGCTCCTAGCACACAAAGAAAAAGCTGACCTAGCATATTTCCCCTCCTTGCTAAACTTCCACTATGTAGCAAACAGAATGCTTGATTCTTGCTGTCTAAGCATAGACAACAATGGACATTATCTTTAGCGTGATATTAAAGTGGGTGCAGAATTTTCCTTAATTGTCCTGCTAAGGTAAGCGATTGATTGTATCATTTAAACTACACGCTTGCAACAGTGGTCTCTTGCAAAGAGCCGCGTGACCATGTAACTGGTACACGCGGTTAAACATTTTGCTGGTAATTACTTGATGTACAGTAAACCAATCTTGTTTCCTTCTGAGGGGGCCCGGGTACTTCAGGGCTGGAAAGGGCTGAAGGGGGCTGATACCACCCTCCTGGAGAAAATTTCTCCACACCTATTATGTACCAAGATAATACCTGTTATGTGCCTGGATATACCTATTATGTTGACTGTTGCATCTTAGGGCCAGGGTAGTACCTATTATGTGCCAGGAGAGTACCTATTATGTGCAAGGATAGTACCTATTATGTACAAGGATTGACCCTACCATGCACCAGGATAATACCCATTATGTACCAGAATAGTACCTATTATATACCACGATAGTACATATTATGTGCAAGGATAGTACCTATTATATTGACTGTTGCATCTTAGTGCTTGGATAGTACCTATAAATTTCACTGTTGCATCTTAGTGCTTGGATAGTACCTATAAAGTCCATTGTTGCATCTTAGGGCCAGGTTGGTACCTATTAACTTCACTTTTGCATCGTAGGGCAAGGATAGTGCATATTTAGTTCACTTTTGCATCTTAGGGCCAGGATAGTATTTATTAAGTTCACTTTTGCATTTTAGGGCCAGGATAGTACCTATCAAGTTCACTGTTGCATCTTAGGGCCAGGATAGTACCTATTAAGTTCACTGTTGCATCTTAGGGCCAGGATAGTATCTATTAATTTCACTGTTGCATCTTAAGGCCAGGGTAGTACCTATTAAGTTGACTCTTGCATCTTAGGGCCAAGATAGTACCTATTAAGTTCACTGTTGCATCCTAGGGCCAGGATAGTATCTATTAAGTTCACTGTTGCATCTTAGGGCCAGGATAGTATCTATTAATTTCACTGTTGCATCTTAAGGCCAGGGTAGTACCTATTAAGTTGACTCTTGCATCTTAGGGCCAAGATAGTACCTATTAAGTTCACTGTTGCATCTTAGGGCCAAGATAGTACCTATTAAGTTCACTGTTGCATCTTAGGGCAAGGATGGTATCTATTAAGATCACTTTTGCATCTTAGGGCCAGGATAGTAACTATTAAATAGATTATTGCATAATAATGCTTGGATAGTACCTATTAAGTTCACTGTTGCATCTTAAGGCCAGGGCAGTTTCTATTAAGTTCACTTTTGCATCTTAGGGCCAGGATAGTACCTATTAAGTTCATTCGTGTGCAGGCAAGTTTATTCAATTAGTAAATTAGTCCCGAAGCATGTAATGGTTCTAATATGTGATCTAAGTAGAGATTATCATTTCTGATCAACTTTAAACTTATGTAATTGATGTGTTTTAATAAACCACAGCTTGTCAAAGCTGACCTGTCTAAATTTCGATTGGTCAGTTATATTAAGGTAATTGTTTACATTGTACTAACTAGGGAATGACTTTTCAAATCAACTGAATTGTATGTAATAATTTTCGGTGAGTATCAGTTTGCAGTTTTTTCCAATTTCATGAAACTGGGTTTTTAAAAAGAATATCAAATTCAAATATTTTTTCTTACAAAATAGTTAAAATTTCAAATATCAGGTAAATGAGCAAAGTATACTGAAAAAAAAGAAAATTAATTTCATTATGGCCCCTTTAAGGATTCTTTCCTATTTTTCTGAACAGTCTCTAAAACATTTCATTTCTTTTCTCACAGGTTTACATTTAATTCTCAAAAAATTATATATGATCAGGGTTTCAAAAATTTTCTTGCGAAAGATTGGTGGGGAAAAATTTACATGTGTGGGACCCAGGGGCAATTTACATGTGTGGTCCCAGAGGACAATTTACATGTGTGGTTCCCAGAAGACAATTTACATGTGTGGTTCCCAGAGGACAATTTACATGTGTGGTTCCCAGAGGACAATTTACATGTGTGAGTCCCAGTGGACAATTTACATGTGTGGTTCCCAGAAGACAATTTACATGTGTGGGTCCCAGAGGACAATTTACATGTGTGAGTCCCAGTGGACAATTTACATGTGTGGTTCCCAGAGGACAATTTACATGTGTGGTTCCCAGAGGACAATTTACATGTGTGGTTCCCAGAGGACAATTTACATGTATAGGTCCCAGAGGACAATTTACATGTGTGGGTCCCAGAGGACAATTTACATGTGTGGTTCCCAGAGGACACTTTACATGTATAGGTCCCAGAGGACAATTTACATGTGTGGGTCCCAGAGGACAATTTACATGTGTGGTTCCCAGAGGACAAAATTTCATGAGTGGGTCCCAGAGGACAATTTACATGTGTGGTTCCCAGAGGACAATTTACATGTGTGGTTCCCAGAGGACAATTTACATGTGTGGTTCCCAGAGGACAATTTACATGTGTGGTTCCCAGAGGACAATTTACGTGTGGTTCCCAGAGGACAATTTACATGAGTGGGTCCCAGAGGACAATTTACATGTGTGGTTCCCAGAGGACAATTTACATGTGTGGTTCCCAGAGGACAATTTACATGTGTGGTTCCCAGAGGACAATTTACATGTGTGGTTCCCAGAGGACAATTTACATGTGTGGTTCCCAGAGGACAATTTACATGAGTGGGTCCCAGAGGACAATTTACATGTGTGGTTCCCAGAGGGGCAATTTACATGTGTGGTTCCCAGAGGACAATTTACATGTGTGGTTCCCAGAGGACAATTTACATGTGTGGTTCCCAGAGGACAATTTACATGTGTGGTTCCCAGAGGACAATTTACATGAGTGGGTCCCAGAGGACAATTTACATGTGTGGTTCCCAGAGGACAATTTACATGTGTGGTTCCCAGAGGACAATTTACATGTGTGGTTCCCAGAGGGCTATTTACATATGTGGTTCCCAGAGGACAATTTACATGTGTGGTTCCCAGAGGACAATTTACATGTGTGGTTCCCAGAGGACAATTTACATGTGTGGTTCCCAGAGGACAATTTACATGTGTGAGTCCCAGTGGACACTTTACATGTGTAGGTCCCAGAGGACAATTTACATGTGTAGGTCCCAGAGGACACTTTACATGTGTGGGTCCAAGAGGACAATTTACATGTGTGGGTCCCAGAGGACAATTTACATGTGTAGGTCCCAGTGGCACTTTTCATGTTGGGTCCAGAGGCAATTTACATGTGTGGGTCCCCCCCCCCCGTGGACACTTTACATTTTGTGGGTCCCAGGGACAAATTTTCCTTGTGGTCCCAGAGAACAATTTACATGTGTAGGTCCCAGTGGACACTTTACAGGTGTGGGTCCCAGTGGACACTTTACATGTGTAGGTCCCAGTGGACACTTTATGTGTGTGTGTCCCAGAGGACAATTTACATGTGTAGGTCCCAGTGGACACTTTACATGTGTGGGTCCCAGAGGACAATTTACATGTGCGAGTCCCAGAGGACAATTTACATACGTGGGTCCCAAAGGAAAATTTTCATGTGTGGGTCTCAGAGGACAATTTTCATGTGTGGCTTCCAGAGGACAATTTACATGAGTAGATCCAAGTGGACAATTTTCATGTGTGGGTCCCAGAGGACAATTTTCATGTGTGGGTCCCAGAGGACAATTTACATGTGAGTGTCCAAGTGGACAATTTTCATGTGTGGGTCCCAGAGGACAATTTACATGTGTGGGTCCCAGTGGATAATTTTCATGTGTGGGTCCCAGTGGACAATTTTCATGCATGGGTCCCAGAGGACAATTTTCATGTGTGGGTCCCAGAAGACAATTTACATGTGTGAGTACCAGACGACAATTTTCAAGTGTGGGTCCCATTGGACAATTTTCATGTGTGAGTCCCATAGGACAATTTACATTTAAGGGGTCCCAATGGACAATTTTTATGTGTGTGTCACAGAGGACAATTTACATGTGTGGGACCCAGAGGGCAATTTACATGTGTGGGTTCCATTGGACAATTTACATGTGTGGGTCCCAGTGCACAGTTTTCATGTGTGAGACCCAGTTAACAATTTTCTTGTGTGGGCTCGAGTGGAAAATTTACATGTGTTGGTCCCAGTGGACAATTTACATGTGTGGGTCCCACTGGACAATTTTCATGTGTGTCTCCAGTGGACAATTTGCATGTATGGGTCCCAGAGGACAATTTACAGGTGTAGGTCCCAGTGGACACTTTACATGTGTGGGTCCCAGAGGACAATTTACATGTGTGGGTCCCAGTGGACACTTTACATGTGTGGGTCCCAGAGAACAATTTACATGTGCGAGTCCCAGAGGACAATTTACATATGTGGGTCCCAAAGGAAAATTTTCATGTGTGGGTCCCAGAGGACAATTTTCATGTGTGGTTTCCAGAGGACAATTTACATGAGTGGGTCCAAGTGGACAATTTTCATGTGTGGGTCCCAGAGGACAATTTTCATGTGTGGGACCCAGAGTACAATTTAAATATGTGGGTCCCAGAGGACAATTTTCATGTGTGGGTCCCAGAGGACAGTTTACATGTGAGTGTCCAAGTGGACAATTTTCATGTGTGGGTCCCAGAGGACAGTTTGCATGTGTGGGTCCCAGTGGATAATTTTCATGTGTGGGTCCCAGAGGACAAGTTACGTGTGTGTATTCCAGAGGACAGTTTCCATGTGTGGGTCCCAGTGGACAATTTTCATGCATGGGTCCCAGAGGACAATTTTCATGTGTGGGTCCCAGAAGACAATTTACATGTGTGAGTCCTAGACGACAATTTTCATGTGTGGGTCCCATAAGACAATTTTCATGTGTGAGTCCCATAGGACAATTTACATGTGAGGGGTCCCAATGGACAATTTTTATGTGTGTGTCACAGAGGACAATTTATATGTGTGGGACCCAGAGGACAATTTACATTTGTGAGTCCCATTGGACAATTTACATGTGTGGGTCCCAGTGCACAGTTTTCATGTGTGGGACCCAGTTAACAATTTTCTTGTGTGGGCTCGAGTGGAAAATTTACATGTGTTGGTCCCAGTGGACAATTTACATGTGTGGGTCCCACTGGACAATTTTCATGTGTGTCTCCAGTGGACAATTTACATGTGTGGGTCCCAGTGGACGATTTACATGTGTGGGTCATAGTGCACAATTGTCAAGTGTGTGTCCCAATGGACAATTTTTATGTGCAGGACTCAGTGGACAATTTTCATGTGTGTTCTCAAGTGGACAATTTATATTTGAGGGTCCCAGTGGACAATTTACATGTGTTGGACCCAGTGGACAATTTACATGTGTTGGCTTAAGTGCATAATTTACATGTGTGTCTCAAGTGGACAATTTTAATGTGTGGGTATCATTGGACAATTTGCATATGTGGGCTCCAGTGGACAATTTTCATGTGTGGGGTCCCAGTGCACAATTTATATGTGTGGGCTCCAGTGGACAATTTACATGTGTTGGTCCCAGTTGACAATTTACTTGATTGGGCCCCAGTGGACAATTTACATGTGTTGGTCCCAGTGAACAATTTACATGTGTGAATCCCAGTGAACAATTTACATATGTGATTCTCAGTGAATAATTTACATGGGTGGGTCCACAGTGGACAAATTACATGTGGGTCCCAGTGCAATATTTATATGTGTCGGTCCCAGTAGACAATTTACATGAGTGGGTATCAGTGGACAATTTACATGAGTGGGTCCCGGTGGACAATTTACATGTGTCTGTCCCAGAGGACAATTTACATGTGTGGTTCCCAGTGGACAGTTTACATGTGTGGGTCCACAGTGGACAGTTTACATGTGCGGGTCCACAGTGGACAGTTTACATGTGCGGGTCCACAGTAGACAGTTTACATGTGTGGGTCCACAGTGGACAGTTTACATGTGCGGGTCCACAGTGGACAGTTTACATGTGCGGGTCCACAGTAGACAGTTTACATGTGCGGGTCCACAGTGGACAGTTTACATGTGTGGGTCCACAGTGGACAGTTTACATGTGCGGGTCCACAGTGGACAGTTTACATGTGCGGGTTCACAGTGGACAGTTTACATGTGTGGGTCCACAGTGGACAGTTTGCATGTGCGGGTCCACAGTGGACAGTTTAAATGTGTGGGTCCACAGTGGACAGTTTACATGTGTGGGTCCACAGTGGACAGTTTACATGTGCGGGTCCACAGTGGACAGTTTACATGTGCGGGTTCACAGTGGACAGTTTACATGTGTGGGTCCACAGTGGACAGTTTGCATGTGCGGGTCCACAGTGGCAGTTTAAAATGTGTTGGGTCCACAGTGGACAGTTTACTGGTGGGTCCACAGTGGACAGTTTACATGTGCGGG
>NC_069489.1:8074355-8079355 GCF_026875155.1 Cherax quadricarinatus | reverse complement strand
TAGTTGAACGACGGGGCCCCATCATCAACTCTTAGCAACCTGGTTCGCTGGTTGGGGGAGATAGCATGTAAATGAGGTTGTGTACATGCGCCGAACAAAGGTTACGTACTCTTTCCATGCCACATCCCCACCCCGAGAAGGCTCTGGATTAGGCTGCCACCTCCCAGTGGTAACCGTGCCGCCATGGCACAAAATAATGGAACCGCCTTTCCTCTCGACCATCCTACTCTTAGATAGAGCTCAGCTTTTCTCGTGACCAAAAACCAAACCCTAAACTTAGAGTGAGACAGCAGTCAGACAGGCTAGCATAGGTCCAAGATACAGGCGGACGGTAGCCCGCATCCCTTCACTAAAAAAAACCCCACACCAGGGGATAAAAAAAAAAGAGCGTTAAAAGGGGTTACCACAAATAACATCCTAACCTAAATAAACTAAAATGTTAGACTCTAGATAAAAAGTCTGCAATATATTTAATGGAAATATTATGGGGCTGCAGTCTTAGCATCCAGTGCATGAGCCTTGTGTTGTGGTTCTTCATGGCTTGGAGATATACTAAAGGATTGTGATCACTGTAGACTGTGACCACCTGCGATGTCTGGCCCATATAAACACTGAAATGCTCCAAAGCCAGTACCAGCCGAGGGCTTCTTTTTCAATGGTAGAGTAAGCCCTCTGATGTGGCTGGAACTTGGCTGAAAAGTATGCTACAGGCTGCAACTCCTTGTTCCCGAGCTTCAGAACCTTGCATTTATCTACATTGAACTGCATCTGCCACTTTTCTGACCAAGAATAGAGTTTGTTTAAATCCTCCTGAAGTTCCATAACATCTACGTTTGAATCAATTATCCTAAATATCTTTGTGTCATCGGCGAATTTGCTCATATCACTAGTAATTCCCTCATCAAGATCATTGATATATATTATAAACAACAACGGGCCCAAGACTGATCCCTGTGGAACGCCACTTGTTACAGATCCCCACTCGGATTTAACCCCATTTATGGACACTCTCTGCTTCCTGTCAGTGAGCTATGACTCGATCCACGAGAGCACTTTTCCCCCAATGCCATGAGCTGCCACTTTCTTTAACAGTCTATGGTGCAGAACTCTATCAAAAGCCTTACTAAAATCTAAGTAAATAATATCAAATTCTTTATCGTGGTCAACAGCCTCAAATGCTTTACTGAAGAAAGTTAATAAATTAGTTAGACAAGACCGGCCTCTTGTGAATCCATGCTGTGTATCATTAATCAAACTATGCTTATCGAGATGGCTTCTTATAATCTCAGCTATAATTGACTCTAGTAATTTGCCTACAATTGAGGTCAGGCTTATTGGGCGGTAATTTGACGGTAACGACTTGTCCCCTGTTTTAAAATTAGGAATTACATTAGCTATCTTCCACATATCAGACACTACACCTGTTTGAAGAGATAAATTAAAAATATTAGTTAATGGTTCACAGAGTTCCATTTTGCATTCCTTAAGAACCCTTGAAAAAACCTCATCAGGACCCGGCGACTTATTTTGCTTCAGTCTGTCTATTTGCTTCACAACCATTTCACTAGTGACTCTGACATTACGTAATTTATCTTCTTCTAGCCCACTATAAAAATTAATTACTGGAATGTTGTTAGTGTCTTCCTGTGTAAAAACTGAGAGAAAATAATTATTTAAAATAAAGCACATTTCATTCTCTTTGTCAGTAAGGTGCCCATAGTTATTTTTAAGGGGACCTATCTTATCTCTAACTTTTGTTCTATAGACCTGGAAAAAACATTTTGGGTTAGTTTTAGAATCCCTAGCAACTTTAATTTCATAGTCCCTTTTAGCTTTTCTTATCCCCTTTTTAATGTCCCTCTTAATGTCAATATACTGATTCATAAGATGACCCTCACCTCTTTTGATACGCCTATAAATTCCTTTCTTATGCCCTAGTAGATATTTGAGCTATTATTCATCCATTTTGGGTCATTTCTATTTGATCTAATTTCTTTATATGGGGTAAACGTTCTTTGAGCAGCATGTATAGTGTTCAGAAAACTGTCATATTGATAGCTCTCTTCGTTACCCCAGTCAACAGATGATAAGTGTTCTCTAAGCCCATCGTAATCTGCTAAGCGAAAATCTGGGACTGTTACTGAGTTATCGGTACTATCGTACTTCCATTCAATGCTAAATGTAATTGATTTGTGGTCGCTAGCACCCAGTTCCTCTGAAATTTCTAAATTATTAACAAGGGATTCATTGTTTGCAATAACTAAGTCAGGTTATTTCCCCTTGTAGGTTCTGTCACAAACTGCTTCAAAAAACAATCCTGAAATACTTCTAAGAAGTCGTATGATTCTAAATTCCCAGTCAAGAAATTCTAATCAACATGACTAAAGTTAAAGTCTCCTAGAATTACTACATTATCGTGCCTTGTGGCCTTAACAGTTTCCTCCCATAGTAGTTTCCCTTGGTCCCTATCTAAGTTTCGGGGACGGTATATCACTCCTAAAATCAGTTTTTCATGCCCCTCTGAAAATTCTATCCAAACAGACTCTGTATATGTGTTACTTTCAGACTTAAATACCCGTTTTTATGCAACAGTTCAAGCGATCTCGGACATACAATGCCACCCCACCCCCCCTCCCAATACTTCTATCTTCTTGGAACAATTTAAAACCCTGAATATGACATTCCGCAGGCATGTCCCGACTTTTTGAATTAAACCACGTCTCAGTTAAGGCAATACATCAACGTTACCTGCACTAGCAACAAATCTCAACTCGTCCATCTTATTCCTAGCACTACGGCAATTAGCATAATAAACATTGAAAGACTCTCTCTTTCTTTACCCTTCCTGCTCATTTGTTATTTTTCTACTAAACCTATTACTGTCCTTATCACCCAAGGTCCCTGGCTTTTCAATACTACCTCGTTCTTTATTATTACTAGTTCCCCTAGAACTCGTAATATTACTACACTGGGACTTCACTGTTTTCCTGCCAAAACCCATACCTCTAACTATTCCTAGTTTAAAGACCTAACAGCTCCCTCCACTGCAGTTGCCAGTGCTCCCACCCCACACCTAGATAAGTGAACCCATCCTTGGCATACATGTCATTTCTGCCATAGAAGAGGTCCCAGTTGTCAATGAATGTTACCGCATTTTCCTTACAGTATTTGTCCAGCCAGCAATTGACACCAATTGCCCTGGACAACCATTCATTTCCAACTCCCCTCCTTGGCAAAATACCACATATGAGAGAGGGTTCCCACCCTTACTCCTAATTATTTCTATTGCTGACCTATACCTGCTAATCAGGTCTTCACTCCTACGTCTGCCAACATCGTTGCCTCCAGCACTGAGACAGATAATAGGATTGCTCCCATTACCTCTCATGATGTCATCCAGACGGCTAACAATATCCTCCATCCCAGCCCCAGGAAAGCAAACTCTCTGTCTCCTACTCCTGTTCTTCAAGCAGAACGCCCTATCCATATACCTAACTTGGCTATCCCCAACAACAACAATATTCGTACCTTCCTTGGAGTTGTTCGTCGTGACGTTCCCAGTAGTCGACTCACATTCGTCGGGTGGCACTGAGAACGTATTGGATGTTTCCACAACACTTTCCACGGCAGTCTCTTTCTTCTTCATCATTTCTACCTTTCCATTCGTCTTCTTGATCGTCAACTTCTTTCCCTGCTGTCCAGCCACTGACCAGTTTCCCTTCTTGATATGAGGACTCAAAACAGGAGGACTATTACGAATTTTTTTGTTTTTCTCGGTCAGTCGCCGAATTTCAATATTCGCCAACCTCAATTCTTCCCTAAGCTGTTGGTAAAGTTGCTCGATGGATGGCATCTTGCTTCAATTCTAGAGAGCGCGCAAACAGGTCTTCACAGAGCCAAGTACACGTCAACACTCTATGAAGAAAGATTGAAGACTCTTAAGTTACATTCACTTGTTAGACGAAGAATGAGGGGAGACCTGATCGAAGTGTATAAGTGGAAGATAGGTATTAAAAAAGGGGTATTAAAAAGGTCTTGAGGTGTTCCCCAAAGAGAACCGCAGTAATGGTTTAAATTAATAAGTTTAGTTTTAAAAGGACTAGGGAAAACATTGGTTTGGAAATAGGGTAGTTTAAGGGGGGTACAGTCTACCTGTTGGGTTTTTGAGGGTGGGACTTTGGGTATTTCAAATTTAGGTTGGATAAGTACAGATGGGAGGGTTGGATTTGAGTAGGACTTCACATCAGAGCTTATTTCTTGGGTGGCAGGAAAATTTTGGGTTTAGCAAATGTTTTTGTTAGGGGATAATTGTAAAGGATTGCCTAGCATGGGCCAACAGGCCTTCTGCAGGTTCCCCCCTTTTTATGTTCTTTTGTTCTTTTTCTTATGTGTTAGGGAAGTTTTGGGGTGCCAGGTGTAAATGTTTAAAGGGGGGCCTTTTTATTGAACTTTTATAGAAGGGGGTTTTGTTATAGGTAAGCTATTTTTAAAAAAAAGAGGATAAAAAGAATACAAGATATGAAGTAGGGCGAAAAACAGTAGTTTGTTGGGAAAATGTTTTTGGACATAAAAAAACTGCTAGGGACTTCGGTGTACATGTTTATAGAGGGGCCCAATATATCAGATCACTTTCTAGTTGTAGCGAGGGTAAAAGGTAGAGGGTACAAGGAGAATGGAACATCAGGGAAGAAGAGGTGAAGGTTTTAAACTAAAAAGGGGGGGCATTTAGGGGGAAATATAAACAGCTATGGAGGAAGATGGGGTAATGAGAGCATGGCAATGGGGTCGAGAGGGATGGGGGGAGGGTTTAAAAAATTATGTTGAGGTTTAGCAGAAGTTTTTTGGTTACAGGAAAATGGGTGCGGGAGGGAAGAGGAGCGATTGGTGGAAGATGTGTAAAGGGGTAGTAAGGGAGAAAAAGTTAGCATATGAGAAAATTTTTTCAAAGTAGAAGTGTGGGAGGGGGAAAGTATATGGAGAAAAAAAAGGGGGTTGGGGGG
>NC_069489.1:8010906-8073855 GCF_026875155.1 Cherax quadricarinatus | reverse complement strand
AATCCCGCACCTCCTCCTAATTTCCAAACTACGAATTCCTGCTTTTAAAATTCTCACCCACATTGCCCTCAGACATAACATTTCCACTGCCTCCAGCCTTCCCCAAATGTTGCAATATTCATCACCCATGCTTCACACGCATATAAAAGTGTTGGTATAACTATACTCTCACACATTCCCCTCTTTCGCTTCCATGGACAAATTTTCTTTGTCTCCACAGACTCAGTGCACCACTCACCCTTTTCCCCTCATCAATTCTATGATTCACATCTTCTTTCACAGACCCATCTGCTGACACGTCCACTTCTTAATATCTGAATTCATTTACCTCCTCCATACTCTCTCCCTCTAATCTAAATATCCAATCTTTCGTTACCTAATATTTTTGTTATCCTCATCACCTTACTCTTTCCTATATTCACTTAATTTTCTTCTTTGACTTACCCAACCAAACGCATCCGCCAACCTCTGCAACTTCTCCTCAGAATCTCCCAAAAGCAGAGTGTCATCAGAAAAGAAACTGTGACAACTCCCATTTTGTGTTAGATTATCTTTTAACCTCACACCTCTTGCCATCACCCAAGCTTTTAACTTCTCTTACAACCTTATCTACAATATATATTGAACAACACGGTGACATCACTTCCTTGTCTAAGACCATTTTTACGGGGAAATAATCTTCCTCTCTCCTACATACTCAAACCCTCACCTCACTATCCTCATAAAAACTTTTCACTGCTTTCAATACTTACCTCCTATACCATACATTTGCAATGTCTGCCTCTTTGCAACCCTATCCACCTTGTCATATGCCTTTTCGAGATTCATAAATGCCACAAAGGCCTGTTTAGCCTTATCTAAATACTGTTCCCCTATATGTTTCACTGTAAACACCTGGTCCACACACCGCCGCCTTGTTCATCGCTGTCCTACTCTCAGTCTTACTTTAATTCTTCTAATAATAACTCTGTTAAGTAAAAGAACACAAATGCAACAATGTGACATTGTAGCAACGTTGCTCAAGAACTTTGTCAAGCCATTACAGCTTGTCACATTATTTGCATTTGTGTCCTTTTACTTAACATTTTGTGGGAAATTCTACCAATATTAACACAACACTAACTCTACCATTCACTTTACCAGGTAAACTTAACGGGCTTATCCCACTATAATTTTGCATTCTCGTTTTGTCCCATTTGCCTTTATAAAGGAACTATGTATGTTCTCTGCCAATCCCTGGGTTTACCTTCCCCTATCCAAAAATTTTATTAAATAAAAGCAACAACCACTCCAAAACTATATCCCACCTGCATTAAACATTTCTATCTTTACCCCATCAATCTCAGTTGCCTTTACCCTTTCATTCTACCTACTACCATTACGACATTTCCCCCCGCTCACAACTGGCTCTTCCTCACTCCTACAAGATGTTATTCCTCATTGCCCTATACATGAAATCACAGCTTCCCTGTCACATCAATATTTAACAATTCATCAAAATATTCCCTCCATTTTCCCTGATAGCTCTTACTCTTCATTTAATAACTCCCTCTCCTATTGTAACTATCAAATCCATTCGTCCCTAGGCTTCCTCAACTTATTAATCTCACTCTAAAAATTTTCTTTTTTTCTTTACTGATAACATCTCACCCACTCTCTCTTTTTCTCTTTTTTATATTGCTTCCCCCACTCTCTTAACCTCTCTTTTTCCTTTCCATATACTCCTCCCTCCTTGCATCACTTCTATTTTTGTTAAAACCTCTCACATGCTAATTTTTCCTCCTCCCTCACTACTCTCTTTACATCATAATTCCACCTTTTGCTTTTCTTCCCTCCCGCACCCACTTTCCTGTAACCACAACTTCTGCTGAACACCTAACACTACATTCTCAAACCAAACCCCATACACATTCGACCCCTTTGCCTATACTCTCACTAGCCCATCTATCCTCCAATAGTTTTTTTATATCTTACACTAACTGCCTCCTCTTTTAGTTTTTATAAACCTTCACCCTCTCTTACTTACTGCTTCTATTTTCCTTGTACCATCACCTTGTACTCTCACTGTAGCACAACTAACAAGTGTCTGATATATCTGTGGCCTCTCTTTAAACATGTACATCCTGAAGTCTGCCCAATAGTCTTTTATCTCCCAATACGTATTCCAACAAACTACTGTAAAGTAAAAGACACAAGTGCAACTAATGTGACATTTTTAACTGTGGAAAACGTTTTCGCTCTCCAGGAGCTTTATCAAGCTGTTACAAACAATACAGGGACACAGGGTATATATAGGCTCAGAGTGAGCCTGTTATAACCCTTCTCTATCCAGCTTCCAATAGAAATATTTGTCTAGCCTATTTTTATGTTACCCAAGTAATAGCTTTTATATCCTTTTACTCATGTACGAGTTAATTGTTCTAACATATTGTATTACTACTACTACCTATATCACTACTACTACTACTACTACCACTAGTATTGCATTTTCACTCTGAACCTATATATACTCTCTGTGTCCATGTACTGTTTGTAACGGCTTGACACAGCTACTGGAGAGCGAAACGTTGCCACAGTAAAACTGTCACATTACTTGCACTTGTGTCCTTTTATTTTACATATTGTCTGTAATTCTACAATATTATTACAACAAACTACTGTCATTACTTCCTGTATCACATCTTCATACTTATCCTCTTCTTCTTAAAAAAACTTTACTTATAAACTTATCATATACCCCTTTGTGCACCCCAAACTTCCCTACCAAAACCCCTTAAATGTTTCTGCAACTTTTAGCATTCAGTCCCCTAACCAAATTACTCTCTCACTTTTCAAAAGTTCCATACATCGCTAACTCTCCCAAAAATCTCTCTCTCTCTTTTCTACATTCCTCTCTTCTCCAGGTAAAATACACAGTTTATTATGCCAACTTTTGCTTTCCGACCTTTATTTTTAATCTACATAATCCATGAATTAACATATATATTTCCTCTTCTCCTTCCATAACTGGTCCTTCAACATTATTGCTACCCCTTCCTTAGCTCTAACTCTCTCAATACTCTTCACTTAATTCCTTTTAAATTTCTCCACTCTAAACTCACAAAAAAAAGGCACAATACCGTGACTGGAACGAACACAAATAACCCGCACATGAAAGAGAGAAGCTTATGACGACGTTTCGGTCCGACTTGGACCTTTGACAAAGTCACATGGTCACAAGGGTCCAATTCGGACTGAAACGTCGTCGTAAGCTTCTCTCTTTTATGTGCGGGTTATTTGTGTATCTAAAACTCACTTACCTCCTTCAGCATTGTTTTACTTAGAACCAGGACATCCAACTTCTTTTCACTCCTAGCTTTAGAAATTCCCACCTTTTTCTTACCCAAACACTACATCCACACACTTTCCCAAGCATCCTAATTTTATATAGTTTTTCTTCTCTTTTTTAGTATTTTCTACAGAAGAAGGGGTTACTAGCCCTTTGTTCCCAGTATTTAGTCGCCTCATACAACACGCATGGCTTACGGAGGAAAGATTCTTTTCCACTTCCCCATGGAGAATAGAGTAAATAAAAAGGACCAGGAGGGGTGTTAATGTTGCAGTTTAAAAACTGTATAGTGTTAAGCACCCTTCTGGCAAGACAGTGTTGGAGTGAATGATGGTGAAAGTTTTTCTTTTTCGGGCCACCCTGCCTTGGTGGGAATCGGCCAGTGTGATAATAAAAAAAAAAGGACCAAGAAGTTTTGGCACAGAAGAAAGAGTAAAATAGGTATGTGAATGTGTACATATGTGTGTGTGTCTTGCCGAATAAGTGAAACTTTCATTTTAGGCTTAAATAGCATCGTGTTTCTTGCCGAATAGGGCAAGCTAAAAAAATATGTATTTAATAATTCTGCAAAATTCATTGTGAATCTAATGAAAATATATTTCATTGTGTTTGTTTATTATTAAATTATTATAGACTTATATAAAATATATTTACTTGGATTATGGTACATTAAATTATGCTTGTTATAAAAAAGGTTAGGTAAGTTTCCTAAGGTTGTTTTGGTACAAAATCATTATTTTTTTCTATTAACATAAAAAAAATTAAATGAATAAGATAATATTTTAGAAAGGACTTAATTTTAAACGAGTTCTTGCTAATTGACCAATTTTACCTATTCGGCACGACATATATAATATATATATATATATATATATATTATATTATATATATATATATATATATATAGGATGGGTCCACCTCTGGTGTAAAATTTGGGACCCACAGCCCGGAGAAGTGGATAAAAAGGCTTCAAGGAAGAATATTTTGGGTTTCTTCCTGAAGCCGTTTGAATATTCCACTTCCCCTACCACCCCATCTTTTAAACTATTTTTTTTTACCGATAGGGAAAATTTATTACATAAAATGGCACAGAAGATTTAAGAGATACATTGTTGATATAAAGGTGGCATATACGGTACATGTTGTTACGTGTGTATCACCGATTATAAGGCGAAAATCTCATCCAACTCCTCAGAGCTGGGGCGTGTGCCCAAAATGCAGCATGCATTACCCCTTTGAACAGCCGCACTGAGCCGCTGGAACAGAAAACTAGCTGCCCTGGATCCCTAGTTACCCTGATGAGTCTTTTTCCAGCTCCTTAAGGAATTAAGATGCACTCTTTCCCCATGAGCCAAGGTCTCTGGCCTATGGGAACAAACATATAATGATGGGCAAGTTCTCCATATTTTCTAGACTTTTTGGGGCTCCCTGAAGCTGGCAGCTGCTCCTCCTTCCCCCCTGGTGTATTGGAGATAGGTATCAGCCAAGGTAGATGCACATGTATAGTCCCACACCACCTGCTTCCCATCTGTCCAGGCTTGAAGGGTGATACCATCTGGACGCTTCTGGCTGCCATCAGTTCTGCATAGTTGGGGTGGCTCCCTTACTGCTGGGCATCCAGCTGTTGTGAGGCTCCTCTTGATAATGTTATTAACCTCCTCATGTCTTGCAATCTTTCCCTCGGGTTTATAGGCACACAAGACCATGGTACCCGAATCGGTCTGCTGCTTCACTGCCTCAAATACACCTGTGTTCGGCGAGAATAGGGGCGGCAAGTCGAAGGGCAACACCGATGCGGATGGTCTGTTTGTCGAGGCGTGTGCCAAGACTGGAGTTGGGAACAGTCAACAGAAAGTCCCCAGCATGAGGGGCTCTCACTGCCAGGAGGCGGGCTCTATCCTTCCCTGACACACTCTGAAGCATTGTTGAGGCAATATTTTCCACTATTGGACCATCCCAGTGGATTGTTTGTAGTTTGTTTGGGGGGAGCAGGTCGGTTTCGAGCCCGTTAGATTATCCCGATCATTGCTCCGTCAATGAATTTTTGGTCCTGGACTCCAATCTTGTCCCTAAGATGTTCAGGAGAATCGCGCTACAAGCTCTCTGGATGCCCAAAACACGAGGACAGAAAAGCAGGGAACGCAATCTGTGATGACTTGCGGACACCAATGCCTCCTATCTGACTGGAAGTGTAGCTTGGTTCCACTGCCCTCTTCTAGAGTAAGGTTAAGTACTTTCGTAAAAATCTGCCTCGCAGTACTGTCATATTCGTGCAGTATAAGGTTATCATATGAAGGGGCACATCTTAGGAAATAAAATCAACCTGGGGAACTCAAGCACTTTGTGAGAAGGTACAAGGCATCGTGGGTGTCAGATTGCCTCTTCGTTGTTTTCCCTTCTCCTTAACTCTCCAATTTTCTTCCTGAGAAATTGTGTCAATGGCATTGCTTCCCAGAGGTTCCTAGCAAGACACTATTTGTTGGGGGGAATGACTGCTGCTCCTGGTAGTTTTGATCTCACAGCATTTATCACTTGTTGACTGACTGAGATGATTTCACATTTGGATGGATTAAGGATGAGACCCATTTCCTGTCCCGTGTCATTACCTGTGTAAGGTCATGTAGGAGGGACTCCTTTGTACCTGCTAGTTGCCATCATCTAGGAACCAGAATGTTTAGCTCGCTGGTCCTCTGACTGTGATTTCCCCAACTGCTATACAGAAGAAAATGGTGCAAGAGAATCTCCTGTTGGACACCCTCCGATATATAAAATATATATATATATAATATATATATATATATATATATATATATTATAATAATATATATATATATATATATTATAAATATATATTATATATATATATATATATATATATATATATTATATATATATAAATATATATTTTATAATATTATAAAATATATAATAGTAAAAACTTGCTTCAGGGAAAACTCAAGGTTCTCTTTGAAGCTGTTTGAGAATTTTCTACCACCCCTATATTCAATATATATTTTATTTAGAGATAAAATACATTGAAAAAACATTCACAAAAATACAATAGAAAGTAAAACAACATAGATAACATCTCAGAGCTACATCTCGAATATTTCGTCCAGCTCCCCGGCGGTGGGCCGCGTGCCCAAAATGCTGCAGGCATTTCCTCTCTGGATCGCGACACTAAATCTCTGAAAGAGGAAGCTGGTAGCCCTGTGGTCCTTGGTTTCTATGATGAGCTTTTCACCCAGCTCTTTGAGGAACTTTAGAGCACAGTTGCCCCATGCTCCAAGGGTCTCCGACCCTATTGGGATGAAGTTATAGAAAGGGAGAAGGTCTTCATATTTGCAGATCTTCTGGGTCTCCCTGTGGCTGGCAGCTCCACCCTCCTTCCACTACGGCGTATGGCAAGTAGGTGTCTGCCAATGTGGCGGCACAGGTGTAGTCCCAGGCAATCTGCTTTCCATTCTTCCAGGGTAGCATAGTGGCTCCATCAGGACGCTTTTGACTTTCGTCAGACCTCTGCACTTGGGGTTCCCGTTGAGCTGGGCAACGGGCTGTGGCGAGGCTTCTCTTTATGATGTCATTGACCTCCTCATGCCTGGCATACTTCCCTTCTGCTGTGTGACACCGAACTAGAAGTCGAATTGATCAGCGTCGCCCCGCCGCAAATACACCTATGTTCGGTGAGGATGGGGGCGGCTAGGCGAAGAGCAACCCAATCCGAACGGCCTGTGGTCTAGTCGAGTGCCCAGGGAGGAATTGGGAACAGCTTACCCGGAAATCTCCTGAGTGTGGTGCCCCTTCACCGCCCCGGAGACGAGCTTTGTCCTTTTCCTGAAGCGTTGATGAGCATTGTGTTGGCGATTTTTTTCATGATCGGTTTGTCCCAGTGGGACTGTTTGTGCTCTTTGGGAGGAGCTGGTCTACTGGAGGAGTCTGTAAGGGTGTCCCACCGCATCGCTACTTCATAAACCTGGGGTCTTGAGCTCCTACCACGTCTCTCAAGCGTTCGGGAACAATCTTCTTGACTAATGCACTGGAAGCCAAACACGAAGACAGAAAAGCAGGTAAAGCAACATGCGTTGCTTTGCGCACCACTATACCTCCCAGTCGCACTGGGAGGGTTGCCTGATCCCATTACTCATCCTCTAGTGACAGGTTCAGGGCCTTCTTAAAGGTTGTATCCCAGGTTTATATGTATGTAAATAATATATAATATATATTATATATATAATATATATATTATATATATATATATATATATATATATATTATATATATATATATAATATATATATATATATATATATGTATTTTATATATATATATATATATATATAAAATATATATATATTAAATATATATATATATATATTTTATATATATATAATATATATATAAAATATAATACATATATATACAAAATATACATATAAAATATATATATATATATATAATATATATATAATATATATATATATATATATATATATTTATATATATATATATCAATAACAACACTGCGACTAGCCGAGGATTGGAACCCTTGTTGATTTAGCCTGCCTAACGCTCTAACCATGGATCATACATTCCTACAAGAATAACGCACCCAGAGGCTAGGTGTTGTACCCTGATCCGAGGACATTCGATGGTGTGGGTGCTTCAGGGCTCGGTTCATCCTCCTCCTCATTTGGTGTACTAGCCTCCACGAGCAGTATTTTATATTATTGTAACCACGAACAAGTGGTACTGGCATCAGTGAGTAAGAGATAAAGGAAAGTTTTATAAATTACAGAAGGAAGTTAGGGTAAGATATAAGCAACTGTTGCAAGAAAGGTCCTGAACGAACAGACAATGCAGTTAGGAGGTGTTTTAAGAATAGTGTAGAGTGAGCAGCAGACGTTTTTGAATATTAGGGCAAGTGCAGGAGAGAAGAGAAAATGACTGGAGGGAAAGTCGAGATAGAGTGGCATGATAGAGTGGCATGATAGAGTGACATGTTAGAGTGGCATGTTAGAGTGGCATGTTAGAGTGGCATTGGGAGAAAAATTTAGCATATGAGAAGCTTTTTGCACAGAAGAAAGAATACTTATAAGGAGAGTGTAGTAATGGAGAGTAAAATAGAGGTTAAGAGAAGAGTGAGGTAGTATGAAAGAGCATAAATGAGAGAGTGGGTAAAGTTTTCTCAACACGTTTTACATAGAATGATAAAATGTTTCGTAATGATATTAATAAGTTGAAAGTCCATGCAACGAAAGGATTTAACAGTTAAATAGAAAACAGGGGAGTTATTACTTTGGGAGGAAATATTGCTAAATGTTGATGAAGGGAGAGAGGCAGTGATTTCATGAAGTAGGCACAGTTGTATATAATCTTTAAGCAGTGGGGGGGGAGGTGCGTGAGGCTGAGTAGAATGATAGGGGGTAAAGTAGCTGGGACTGATGGGATCCAAAGGAAAAATATATATGAAGGTAGTGATATAGTTTTGGAGTGGTGGATGCATTTGTTCAGAAAATGTATGAAAGGGATGAAGGTACTTAAGGATTGGCAGAGAACATGTGTAGTTACTTTATGTAAAGGAAAAGAAGGCAAAAGATAGTGTAAGAATTATAGGGGAATAAGTCTGTTGAATATATCTGGTAAAGAGTATGGTAGAGTTATTATTGAAAGAATTAAGAGTAAGACGGAGAGCAAGATAGCAGATGAACAAGGAGGCTTTAGGAAGGTTAGGGGGTGTGTAGATCAAGTGTTTACAGTGAATTATATAAGTGAATAATATTTAGATAAAAGTAAGGAAATTTTCATTGCATTTATGGATTTAGAAAAGGCATATGATACGGTGGACAGGGAAGCAGTGTACCAGATGCTGCAAGTGTATAGAATAGGTAATAGGTTACATAAAGCAGCAAAAAGTTTTTGTGAGAATAGTGAGGCTCAGGTTAGGTTGTGCAGTAAATGTTGCCCTTTGACATTGATGTCACCATAGATGATATTTATAGATGAGGTTGTAAAACAAATAAATGCCAGGGTGTTGGGGAGAAGTGTGGGTTTAAAAGATGAAGAATCTAATACAAAGTGGGAATTGTCACTGTTGATTTTCGCAACATACACACACACACACACACACACACATACGTATATACATGTACTGCAATGGATCAGAGAATACCTGACGGAAAGGCATCAGCGAGTCATGGTACGTGATGAGGTGTCAGAGTGGGCGCCTGTAACAAGCAGGGTCCCACAGGGGTCAGTCCTAGGACCGGTGCTGTTTCTGGTATATGTGAATGACCTGACAGAAGGAATAGACTCAGAAGTTTCCCTGTTTACAGATGATGTGAAGTTAATGAGGAGAATTCAGTCAGAGGAGGACAAGGCAGGACTACAGTGGGATTTGGACAGGCTGCAGACCTGGTCCAGCAACTGGCTCCTGGATTTCAACCCCACCAAATGTAAAGTCATGAAGATCAGAGAAGGGCAAAAAAGGCCGTAGACAGAGTCCAATCTAAGTGGCCAAAGACTACAAACATTACTCAAGGAAAAGGATCTTGAGGTGATTATAATACCGAGCACATTTCCTGAGGCACACAGGCCCATGATGGAGTATGTAGCAGCTTGGAGTCCACATCTGGTCAAGCACCTCAAGAAATTAGAGAAAGGGCAAAGGTTTGCAACAAGACTTGTCCCAGAGTTGAGGGGGTATGTATTACAACCCAGGAGTCCCAAAGGCCTGTTATCCTGGGTGTAAAGGGAGCAAAATAAGCACAGCAGAAAACTTTTGACTCATATTATCCTTCAACAATTTAGAACAGAAGTATAAACACTATATACAACAATAGGTATTAGTGCACTCCACGGTAAGCAAGGCAGAACAGAAGCCACTAGAGAGCAGACCGTGCTTCAACCAGCTCTAGAATGAGAATGACAAGGACAGACAGGAGAGTGGTACCCACATCGCCTCTGCGATTGCCAAAACCATCTTCTCATTGGCTGGAACCTGGGTACTGGTTGAACGACGGGGCCCCATCGTCAACCCTTAGTCCCCTGGTTCGCTGGTTGGGGGAGATAGCCTGTAAATAAGGGTGTGTACATGCGCCGAATAAAGGTTACATACTCTTTGCATTTGGAGAGAGTAAAGCAATTAGACCTGACGACACTGTAGGACAGGGGGTGACAGGGGGGACATGATAACAACATATAAAGTACTGAGACTAATCGACAAGGTGGACAGAGACAGGATGCTCCAAAGATGGGACACAACAAGGGGTCACAATCGGAAGTTAAAGACTGTGGTGAGTCATAGGGATGTTAGGAAGTACTTCTTCAGTCGTAGAGTTGTCAGGAAGTGGAATAGTGTGGAGAGTGATATAGTGGAGGCAGGACCCATACACAACTTTAAGAAGAGGTTTGATAAAGCTCATGGAGCAGGGAGAAAGAGGACTTAACTGCGACCAGTACAGAGCAGGGGAAGGAGGACCCCTGCAGCCACCATTAGGTGAGTACGTGCAGCATTTCACCCGACCCAGTGTATAATACGAGTGGAAATGTCACGACGTGTCACGCATAGCTAAAATTCTTCCCAAATTTTAGTAAATCTAAATAAATCTGATTTGTATAACCCTCATATTCATTTTCAAATCGAAACTTGTTTTTTTTTAATGATACTTGATTCAGTCACATTTCTCTCACCCACAAACATACTTAATACAACTTTCTCAACATTTGAATATCAATTAGTTGGTTAAAATCTCTCACATGAATAAACAGAACATTAAGCTCTTCTCCACTTCTAATTTAATGTCTATGTTATGACCTAAATAAACTTTATTACATATTTTAGTGGCTCGGTGGCCTGGTGGCTAAAGCTCCCGCTTCACACACGGAGGGCCCGGGTTCGATTCCCGGCGGGTGGAAACATTTCGACACGTTTCCTTACACCTGTTGTCCTGTTCACCTAGCAGTAAATAGGTACCTGGGTGTTAGTCGACTGGTGTGGGTCGCATCCTGGGGGACAAGATTAAGGACCCCAATGGAAATAAGTTAGACAGTCCTCGATGACGCACTGACTTTCTTGGGTTATCCTGGGTGGCTAACTCTCCGGAGTTAAAAATCCGAACGAAATCTTATCTTATCTTATCTTATCTTATCTTTTACTGTACCAAGATTTTTAAAGGCAACTTTGATTTCAAAATTCTTCAGTAGAGAAGAAGTATCAAGAATATTTCCTTGGTAAGGGAGAACCAACAAATTCTTGGTTAAATATGATTATTTGTCCTTTTTTTTAATAGTAAAATGTATTATTTTTAACAATTTTAAAGGATTTATCGATTAAATATTTTGTGTATTTTAGAATATTAGCTGTTTCATAACTACGCAAAACTCTCAACAATAATTTATGAGTGACTTAAGAAATCGTAATAACACGAGTGTAAACAAACTACGGTATTGGTAGGGCTCGAACTCACGGCAAGTGATCCATGAAACTCCAGGCCAGTACATAACCCACTGGGCCAGCTGGCTACAATAACCCACTGGGCCAGCTGGCTACAATAACCCACTGGGCCAGCTGGCTATAATAACCCACTGTGCCAGCTGGCTACAATAACCCACTGGGCCAGCTGGCTACAATAACCCACTAGGCCAGCTGGCTATAACAACCCACTGTGCCAGCTGGCTACAATAACCCACTGGACCAGCTGGCTACAATAATATTCATCCAACTAGGTATATTTATACACCATAGGAAGGTGGTCACAGTGAGACCCATGCTAACCTTCCTACGCTGTACAAATATACCTAGTTAGCTGAATTTGATTGTAGCCAGCTGGCCCAGTGGGTTATTGTATCCAGCTGGCCCAGTGAGTTATTGTAGCCAGCTGGCCCAGTGGGTTATTGTAGCCAGCTGGACCAGTGGGTTATTGTAGCCAGCTGGCCCAGTGGGTTATTGTAGCCAGCTGGCCCAGTGGGTTATTGTAGCCAGCTGGCCCAGTGGGTTATTATAGCCAGCTGGCCCAGTGGGTTATGTACTGGCCTGGAGTTTTACGACACACTTTCTATAAGTTCGAGCCCCACCCGTACCTTGGGTTGTTTAATATGAATAAGGATGAAAAAAGCTTAACTCTGTCATGTTGTATTAATATTGTTTATAAGAACAGCTATTAGCTCGGTTTCTTTATATTTTGAATTTATAATCATGGTTCCTATTAATTAATTTATAATTATGGTTCCTATTAATTAATTTATAATTATGGTTCCTATTAATTAATTTATAATTATGGTTCCTATTAATTAATTCATAATCATGGTTCCTATTAATTAATTTATAATTATGGTTCCTATTAATTAATTTATAATTATGGTTCCTATTAATTAATTTATAATTATGGTTCTTGTTAATTAATTTATAATTATGGTTCTTATTAATTAACTTATAATTATGGTTCCTATTAATTAATTTATAATTATGGTTCTTGTTAATTAACTTATAATTATGGTTCCTATTAATTAATTTATAATTATGGTTCTTATTAATTAACTTATAATTATGGTTCCTATTAATTAATTTATAATTATGGTTCCTATTAATTAATTTATAATTATGGTTCTTGTTAATTAACTTATAATTATGGTTCCTATTAATTAATTTATAATTATGGTTCCTATTAATTAATTTATAATTATGGTTCCTATTAATTAATTTATAATTATGGTTCTTATTAATTAACTTATAATTATGGTTCCTATTAATTAATTTATAATTATGGTTCTTATTAATTAACTTATAATTATGGTTCCTATTAATTAATTTATAATTATGGTTCCTATTAATTAATTTATAATTATGGTTCTTGTTAATTAACTTATAATTATGGTTCCTATTAATTAATTTATAATTATGGTTCTTATTAATTAACTTATAATTATGGTTCCTATTAATTAATTTATAATTATGGTTCTTATTAATTAATTTATAATTATGGTTCCTATTAATTAATTTATAATTATGGTTCTTATTAATTAATTTATAATTATGGTTCTTATTAATTAATTTATAATTATTGTTCCTATTAATTAATTTATAATTATGGTTCCTATTAATTAATTTATAATTATGGTTCCTATTAATTACACTGGTCTGTATTATGAATGTTTTTAGTTTTATTCATGTTTGGGATCTTACATATTCTTGGGCAGCTGATTGTAAATATCTGAACCATTTTGCTCTATCACGTAAGGACTTTGAATAAAATACAAATTAATGATAATAAAAAAATGTGAATTTTTAATAAACTGTTAATTTATTAACATTAGGCAAGTAATTGTGTAAAGTTTTTCATAAGTCCTAATTTGATGTTGAGTGGTGGCAGCAGAATTTTCTTGGGGTCAACTAGTGGCACAGTTTTGACGGTGTGATTTCCGGGTAAGAAGGTTAGGTAAGGTTCGTCAGGAAACTGGACAAATGTTTCCTGACGCGGGTCTTAGTCAGATGATGACCCACACCTGGAGCTTTTGGTCATCTGACCGAGGCCTTCCGCTGGCTTACCGGTCCACCCCTTTAAAAATTATGGTCATTTATAACCTTTTTTAATCCGGGTAAGAAGCTGGTTCTTGGTGGCCAGTGTTCTCGTTCAAAGAGCTGACGTTCTGCCCTACTATCCCAAAGACAGAAAACAGGGATACTCGGTGTATCCGCCTTGAAGACCTAGTAGGAGAACAATAACTTTTAAATCACCACAAATGAGAAGATTGTGTTTCTGGTAGTTGATTGCAGATATTAGTGTTTTCATTTGGACATTATGGCCAATTGACAAGCATTTTAATTGCTAATTTACCAGTTTCTCATTTACTTATGTTATACGAAAAGAGAAAAGTAACGTTTCCGTATAATTTGACAACCTGATGTGATATGGATGAATAAAAACACAATGAATCACTATTTTCCAAATATATACCGAAAAAGATACCATTGAGTCAATAAAAAAAATCATTCAGACCAGTGTAATTAAGTCATCTTAAAATGACAATGAGTAATATTGTTCAAACTTAAGAGGAGGAATTAGCATGTTAAGTATACCGAGTGAAGAGTATTGTAAAATAATTTTTAGCAGAATTAAAGGTAAGAGAGAAAGAAAGGTAACAGAGGAACAATGAGAATTGTGAAAGTGTGGATTGTAGCATATATGTGAACAGTACGCATAGGGAACGTTTTATTGTAGTTATGAATTTAGAAAAGGCATATGACAGAGTGGATAGGAATGCTATAAAGTACATGTTGCGAGTGTGTGGAATAGGTAAATGGTTACTAAAACCAGTAAAGAATTTTTATGTGACTAGTGAAGCTCAGGAGAGGATGTGTAGGAGGGATTATTTTCCAGTTACACATATATTTAGATGGAGTTTTAAAAGTAGTGAATACTAAAGTGTTGTGAGAGACGTTGAACTAAAAATTAACGAACTAGATACAAAGCAGAAGTTTTCACAGGTGTCCGTTTCCAACTATTCTCTTCCTGTGGGAATTCTGAAAATAAGTTGCGAAGGCTGGTCAAGGGATTTTGGAGGATGAATAAATGTAGGAAATTAAAATTAAACATAGAAAAGAACAAGGTAATGAGAGTAACAAAAAGGTATATCTTTTAGTAGTTGTGTAAACTACAGAATAGAAGGAAGGATAAAGATGGATGGTGAATTAAGGCATCTTGTAGTGGTACTAACACTGTTATAAGAGTGTGAGGTATTAAACGATGTATTGAGGAAGAGGCCGAAGTCAGTATAAATGTCGTGTCTGAGAAAGGATCGTTGAGGTAGTTTGAGCTCTTAGAGAGGATGGAGCAAAATATAATGACTAGGGGGATATAAAAATTTGAGGTGAAGAGAAGGGAGGGTTTGGGGGTCGTCACAGGAAAGACTGGAAGGTGGTAGTAAAGGAAATTTTGAAAGCTACGTAACCACTAGACATATAACCACTAGACATATAACCACTAGACATAACCACTAGACATATAACCACTAGACATATAACCACTAGACATATAACCACTAGACATATAACCACTAGACATATAACCACTAGACATATAACCACTAGACATATAACCACTAGACATATAACCACTAGACATATAACCACTAGACATATAACCACTAGACTTATAACCACTAGACATATAACCACTAGACTTATAACCACTAGACATATAACCACTAGACATATAACCACTAGACTTATAACCACTAGACATATAACCACTAGACATATAACCACTAGACATATAACCACTAGACATATAACCACTAGACTTATAACCACTAGACATATAACCACTAGACATATAACCACTAGACATTTAACCACTAGACATATAACCACTAGACATATAACCACTAGACATATAACCACTAGACATATAACCACTAGACATATAACCACTAGACATATAACCACTAGACATATAACCACTAGACATATAACCACTAGACATATAACCACTAGACATATAACCACTAGACATATAACTTACATGAAGAAATTCAGAGAATCTGGTTACCCAGACTTGAGTCTTCGAGGAACAAGGAGGTCACCACTCGCTTGACCATCTAAACTATGATGTCACCTCACTTCTAGCAAGACATTGAATGAATGATGGTGAATTCATTTTCCCTTTTTTTTTTAAGGGGGAGGGGTCACCGTACCACTGTGAGAGACGGTCTGTTGATATTAAAATATACAAATAACCAAAATTCATCAGAACAGAAATACGCAAATCTTTTGATGTAGCTGTAGACCTTCCATAAACGAGATTGCAGGAATACCATATGTATGTAAACAAGTCAGGTGGGCCGGGAAATAAGCAGTGCAGTAGTGTGGTGGAAATTTATTCCCTCAGCCTTTCTTCCCATCTCTCGTTCCTCGAGGTGGCTGTGTGACCTCGGGAGTCACAGTTGGTGCTTCTACCAAGGTGGGTAGAAAGATGGGTACTTTTAAGGGTTTCCATCATCTCAGGACGAAGGCCACAAACTGTCATATGCCGCCCTTACTGCCATTTCTAAATCTTAAAGGTTCAATACATAGAAATGAGATCTAAGTCACGCTGGCCTGTAAACCTTGAGTTTATGAATATGTTTTATTGATTGACGTATTCACAAGTCAATGGCACTTAATTAGCCATCCATCGCCATCATTAGCAACCTAAGCTTAAGGCCAGGCTCTAGAGCTAGCCCAGTATGACTGCAGGAAGCTGTCTACCCTGAACCTAACATGTAGGACGCACGGCTCCGTACCGTGGGTAGCGCACAGGGAAATGGGCTTTGTCCCTGACCATCAATTTGAAGTGTGCTCAAACATCTAGTCCAAATGGGCGTGTGAGTGTATCGATGACGCAGTGAAGTTTCTCGTGGATTTCTGGGATTCTGAGCAAGAATGCATAACCAGTGGCTTGAACTGTGACCTCTCTGGTGTTACTCGCGCATGGATTAAGCAGGCTGAGTGTTGCCTATAGTGACTGGGTAACATTCAGATACGACGATCATTCAATATTTACCAGGAAAGAAGTTAAAAGTCGTCTTGCGCTGGAGTCTCTAGTACCTCTACACCGAGTACCCAGGTAAACAAAACTTGGGGCGCTTAAGTCAATTTTTTCCACCTTTTTTATGAAGTAGATTGCACTCTATATGCTTGTGCAAGGTAAATAGTGAGCCAATGATGTACAGTGGTGTTGATGTAAAGATTAATGGGAGTCAGTCCCAGTGACATGATTCATGCACAAAGTAAGCACTCACTTGTCACCTTTAAGCTCTACTCAGTGACTGTGTTGGGTTACTCGGCATGGAAATGAACCAGGTATCAGGTGTCTTCAAGACATCAGATTGGTAAGTAGCTAGTGTCTATTATACTTGGTATGACAGTTCACTTGTGGAGGGAATGGGCTGACCAGCGTATTCTGGGTGACAAAGATGGCTCTAGTTAACAGAGATGTTCAACCACAAGTAAGAAAGAAAAACTCGACAAATAGACCTGGCCCTCGAGGATCTGATCACAGGTCCTGTGTGTGTCAGGCCTTGTTTTATACTATTCAACCACAGTAATTTGATTATGACAATTGTATCACCTTCACTTTTGTAACAGGTAGCACTTTCCATCACTGTCTATAACGCAACTGTTCCCTCTCACACCACTACAGCTTTCTCGGTATATATATTCTCATACTCCACCAAGTCATATCATCTATCATCCAAAGATAAATTGTAATGAACGACTGTCAGTGAATGAAAAGTGAAAAGGGATATCAAACCGAGATCTTGTGCATGACAGTGTTGATAAGTAAGACACATGTGCAGTAGTTAATTTTGTTCTGAAATAAAGATACCTAACTGTTTCACATGTGTCTTATTTATCAAATTGTCGGTATTGTATACCTTTCTGAGACAGGTAGGACCTGTTACCAGTCTGTGATGCTGCTGACCTTTCTGAGACAGGTAGGACCTGTTACCAGTTTGTGATGCTGCTGACCTTTCTGAGACAGGTAGGACCTGTTACCAGTCTGTGATGCTGCTGACCTTTCTGAGACAGGTAGGACCTGTTACCAGTCTGTGATGCTGCTGACCTTTCTGAGACAGGTAGGACCTGTTACCAGTCTGTGATGCTGCTGACCTTCCGGTCGCCTCCACAGCTTTCTTGATACATCTTTATGTTTTCATACCTCTCGAAACGATATAGCCGTCATTACAACGTATCAGATATCTGCAATCAGGTGAATGGTGATTGGCCAAGAATTGGCAGAAAACAATTACTTAAAAAGTACCTCAGACGTGGCAACCCAGATGGTAAGTTGCACTTATGATTGCATTAATGTGTATCTTTATAAGTGCAACGTTCAGAGTGTTGGTGTGGTGATGAGAAACATAGTGGGGTACTGACGTTATGTTGTATGGCTACAGATTTGAGAATACCAGCAGGACTGTCCTCAGCAGCACTGATGCCATTACCAAAGATTCCGACTGTGGAGCTATGTCTAAGTGGCCTGAGTGACGCTGATGTAAGTCAGGCGTGTGAAGTGGTCCAGGAGTTGCAGCCCTCAGGAGGGTAAGTTTGTCAGTTTTGTATCTCTGTGCCCTACAAGTGCTGAGTATTATGGATGAGGCTGGTGTGAATGATGCTGCTGTGAGTGATACTGGAGAAAGTGACACTGATTTGAGTGATGAGTGAAGTGGTTCACAAGAACTCACTGTTGCTCTTTTCCACCTTTCATTGGTGGTGTACCCAGGGCTGTGTGAGGGTGAAGCTAGTAAGTGAGAAGGTTGTGGCCATGTCCTCTAAGCCAAGATTCCATGATGCTGTTGTGTCTGACAAGTTGAACATGTGTGGCATGCACTGCCCACAAAGGAGGAGACCAAACAGAGTTGAATAACTATAGGCCAATATCCAACTTACACCCTCTCTCAAAAATCTTCGAAAAATTAATTCATAAACGAATCTACTCCTACCTTATCTCCCAAAACATACTCAACCCCTGCCAATTTGGATTCGGGCCTAATAAAAATACTAATGATGCTATTATACACATGCTAGAACATATATACACTGCAATAGAGAAAAAAGAACTCCCACTGGGGATCTTCATTGACTTACGTAAAGCTTTTGATACAGTTGACCATGACTTGCTCCACGTAAAATTGTCACACTATGGTATAAGAGGGCACTCCCTCAACTACCTCAAGTCATACCTCAGCAACAGAAGCCAATATGTGTACGCAAATGGGGCAAACTCTTCTGCGCAACCAATTACAGTTGGTGTCCCACAGGGAAGTGTCCTTGGCCCTCTTCTCTTTCTCCTATACATAAATGACCTTCCAAATGCTTCGCAATTACTCAAACCCACACTATTTGCAGATGACACTACATACGTCTTCTCTCACCCGAGCCCAGTCACACTAGCCAATACTGTAAATACCGAATTACAGAAAATATCTACCTGGATGAGGACTAACAAACTTACACTAAACATTGACAAAACCTACTTCATTCAGTTTGGTAACAGAGCTACAGATGTCCCTCTTAACTAATGATAAACGGATCACCTATCACAAAGCTAACAGAGGGAAAATTCTTAGGAATCCACCTTGATAATAGACTCAAATTTCATACACATATACAACAAATTTCTAAGAAAATTTCCAAGACTGTAGGCATACTATCGAAGATACGGTACTATGTTCCACAGTCAGCCCTCCTGGCCCTATATCACTCTCTTATTTACCCCTATCTCACCTATGGAATTTGTGCATGGGGCTCAACAACAATTAACCATCTCAGACCACTAATTACCCAACAAAAGGCTGCAGTTAGAATGATAACAAATTCTCACTACAGGCAGCACACTCCACCAATATTCAATACACTAAACCTACTCACCATACAAAACATCCATACTTATTACTGCACCTATTACATACATAGAACACTTAACTCTGATATTAACCCTCCCCTCAAACATCTCCTTGCCAACCTCAACAGAACACATGACCATAACACAAGGCACAGATCACTCTTTGATGTTCCTCGTGTTCATCTCACACTATGCAAAAACTCAATGCACATAAAAGGCCCTAAAATCTGGAATTCATTACCTGTAAATATAAAAGAAACACTACCTGTTTATAAATTCAAGTCTCTTCTCAAAGATCACTTACTCACCCAAAACCAAATAAATACTGAATAACTGAACCTTATAAATTGTATATCTTAAATGTTTCTCACAATTATATCACATAAATGTTAAACCTAAAACCGAATCTAACTTTATTATTTTTAAATACACTACCTTACAGAATCCTTCATATGACCTGTCTTTGTAATACTCACTTGTGCTTTATAGTAATCTGTTTACATTAATGTTTTATCACTGACTTCATCATTGCTTAGTTAATCTTAAGTTAATTTTAAGCCAGCCCGTAATGCTATGCATAGTATAAGTGGCTTTGGCATACTGCTCTTATCTGTATTTTTTTTTTTGTACCTCTGTATGTGTGCACAAATTTATAATAAATAAATAAATAAATAAATAAATAAATAAATAAACGTATCGCCATTAAGTGGCTTAATCGATACAATTCAAACGTATAATGTGAAGACTGTGTTAAACTACATGCAAAACGCAAGGTAATCAGTCCCTCAGCCTTGGAGTTGGTGATGAGTACCTAAGTCTTGAAAAATCTGAAGTACAGGCAAGAAGATTGTCGCTGTGATACTAGCATCAAGTGAGAGGGACGTGGAGCAGACGAAGGCATTGTCACTGGTACGCGGGATTCCTCAGTAGAAGTAGGTCATACTGATACACTACTCTGTTGATACACTACTGATACATTACTCTATTGATACACTTCTTTACTGATACACTACTCTATTGATGCACTACTCTGTTGATACACTATTCTATTGATACACTACTCTACTAATACACTACTCTACTGATACACTATATTGATACACTACTCTATTGATACACTATTGATAAAGTACTCGACTGATATACTACTCTATTGATACACTACTCTACTGATGCACTACTCTATTGATACACTACTCTACTGATACACTACTCTATTGATATACACTACTCTACTAATGCACTCCATTTTTGATGCACTACTCTATTTATACACTACTCCACTGATACACTATATTGATACACTACTCTATTGATACACTACTCTATTGACACACTACTCTATTGATACACTACTCATGAAATACTCTACGAAACTACTCTTTGATACACTCTATTTACATTTACCTCTTTGTACCACTCTTTATACTACTTTCTGTACACACTTTACTGAACACAAATTCAACCCTCTGATACACACTTAAACACTTTTTACGATCCCTACCTGGGAAAAATTTCTCTTGATCACTACTAATACCTCCTATAAACCACCTTCGATGACTCTCTATTTATAAACTCCTATATCCAATTAATTGTTTCACTACTCTAAATTTATACACTACCTATTGTTATTTTAACCCTATGATACACACCCCTTTTTTACTCCTTTTTATCACACCTACTGATACACTATTTTCCATACTTTTTATTATACACAAAACCCACGAAAAAACCCCTATAAAAACTTCTTTTTGTTTCACTACCTTTGGGTTTTAAAAACAAACCTTTTTTGATACCTACTCTATTGATAACTACTCCTATGAAAACTTCTACTGATACACTACTCTCTGATACATTCTCTCTGATACACTACTCTAACTAATAAAAAAAATTTCCTGATACACTACCTAATATAAACCTCTTTTGATCATTTCTCTATTGTACACTCTCTATAAACACTATCTTGATAACTACTCTATGAAACATACTCATTATTCAACCTACTGATACACACTCTTTTAACACTTTTATCCCTTCTACTGATACCACTTGATACCATTGATACACACCATTGAACACTACTCTATTTTTCACTCCTACTGTACACTACCTTTCATACACTACCTATTGATAAAATACTCAAGGATCACATGATCCCATCTTTAACATTTCTCTTTTGATACACTAATCTGTTTTGTTTCACTACTTTTGATACATTTCCCAAAATTTGATACACACATGTTGATACACCCTTCTATACATCTTACTGATACATTACCACGAACACTACTTATTGATACACCTAATGATAAAAAAAATTACTATACACTACTTACTAAAATATACAACTTTTTTGTACACTTTCTTATTGAACACTATTTACTAATACACTCTTTATGATAACTACGGGAACACTATTTAACTGATCATACCTATTGATTACACTCTCTACTGATACACTACTCATCTTCATACACAAAACTCTATTACTGAACTACTCTACGGATACCCTACTGATACACTACTCTATTGAAACACTACTCATTAACACACTCCTACTGTACACTACTCTTTCATTACACTACTCTATGATAACACTACTCTAATTGATGCACTACTGATAGACTATTCTATTGATACACTACTCTTCTGATACACTACTATACACTCTTTTGAACACTAAATTTATGATACACTACTGACACACTACTTTACTGATACACAACCCTACTTTGATACACTACTGAACACACTACTTTACTGATACACTACTTACTGATCACTACTTTAAAACTGATACCTACTTACTGATACACACTTTACTGATACACTACTCATTACATACACTACTTTACTGATACACTACTTACTACACTACTTTACTGATACCTACTTTATACACTCCCTACTAAACACACTACTTACTGATACACTAACTTTACTGAAAAACTACTGAACAACTATTTTACTGATACACTACTTTATTTGATACACTACTGACACACTACTTTACTGATACACTCTACTGACAACAACCTTACTGAACATACACTGAACACTACTTTACTGACACACTACTTTACTGAACACTACTACACATTTAATTTACTGATTAACACTACTGAACACTACTTTTACTGATCACTCCCTGACACTTTTACTGATAAAACTACTGACACACTACTTATTTGATAAAACTACTGACACACTACTTTACTGATACACTATTTTTGACACACTACTTTACTGATACCCCAACTGAACACTACTTTACTAACACCTACTGAACACTACTTTACTGAACCTACTGATACACTACTTTTACTGACCACACTACTGAACAACTACTTTACTGATACACTACTGACACACTACTTACTGATACACTATTTTGACACACTACTTTACTGAACACTATTTTGACACAACTACTTTATTGATACACAACTGACACACTACTTTACTGATACCCCTACTGAACACTACTTTACTGAACACTACTGACACATATACTTTACTAAACCACACTACTGAAAACACTACTTTACTGATACACTACTGACACACTACTTTACTGATACACTACTTTACTGATACACTACTTTACTGATACACTACTTTACTGACACACTACTTTACTGATACACTACTTTACTGATACACTACTTTACTGATACACTACTTTACTGAACACTACTTTACGAACCACTACTGACACACTACTTTACTGATACACTACTTCCCTATACACTACTACTACACACACTTTTACTAACACTATTTTAAACTGATACACCTACTTACTGAAAACTCTACTTTACTGATACACTACTTTACTGATACACTAACTGAACACTACTTTAAATGATACCACCTTACTTTAAACTGAACACAAACTTTACTGAACACTACTTTACTGATACATACACAATTTTACGATACACTACTTTACTGAACACATTTTACTGATACACTACTTTACTGAACACTACTTTACTGATACACTACTTTACTGATACCCCAAACTTTACTGATACCAACAACTTTTACGATACACTATTTTAAACTGATACACTACTACAACACAAACTTTACTGATACACTACTTTACTGATACACTCTTACTGAACACTACTTACTGACACACTACTTTACTGATACACTACTGCCCACACTATTTTACTGATACACTACTGACACACTACTTATAACATATAACACTACTTTACTGAACACACTACTTTACTGAACACACTTACTGACACACTACTTTACTAAACAACACCCCTACTTTACTAAACACACTAACCCTTACTGATTACTCACTACTTTACTGATACACTACTTTTACGATAAAACTACTGACACACTACTTTACTTATACACTACTTTATTTGATACACATTTTAAACTGAAAAACTACTTTACTGATACACTACTGACACACTACTTTACTGACACACTACACACTACTTACTGATACAACTCCCCTTTTAACTGATACATTACTGACACACTACTTTACTGAACACTACTTTAACTTTACTGATACACTACTTTACTGATACACTACTTACGAACACTACTTTACGGGAACATTACTGACACACTACTTTACTGAACACACTACTTACTGAAAAAGCAACTACTTTACTGATACACTATTTTACTGATACACTACTTTACGAAAACAATTTTACTGAACACTATTTTACTGATACACTACTGATAAAACCAACTTTACTATACACTACTTACTGAACACTACTTTACTGATACACACTTTACTGACACACTACTTTACTGATACACAACTTTACTGATACACATCCCCCTTTACTGAACACTACTTTACTGATACACTACTTTACTGAAAAACTACTTTACTGATACACTACTTTAACTGATACACTACGGGACACACTACTTTACTGATAACTACTTTACTGATACACTACTTTACTGAAACATTTTACTGAACACTACTTTACTGATACACTACTGACACACTACTTTACTGATACACTACTGACACACTACTTTACTGATACACTACTGACACACTACTTTACTGATACACTACTTTACTGATACACTACTTTACTGATACACTACTTTACTGATACACTACTGACACACTACTTTACTGATACACTACTTTAAACTGAAACACTACTTTACTGAACACTACTTTAACTGATACACCAACTTTACTGATAACACTCCCCTATACTGATACACTACTTTACTGATACACTATTTACTGAACACTACTTTACTGATAAAATACTTTACGAACACTACTTTACTGACACACTCCCTTTACTGTACAACTTACTGACACACTACTTTACTGATACACTACTGACACACTACTTTACTGATACACACTGACACACTTACACATTTTACTGATAACAACTACTTTACTGATACACTACTTTACTGATACACTATTTTAACTGATACTTTACTGACACACTACTTTACTGACACACTACTTTACTGAACATTTACTTTAATATACACTACTTTAACTGAACACTACTTTACTGTTTACACAACTTTTACTGACACACATACTGACACACTACTTTACTGATACACTACTTTCCCTGATACACTACTACGAACACTACTTTACTAAACACCACAAACTTACTGAACAATTTCTGAACACTACTTTACTGATACACTACTGACACACTACTTACTGATACACACTACTGAACACTACTTTACTGATACACTACTTTACTGATAAAACTACTGACACACTCCCTTTACTGAACACTATTTTACTGATACACTACTTTACTGATACACTACTGACAACACTACTTTACTGATACACTACTTTACTGATACACTACTACAACACTACTACTTTACTGCAAATACCCCTACTTTACTGAACACTACTTTACTGGAACACTACTGACACACTACTTTACTGACACACTACTTTACTGTACACTACTGACACACTACTTACTTGACACAACTTAACTTTTACTGATAATACTACTGAACACACTTTATGATACACAACTTTACTGAACACAAATTTTACAACACTACTTTACTGATTACACTACTTTACTGAAACACTATTTTTTACGATACAAACTAATGACACACTACTTACTGAACACTACTTTACTGACACACAACTTAACTGAAAACACTATTTTATACCTGACACACTACTTTTACTGATACACACTGACACACTACTTTACTGATACACTACTTTACTGATACACTACTTTACTGACACACAAATTTTTACTGATACACACCGGACACACTACTTTACTGATACACTACACTACTTACTGACAACTTATTTTACTGAACATTTTACTGAACACTACTTTACTAAATACACTACTGACACACTACTTTACTGATCACTACTTTACAAACTTGACACACTACTTTACTGACACACTACTTTACTGATACAAAAACAACTGAACATACTGAACACTACTTTCTGATATACAAACAAACTTTACTGATACACTCTTTACTGACACACTACTTTACTGAACCACTACTTTAATGAAAACCTCTTTACTGATACACTACTGACACACTACTTTACTGATACACTACTGACACACTACTTTACTGATACACTACTTTACTATACACTACTTTAACTGAAAACACACTTTACTGACACACTAACTTTACTGATACACTACTTGATACACTACTGACACACTACTTTACTGATACACTACTTTATTACTGATACACTACTTTACTGAACCTACTTTACGAACACTACTTTACTATACCTACTGACACTCCCCTTCTTACTATACACTCCCTTTATTTTGATACACTACTTTACTGACAAAACTACTTTACTGATACACTACTGACACACTACTTTACTGATACACTACTTTACTGATACACTACTTTACTGATACACTACTGACACACTACTTTACTGATACACTACTTTACTGATACACTATTTTTACTGATACACTATTTTAACACACTACTTTACTGATACCCCACTGACACACTACTTTACTGATACACTACTTTACTGACACACTACTTTACTGATACACTACTAACACACTACTTTACTGATACACTACTGACACACTACTTTACTGATACACTACTGACACCTACTTTACTGATCCCATTTTACTGATACACTACTTACAGATCCACTACTGACACACAAATTTACTGATACCCCTACTTTACTGACCACTACTTTATTGACACACTAACTTTACTGAACACTACTTTACTGATACACTACTTTTCCCTTGACACACTACTTTAACTGACCCACTACTTTACTGATACACTACTTTATTGACACACTACTTTACTGACACACTATTTTACTGACCCACTACTTTACTGACACACTACTTTATTGACACACTACTTTACTGACACACTACTTTACTGATACACTACTTTACTGACACACTACTTTAACTGACCCACTACTTTACTAAATACACTACTTTACTGCCCAAAACAACTTTACTGACACACTACTTTACTGACACACTACTTTACTGACACACTACTTTACTGACACACTACTTTACTGATACACTACTTTACTGACACACTACTTCACTGACCCACTACTTTACTGATACACTACTTTACTGACACACTACTTTACTGACACACTACTTTACTGACACACTACTTTACTGATACACTACTGACACACTACTTTACTGACACACTACTTTACTGATACACTACTTTACTGATACACTACTTTACTGATACACTACTTTACTGATACACTACTTTACTGATACACTACTTTATGGACACACTACTTTAAACTGAACACTCCCTTACTGATACACTACTTTACTGACACACTACTTTACTGATACACACTTTACTGACACACTATTTTACTGACACACTACTTTACTGATACACTACTGACACACTACTTTACTGATACACTACTTTACTGACACACTACTTTACTGATACACTACTTTACTGATACACTACTGACACACTACTTTACTGATACACTACTTTACTGATACACTACTGACACACTACTTTACTGACACACTACTTTACTGATACACTACTGACACACTACTTTACTGACACACTACTTTACTGATACACTACTTTACTGATACACTACTGACACACTACTTTACTGATACACTACTTTACTGATACACTACTGACACACTACTTTACTGACACACTACTTTACTGATACACTACTGACACACTACTTTACTGATACACTACTTTACTGATACACTACTTTACTGATACACTACTTTACTGATACACTACTTTACTGATACACTACTTTACTGATACACTACTTTACTGATACACTACTTTACTGATACACTACTTTACTGATACACTACTGACACCCTACTTTACTGATACACTACTTTAACTGAACACTACTTACTACACACTATTTTAAACTGATACACTACTGACACACTACTTTACTGATACACTACTTTACTGATACACTACTTTACTGATACACTACTTTACTGATACACTACTTTACTGATACACTACTTTACTGATTACACTACTTAAATGATACACTACTTTACTGACACACTACTGATACACTACTGACACACTACTGACACACTACTTTACTGATACACTACTTTACTGATACACTACTGACACACTACTTTACTGAAACAACTACTTTCCCTGATACACTATTTACAACACTTTACTGACACACTACTTTACTGCACCCCCAACTTTACTGAACACACTACTTTATTGACACATACTTTACTGAACATTTACTTTACTAAACCCACTACTTAATACTGACAACACTACTTTATTGACACCCCTACTTTACTGACACCTACTTTACTGATACACTACTTTACTAACACACTACATATTACTGACCCACTAACTTTACTGAACACTACTTTACTGACACACTAACTATTAACTAACTGACACACTTACTTTACTGACACACTACTTTACTGAAACACTTTACTGACACACTACTTTACTGATACACTACTTTACTGAACACTACTTCATTTAAACCCACTACTTTACTGATACACTACTTTACTGACACACATAACTTTACTGACACACTACTTACTGAACACTACTTTACGATACACTACTGACACACTACTTTACTGATACACTACTTTACTGATACACTACTTTACCTGATACACTACTAACATACATTCTTTACTGATACACTACTTTACTGATTACACTACTTTTACACCACACAATTTACTGAACACTACTTTACTGATACACTACTTTACTGACACACTACTTTACTGATACACTACTTTACTGACACACTACTTTACTGATACACTACTTTACTGATACACTACTGACACACTACTTTACTGATACACTACTTTACTGCACACTACTTTACTGATACACTACTTTACTGATACACTACTGACACACTACTTTACTGATACACTACTTTACTGATAAAACCAACTGAACACTCCCCTTTTACTGACACCTCTAACTTTACTGATACACTACTGAACAACAACTCCTTACTGACACACTACTTACTGATACACTCTTTCATGAAACACTACTGACACACTACTTTACTGATACACTACTTTACTGATACACTACTGACACACTACTTTACTGACACACTACTTTACTGATACACTACTGACTAACACTCTTTACTGAACACAACTTAATGATACACTACTTTACTGATACACACTGAACACACTTTACTGTACACTACTTTACTGATACACTACTTTAACTGGATACACTACTTTACTGATACACTACTGACACCCTACTTACTGATACACCTACTTTACGGGAACACTACTTTACTGATACACTACTTTACTGATACACTACTGACACACTACTTTACTGATACACTACTTTACTGATACACTACTTTACTGATACACTACTTTACTGATACACTACTTTTACTGATACACTACTTTACTGATACACTACTTTACGATACATACGACCCTTTACTGATACATTTCTTTAAATGATACCCCTACTTTACTGACACACTACTGATACACTACTGACACACTACTGACACACTACTTTACTGATACACTACTTTACTGATACACTACTGACACACTACTTTACTGATACACTACTTTACTGATACATACTTTAACTGATACACTACTGACACACTACTACGGGACACCTAACTTTACTGATACACTACTTTACTGATAACACTACTGACAAAACTACTTTACTGAACACTACTTTACTGATACACTACTTTACTGATACACTACTGAACACTACTTTACTGAACACACTTTACTGACACACTATTTTAAACTGTACACTACTTTACTGATACACTACTGAACACTACTTTAACTGAACACACTTACTTTACTGTACACACTTACTGATACACTACTGACACACTACTTTACTGACACACTATTTTTACTGATACACTACTTTACTGATACACAAACGACAACTACTTTACTGAACACTATTTTACTGATACATACTTTACTGATACACTACGGGAAAACACTACTTACTGACACACTACTTTACTGAACACTACTTTCCCTTAAAACCACTACTTTACTGATACACTACTGATGCACTATTTAAACTGATACACTATTGATACACTACTGATACACTACCTGAAAACAACCCTACTTTACTGATACACTACTGAAAACACTACTGACACACTACTTTACTGATAAAACTACTGATACACTATGACACACTACTTTACTGATACACATACTGATACCATTTTACTGATACACTACTGACACACTACTGAACCCCTACTGAACACTACTTACGATACACTACTGAACACTACTGATACCCCTACTGACACACTACTTTACTGATACATTTGCTGATACACTACTGAACCCCTACTATACACTACTTACTTGTTTACACTACTGATACACTACTAAACACACTACTTACTGATACACTCTGATACACTACTGAACCTACTGATACACTACTGATACACTACTGACACAACTACTTTACTGATACACACTGATACACTACTGAACCCAACTACTGATACACTACTGATACCCCTACTGATACACTACGAACACTACTGAACACTATTTTACTGATACACTGCTGATACACTACTGATACACTATGATACTACTTTACTGATACACTACTGATACACTACTGACACACTACTTTACTGATACACTACTGATACACTACTGATACACTACTGATACACTATTTATACAACTACTGAAACACTACTGATACACACTGATACACTACTGAACACTACTGATACACTACTGAACACTACTGATACACTACTGATACACTACTGATACCCCTACTGATACACTACTGATACACTACTAAATACACTATTGATACACTACTGATACACTACTGTACCTTGAACACTATTTGATACACTACTGATACACTACTGATACACTACTGATACATTTCTGATACACTACTGATACACTACTGATACACTACTGATCCACTACTGATACACTACTGATACACTTTCTGATACACTACTGATACACTACTGATACACTACTGATACACTACTGATACACTACTGATACACTACTGATACACTACTGATACACTACTGATACACTACTGATACACTACTGATACACTACTGATACACTTCTGATACACTACTGAAATATTACACTATGCCTACGAACCCCTACTGATACACTTCTGATACACTACTGATACACTACTGATACACTACTGATACACTACTGATACACTACTGATACACTACTGATACACTACTGATACACTACTGATACACTACTTTACTGTTTACACTACTGATACACTATACTGATACACTACTGATCCCATTTACTGATACACTACTGATACACTACTGATACACTACTGATACACTACTGATACACTACTGATACACTACTGATACACTACTGATACACTACTGATACACTACTGATACACTACTGATACACTACTGATACACTACTGATACACTACTGATACACTACTGATACACTACTGATACACTACTGATACACTACTGATACACTACTGATACCACTCCCTGATACACTACTGATACACAAACTGATACACTATGATCCCTAGATAAACACATACTGATACACTACTGAACACTACTGATACACTACTGATACACTACTGAACACTACTGATACACTACTGATACACTACTGATACACTCCCTGATACACTACTAAATACACTACTGAAAACACTACTTTACTGATACACTAACCCTCGATACACTACTGATAAACTACTGATACACTACTGATACACACCTACTGATACACTACTGATACACTACTGATACACTACTGATACACTACTGATACACTACTGATACACTACTGATACACTACTGATACACTACTGATACACTACTGATACACTACTGATACATTTCTGATACACTACTGATCCCACTACTGATACACTACTGATACACTACTGATACACTACTGTTTACACTCTGATACACTACTGATACACTACTGATACCCTACTGATACACTAACTGATACACTACTGATACACTACGATACACTACTGATACACTACTGATACACTCTAAATACACTACTGACACTACGGGATACACACGAACACTACTGATACATACTGATACACTACTGTACAAACACTAACTTAACTATGATACACTACATACACTACTGAAACACTACTGATACACTACTGATACACTACTGATACACTACTGATACACTACTGATACACTACTGATACACTACTGATACACTACTGATACATTTCTGATACCACTACTGAAAACACAATCTGATACACTACTGATACACTACGATACACTACTGATACACTACTGATACACTACTGATACACTACAAATACACTACTGATTCCCACTACTGATACACTACTGATACACTACTGATACACTAACTCGATACACTACGATCCCACAACTGATACACTACTGATACACTACTGATACACTACTGATACACTACTGATACATTACTGATACACTACTGATACACTACTGATACACTACTGATACACTACTGATACACTACTGATACACTACTGATACACTACTGATACACTACTGATACACTACTGATACACTACTGATACACTACTGATACACTACTGATACACTACTGATACACTACTGATACACTACTGATACACTACTGATACACTACTGATACACTACTGATACACTACTTTACTGATACACTACTGATACACTACTGATACACTACTGATACACTACTGATACACTACTGATACACTACTGATACACTACTGATACACTACTGATACACTACTGATACACTACTGATACACTACTGAACACTACTGAACAAACTGATACACTACGATACACTACTGAAACACTACTGATACACTACTGATACACTACTGAAACACTACTGATACACAAATGATACACTACTGATACACTAACTGATACACTACTGATCCCACTACTGATACACTACTGATACACTACTACTGATACACTACTGAAAACACTACTGATACACTACGATTCACACTGATACACTTCTGATACACTACTGATACACTACGGGATACACTACTGATACACTACTGATACACTACTGATACACAACTGAACACTACTGATACACTTCTGATACACTACCTGAACACTAGATACACTACTGATACACTACTGATACACTTCTGATACACTACTGATACACTACTGAATACACTACTGATACACTACTGATACACTACTGATACACTACTGATACACTACTGATACACTACTGTTTACACTATGATACACTACTGATACACACTATACACTACTGATACACTACTGAACCTACTGAAACACTACTGATACACTACTGATACACTACTGATACACTACTGATACACTACTGATACACTACTGATACACTACTCTACTGATACACTACTGATACACTACTGACACACTACTCTACTGATACACTACTGATACACTACTGATACACTACTGATACACTACTGATACACTACTGATACACTACTGATACACTACTGATACACTACTCAATTTCCCAGCTTTGGCTGGTAACTCTGTACATGTTAGTTCTCTAGATCCTTCACAACACTTGTCTTTCTGCAGACTGGGCACATGACGGGAGCGTTATCTAATTTGCCTCTTATATTTATACACCAAAGTAGTGTAACACACAGGTAGCTGGCTAGTTGTCTTTGGCCAAGACAATGCTACCGTGTTACACTGGTGAGAAGTGACAAATGCACCGCATCACTGTTGGTGATACTTGACTTCTGCACTATATCACCGATAATTAAATTTGATTCATTCATTCATTAGGGAATTGCCGGTACTTCTGGCCCGGGTCTTCTCCAGATGGTGACCCGGCGGTGACTCCCGGGTTGGGAGATTAAATTTGATTATTGCTCTACATTAGTACTGGTGACACATGACAATACAATTATGTGGTGATGACACGTAATGGTGGAGGTGTGCTTCAGGTAACTACAGTTGTGTTACTATCAATATGTACAGGAGAATCAGGTGACATCAGTGATAGCAGAGGTGTGGATCAGGTACTTAAATGTATGCTACCATCCACAGGTACAGTGACATCAATTGCAAGCCTAGCTCTCTGACAGAGGTGGGCTGCCAAGACTTGATCCACGGTCTGGTGAAGCACAGTGTCAGGTTAGGACGGATAACAATACTCACTAACGTGGTCATTACCAACGACCAGAAGGACCAGTTGACCTCCCTGGCTGGGACAGCACTCAAATGTTTCTTACTCTTGTAAGTACCTTTGTTACTCACTCTTGTAAGTACCTTTGTTACTTGTGTCATCACTTTACTGTAGGAGATTTCATGTTATTTAAAGCCTCGAGATTAAGCCTAGGAAAGTGAGCCAGTCTACATTACCTAGGCCCATCACGGGAGCCAGTCTACATTACCTAGGCCCATCACGGGAGCATCACATTACCTAGGCCCATCACGGGAGCCAGTCTACATTACCTAGGCCCATCACGGGAGCCAGTCTACATTACCTAGGTCCATCACGGGAGCCAGTCTACATTACCTAGGTCCATCACGGGAGCCAGTCTACATTACCTAGGCCCATCACGGGAGCCAGTCTACATTACCTAGGCCCATCAAGGGAGCCAGTCTACATTACCTAGGCCCATCACGGGAGCCAGTCTACATTACCTAGGCCCATCACGGGAGCCAGTCTACATTACCTAGGTCCATCACGGGAGCCAGTCTACATTACCTAGGCCCATCACGGGAGCCAGTCTACATTACCTAGGCCCATCACGGGAGCCAGTCTACATTACCTAGGCCCATCACGGGAGCCAGTCTACATTACTTGGGCCCATCAAAGTAGCCAGTCTACATTACCTAGGCCCATCACGGGAGCCAGTCTACATTACCTAGGCCCATCACGAGCCACTCTACATTAAACCCAGGCCCATCACGGGCCCAGTCTACATTACCTGGCCCATCACAGGAACCAGTCCCACATTACCCAGCCCCTCACGGGAGCCAGTCTACATTACCTAGGCCCATCACAGGAGCCAGTCTACATTACCTAGGCCCATCACGGGAGCCAGTCTACATTACCTAGGCCCATCAAAGGAGCCAGTCTACATTACCTAGGCCCATCACAGGAGCCAGTCTACATTACCTAGGCCCATCACGGGAGCCAGTCTACATTACCTAGGCCCATCACAGGAGCCAGTCTACATTACCTAGGCTATCACGGGAGCCAGTTTTACATTACCTAGGCCCATCACAGGAGCCATCTACATTACCAGCCCATCACGCGACCATCTACATTACCCAGGCCACACGGGAGCCCAGTCTACATTACCAAAGGCCCATCACGGGGGACAGTCCACATTACTAGGCCCCATCACGGAGCCATCTACATTACTAGGCCCATCACGGGAGACAGTCTACATTACATAGGCCATCACGGGAGCCAGTCTACATTACCCAAAGGGCCCCTTTACGGGAGCCAGTCTAAAATTACCTAGGCCATCACAGGAGCAGTCACATTTCCAGGCCATCACAAGACCACACATTTCCTAGCCCACACGGGAACAGCTACATTACCTAGGCCCATCACGGGAGACAGCTACATTACTGGGCCCCTACGGGGGCCGTCCCACTTACTTGGGCCCCCCAAAGGGGCCAGTCTACTTACCTACCCTCACAGGGCCATACATTACCTAGGGGCCCCTCACGGGGGGCCATCTACATTACCTGGCCATCACGGGACCAGTCTACATTACTAGGGGCCCTACGGGGAAAACTACATTCCTGGCCCATAGGGAGACAGTCTACATTACCGGCCCATCCGGGGGCCGCTCATTACCTAGGCCCATCACGGGGGCCGTCTAATTACCTAGGGCCCCACAGGGGCCATCTACATTACCTGGCCCATCACAAAGCCCGTCACATTACCTAGGCCCCCACGGGAACACTACATTACCTAGGCCCCACGGGGCGTTACTTACATGGCCCCCTCCGGGAGCCATTACATTTCTTGGGCCCCTCAAAGGAGCCATCTACATTACCTAGGCCCACACAGGGGCCAGTCTACATTACCCAGGCCCCTCACGGGGGCCCTTACATTTCCTAGGCCCCTCACTGGAGCCAGTCACATTACCCAGGCCCCTCCGGGAACATCACATTACCTAGGCCCATCACGGGAACAGTCTCATTTCCAGGCCCATCACGGGAGCCAGTCTACAACCTAGGCCCTCACGGGGGCCCGCTACATTACCTAGGGCCCCTCCGGGGGCCGTTACATTACCAGGCCCACACGGGAGCCAGTCTACATTACTTGGGCCCCATCAAAGGAGCCAGCTAATTACCTAGGCCCATCAAGGAGCCCGTCTACATTTCCTAGGGCCCCTCCGGGAGCCGTCTACATTTAAACCCGGCCCCCCACGGGGGGCCAGTCACATTACCTAGGCCCATCACGGGAGACAGTTACTTACCAGGCCCATCACGGGAGACAGTCTACATTACCCAGGCCCATACGGGAAACCAGTCTACTTACCCAGGGCCCATCCGGGAGACAGTCACATTACCTAGGCCCCTCCGGGAGCCAGTCTACATTACCTAGGGCCCCTACGGGGGCCAGTCTACACTACCTAGGGCCCCTCAGGGGCCCGTCTACATTACCTAGGCCCATCACGGGGACATCTACATTTCCAAGGGCCATCAAAGGGGCCAGTCTACATTCCTAGGCCCATCACGGACCAGTCACATTACCTAGGCCCATCACGGGGGGACGTCTACATTTCCTAGGTCCATCAAGGATCCGTCTACATTACCTAGGCCCCTCCGGGGGACATCACATTACCCAGGTCCCCCAAAGGAGCCAGTCTACATTACCCAGGCCCATCACGGGGGACAGTCTACTTACCCAGGTCCCTCAAAAGGGGCCATCTACTTACCTAGGTCCCCAAAGGAGCCAGCTACATTTTCCTAGGGCCCCTCAAAGGAGCCAGTCACTTACCGGCCCCTCACGGGAGCCATCTACATTACCCAGGTCCACAAAGGAGCCAGTTACATTACCTAGGGCCCCCAAAGGGCCAGTCTAATTACCTAGGCCCCTCAAGGAGCCCCGTCTACATTACCAGGCCCATCAAAAAAGCCCGTCTACTTCCTAGGTCCATCAAAGGAGCATCACATTACCCAGGGCCCCTCAAAGGGCCATTACATTACCTAGGCCCATACGGGAGCCATCTCATTTCCTAGGCCATCACGGGAGACACTACATTACCGGTCCATCAAAGGGCCGTTTCATTCCTACCCTCAAAAGGAGCCAGTCTACATTTCCTAGGTCCATCAAAGGACCAGTCTCATTACCCGGCCCCTCAAAGGAGCCCTCTACATTACCCGGCCCATCACGGGGGCCTCCACTTACCTAGGTCCATCACGGGGGACAGTCTACATTACCCAGGGCCCACAAAGGAGCCCGTCTACATTTTCCAGGCCCATCACGGGAGCAGTCTACATTACCTAGGCCCCTCAGGGGGACAGTTACATTACCTGGGGCCCCTACGGGAGACAGTCCAATTACCTACCCATCACGGGGGGAAGTCTACATTACCAGGGCCCCTACGGGCCAGTTACATTACCTAGGCCCACCCCGGAGACAGTCTCATTACCTAGGCCCACACAGGAGCCATCTACATTACCAGGCCCCCCCCGGGGGGAGTTACATTACCTAGGCCCATCACAGGAGCCTCTACATTACCTAGGCCCATCACGGGGGACGTCTACATTTCCTAGCCCCCTCCGGGAGACAGTCACATTACCCAGGCCCACACAGGGGCCAGCTACATTACCAGGCCCCACAGGGGCCAGTCACATTCCTAGGGGCCCCTCACGGGGGACGTTTCATTACCTAGGCCATCACAGGACCAGTTTCATTACCAGGCCCCCCCGGGGGAAATCTACATTTCCCAGGCCCATCACAGGACCAGTCTCTTTCCTGGCCCACCACGGGGGATTACATTACCTAGGCCCATCACGGTAGCTCCACTTTTAACAGAAAGCAGTTCTTGATCCAGGACATCAGAGGACACCAATAGTTATTTACACTTTCATAAGAGATAATATTACCAAAGAATTTGAGCAACCATCTACTACCTATTAGAGTATATTGCTGGGAGTGTACTGGGAGTGTACTGGGAGTGTACTGGGAGTGTACTGGGAGTGTACTGGGAGTGTACTGGGAGTGTACTGGGAGTGTACTGGGAGTGTACTGGGAGTGTACTGGGAGTGTACTGGGAGTGTACTGGGAGTGTACTGGGAGTGTACTGGCAGTGTACTGGGAGTGTACTGGGAGTGTACTGGTAGTGTACTGGGAGTGTACTGGGAGTGTACTGGGAGTGTACTGGGAGTGTACTGGGAGTGTACTGGCAGTGTACTGGGAGTGTACTGGGAGTGTACTGGGAGTGTACTGGGAGTGTACTGGGAGTGTAGTACTAGTAAAGTACTGGGAGTGTAATACTAGTAAAGTACTGGGAGTGTAGAACTAGTAAAGTACTGGGAGTGTAGTACCAGTAAAGTACTGGAAGTGAAGTACTAGTAAAGTACTGGGAGTGCAGTACTAGTAAAGTATTGGGAGTGTAGTACTAGGAAAGTACTAGGAGCGTAGTATTAGTAAAGTACTGGAAGTGTAGTACTAGTAAAGTACTGGAAGTGTAGTAGTAGTAAAGTATTGGGAGTGTAGTACTAGGAAAGTACTAGGAGCGTAGTACTAGTAAAGTACTGGGAGTGTAGTACTAGTAAAGTACTGGGAGTGTAGTACTAGTAAAGTACTGGGAGTGTAGTACTAGTAAAGTACTGGAAGTGTAGTACTAGTAAAGTATTGGGAGTGTAGTACTAGGAAAGTACTAGGAGCGTAGTACTAGTAAAGTACTGGGAGTGTAGTACTAGTAAAGTACTGGGAGCGTAGTACTAGTAAAGTACTGGGAGTGTAGTACTAGTAAAGTACTGGGAGTGTAGTACTAGTAAAGTACTGGGAGTGTAGTACTAGTAAAGTACTGGAAGTGTAGTACTAGTAAAGTACTGGAAGTGTAGTACTAGTAAAGTACTGGTAGTGTAGTACTAGTAAAGTACTGGAAGTGTAGTACTAGTAAAGTACTGGGAGTGTAGTACTAGTAAAGTACTGGGAGTGCAGTACTAGTAAAGTACTGGTAGTGTAGTACTAGCAAAGTACTGGGAGTGTAGAACTAGTAAAGTACTGGGAGTGCAGTAACAGTAAAGTACTGGAGTGTAGTAACTAGTAAAGTACTGGGATGTAGAACTAGTAAGTACTGAGTTAGTACTATAAAGTACTGGATGAGTGAAGGTGCGCGAGCGGAGCGCGAGTGGTACTGGAAAGTGTAGTATACTAGTAAAAGTAACTGGGAGTGTAAGTACTAGTTAAAGTACTGGAGTGTAGTACTAGTAAAGAGTACTGGGGATTGTAGTACTAGTAAAGTACTGGGAGTGTAGTAACTAGTAAAGTACAGGGAGTGTAGTACTAGTAAAGTACTGGGAGTGTATACTAGTAAATAACGGAGTGTAGTACTAGTAAAATTACTGGAGCGTAGTAACAGTCAATACTGGAGCTGATAGAAACTAGTCAAGTACTGGAGTGAAAGTACTAGTAAAGTACTGAAGTGTAGTACTCGTAAAGTCCTGGAGTGTAGTACTAGTAAAAGTACTAGGAGTGTAGAACTAGAAAGACTGGGAGTGTAGTACCAGTAAAAGTACAGTGTGAGTGTAGTACAGTATAGTACTGGTAGTGTATACATAGTAAAGTACTGAAGTGTAGTACTAGTAAGTAACTGGGATGTAGCACTCAGATAAAGTACTGGAAATGTATACTAGAAAGATACTGAAGTGTAGTACTAGTAAAGTACTAGAGTGCAGTATAGTAAAGTACTGGAAGTGCATTACTAGAAAAGTACTGGGAAGTGCAGCACTAGAAAAGTACTTGAAGTGTATTACTAGTAAAGTACTTGAAGTAATACTAGAAAAGTACTTGAAGTGAAGTAACTAGTAAAGTAACTGTAAGTGAGTCCTCAAGTAAAAGTACTGAAGTGTAGTACTAGTAAAGTATTGGAGTGAAGTACTAGTAAAGTACTGGAAGTGTAGTACAAGTACAGTACTGAAGGTAGTACTAGTAAAGTCTAGAAGTGTAGTACTAGTAAAGTACTGAAGTGTTAGTAACTAGTAAAGTATGGGAGTTGAAGTACAGTAAAGTACTGGTAGTGTAGTACTAGTAAAGTACTGGGATGTGTAGTACTAGTAAAAACTAGGACGTAGGTCCTAGAAAAGTACTGGAGTGTAGTTCTAGTAAGTACTGGGAGTGTAGTACTAGTAAAGTACTGGGACGGTAGTATGGGGGGGGGGGGGGGGGGGGGGGGGGGGGGGGGGGGGGGGGGGGGGGGGGGGGGGGGGGGGGGGGGGGGTCTAGCAAAGTCTGGAAGTGGGTATACTAGTAAAGTACTGGGAGTGTAGTACTAGTAAAGTACTAGGAGCGTAGTACTAGAAAAGTACTGGGAGTGTAGTACTAGTAAAGTACTGGTAGTGAAGTACTAGTAAAGTACTGGTAGTGTAGTACTAGTAAAGTATGGGAGTGTATACTATAAAGTACTGGTAGTGGTATACTAGTAAAGTACTGGGAGTGTAGTACTGGAAAAGTACTGGAAGTGTAGTATTAGTAAAGTATTGGGAGTGAAGTACTAGTAAAGTACTGGGAGTGTAGTACTAGTGAAGTACTGGGAGTGTAGTACTAGTAAAGTACTGAGGAGTGTAGTACGATAAAGTACTGGGATGTAGACTAGTAAAGTCCTGGGAGTGTAGTTACTAGTAAAGAACTGGGAGGAGCTATACTACAAAGTACTGGAAGTTGTATTACTAGTAAAAGCACTGGAGTGTAGTACTAGTAAAGTATTAACTGGGATGTAGTACTAGTAGAAGTATTGGGAGTGTAGTACTATTAAAGACTGGGAGTGTAAGTACTAGTAAAGTACTGGATGTAGTACTAGTAAAGAACTGGAAGTGTAGTCCTAGGAGAAAGTATTGGAGTGTAGTCCTAGTAAAGTACTGGAGTGTAGTACTAGTAACGTACTGGGAGTGTAGTACTAGTAAAGTACTGGAAGTGTAGCACTAGTAAAGGTACTGGGAGGTAGTACTAGTAAGTACTGGGGAGTGGTAGTACTCATAAAGTTCTGTAGTGTAGTACTAGTAAAGTACTGGGAGTGTAGTACTAGTAAAGTACTGTAACGTAGTACAAGCAAAGTACTGGGAGTGTAGTATTAGTAAAGTACGGAGTGTAGTACTAGTAAAGACTGTAGTGTAGTACTAGTAAAGTACTGGAGTGTATTACTAGTAAAGTACTGTAGTGTAGTACAAGTAAAAGTAACTGAGTGTAGTAACAAGTACAGTACTGGGAGTGTAGTACAAGTAAAGTACTGTATTGTAGTACTAGTAAAGTACTGGGAGTGTAGTACTAGTAAAAGCATTGGGAGTGTAGTACTAGTACAGTACTGGTAGTGTAGTACAAGTAAAGTACTGGTATGTAGTACTGAGTAAAGTACTGGGAGTGTAGTACTATAAAAAAAAAAAAAAGGGTTTTGAAACAAAAAAGTACTAGAGTGTAGTACTAGTAAAAAGGTAATGGGAGTGGAGTAATAGTAAAGTACTGAGCGCAGTGTAGTAATAGTAAAGTACTGGGAAGTGTAATTACTAGTAAATTACTGGAGTGGATTACCTAGTTAAAAGTACTGTGCGAGTGAGTGAGCGTGGAGCGCGACTTAAAGTACTGAATTGTAGTACAAGTAAAGTACTGGGAGTGTAGACTAGTCAAAGTATTGGAGTGGTAGTACATAAAGTACTGGAGTGTAGTACTAGTAGAAGTTACTGGGAGTGTAGTACTAGTAAAGTACTTACTGGGATTGTAAAAACTATAAGTACTGAAGTGAATCACAAGTAAATTATAGAAATGTAGTACTAGTAAAGTACTGGAGTGAGTACTAGTAAAGTACTGGAAGTGTAGTACTAGTAAAGTACTGGAAGTGTAAGTACTAGTAAAGTACTGGGAGTGTATACTAGTAAAGTAATAGAAGTGTAGTACTAGAAAGTATTTGGGATTGTAGTACTAGTAAAGATGGGCGTGACTAGTGCGCAGCGTAAAGAACTGGAGTGTAGTACTAGTAATGTACTGGCAGTGTAGTACTAGTAAAGTACTGGAGTGAAGTACTAGTACAGTAACTGGGAGGTAGTACTATAAAGTACTGAGTGTAGTACTATAAAGTACTGGAGTGCAAGTAACTAGTAAGGTACTGGAGTGTAGTTAACTAGTAAAGTACTGGGAGTGTAGTACTAAAGTAAGGTACTGGAGTGTAGTACTGTAAAGTACTGGGAGTGAAGTACAAGTCAAGTACTGGGAGTGTAGTACTAGTAAAGTACTGGGGGGGGGGGAGTGTAGTACTATTAAAGTAACTGGAAGTGTAGTACTAGTAAAGTCCTTGGAGTTTAGTACTAGTAAAGTACTGGGAGTTTAGTACTAGTAAAGTACTGGAAGTGTAGTAAACTATTAAAGTACTGGGATGAGTACTAGTAAAGCACAGTGGCGTGTAGTACTATAAAGTACTGGGAGTGTTGTACTAGTAAAGTAACAGGGAGTGTATTACTAGTAAAGTGCTGGGAGGTAGACAGTAAAGTTACTGGGAGTGTAGTAACTAGTAAAGTACAGGATTGTATCTAGTAAATTATTGGATGGAGTACTAAGTAAAGTACTGGAAGTGTAGTACTAGTAAAGTATTGGGGAGTGGTATTAACTAGTAACGTACTTGGAGTGTAAGTACTAGAAGCAAAGTACGTAATTGTAGTACTAGTAAAGGGGTGGGTGTAGTACTGGGAGTGCAGTACTAGTAAAACGTCCTGAGTGTAGTACTAGTAAATGTAACTGGTAGTGTAGTACTAGTAAAAGTACTGAGAGTGTATTACATTACAGTACTGGAAGTGTAAAACTATTAAAGTACTGGGAGTGGTAGTACTAGTACAGTACTGATTGTAAGTACTAGAACAGTACTGGAAGATGTCGTACAAGTAAAGTACGGGAGTAGTATACAAGTAAAGTACTGGGAGTGAAATACTAAGATAAAGTACTGGGATGTAAGTACTATAAAGTATCTGGGAGTTAAGTAACTAGTAAGAACTGGATGTAGTACTAGTAAAGTACAGGGAGTGTAGTAACAAGTAAAGATATTGGGAGTGTAGTACTAGTAAAGACTGGGTGTATACTAGTAAAGTACAGGGAGAGTCGTACTAGTAAAGAACTAGGAAGAGTACACTAATAAAGTATTGTGCAGTGTAATAACTAGTAAAGTATTGGGAGTGTAGAACAAAAAGTATTTTGAGTGTAGTACCTAGTAAAGTATTGGAGTGTAATACAGTAAAGTATTGGAGTGTAGTACTAGTAAAAGTCTGGAATGTAGTACTAGTAAAGTATTGGGAGTGTAGTACTATAAAGTATTGGGAGTGTAGTACTAGTAAAGTAATGGGAGAGTAAGTACTAGTAAAGTACAGGGAGTGTAGTACTAGTAAACGTACTGGGAGTGTAGTAACAGTACAGACCAGGGAGTGTACTACTAGTAAAGTACTGGAAGTGTAGTACTAGTAAAGTACTGGAAGTGTATACTAGTAAAGTACTGGATGTGTAAGACTAGATAAAGTACTGGAGTGTAAGTACAAGTAAAGTATTGGGAGTAGTAGTACTAGTAAAGTTTTGGGAGTGCAGTACGAGTAAAAGTAGGGAGTGTATTACTAGTAAAGTATATAGGGAGTGTAGTACTAGTAAAGTACTGGGAGTGTAGTACTAGTAAAGTATTCGGAGTAAGTACTAGAAAAGCATTGGACTGAGTACTAGTAAAGTACTGGAGATTAGTACTTAGTAAAGTACTGGGAACGAAGTACTAGTAAAGTACTGGAGTGAAGTACAGTAAAGTAACTGGGAGTGAATACTAGAAAAGTACTGGGAGTGTAGACTAGTAAAGTACTGGTAGTTAGTAACTAGTAAAGTACGGGATGTATACTAGTAAAGTTCACTGGGAGTGTAGTACTAGTAAAGTACTGGAGTTAGTACTAAGTAAAAGAACTAGGCAAGTGAAGTAACTAATAAAGTACTGGAAGCGTAGTACTAGTAAAGTACTGGAAGTGTAGTACTAGTAAAAGTATTGGGAGTGCAAGTCTAGTAAAGTACTGGACGTGTAGAACTATACAGTAACTGAAAATTGTAGTACTAGAAAGTATTGAAGTGTAGTACTAGTAAAGTACTGAAGTGTAGTACTAGTAAAGTCTGGAGTGTAGAACTTATTAAAGTACTGGATGTGGTAGTACTAGTCAAGTAATGGGAGTGAAGTACAGTAAAGAACTGAAGTGTAGTACTATAAAAGTAATTGGGAGTGAAGTACTAGTAAAGACTTGGAAGTGTAGTACTAGTAAATTATTGGAGTGAAGTACTAGTAAAGTACTGAAGTGTAGTACTAGTAAAGTACTGGAAGTGAAGTACAAGTACAGTACGAAGTGTAGTACTATAAAGTAAATTGGGAGTGGTAGTACTAGTAAAGTACTGGGAGTGTAGTACTATTAAAGTGACTTGGAGTGTAAGTACTAGGAAAAGTACTGGAGTGTATACTAGTAAAGTACTGGTAGTGTAGTACTAAAAGTACTGGAGTGTAGTACTCGAATTAAAGTACTGGTAGTGTAGTAAAGTAAAGTACTGGGAGTGTAGTTCTAGTAAAGACTGGGAGTGTAGTACAATAAAGTACTGAAGTGTATGAACTAGTAAAGGTACTGGGATTGTAGTACTAGTAAAGTACTAGGAGGTGTAGTACTAGTAAGTACTGGGATGTAGTACTATAAAGTACTGGATAGTGGTAGTAACTAGTAAAGTACGGAGTGTATACGTAGTAAAGTACTGGACGTGTAGTACTAGGAAAGTACTGGAGGTGTAGTACAAGTAAAGTACTGGAAGTGTAATACTAGTAAAGTACTGGTAGTGCAGTACTAGTAAAGTACCTGAAGTGTAGTACTTATAAAGTGATCTTGAAGTGTATTACTAGTAAAGTAACTGGAATGCAGTACTAGTAAAGTACTGGAAGTGTAGTACTATAAAGTACTGGAAAGTGTAAGTACTAGTACAGTACTGGAAAGTGTCTTACTAGTAAAGTACTGGAAGTGTATACTAGTAAAGTAACTGGAAGTGTAGTACTAGTAAAGTGCAGGAAAGTGGTAGTACTAGTAAAGTACTGGAAGTGTAGTACTAATAAAGTACTGAAGTGAGTACTAGTAAAGTTCCGGAAGTGTAGTATCTAGTAAAGTACTGGAAGGTAGTACTAGTAAAGTATTGGGAGTGAAGTACTAGTAAAGTACTGAGTGTATACTAGTAAAGTACTGGATGTAAGTACTAGTAAAGTACAGGAGCGGAGTACTAGAAAAATACAGGGAGTGTAGTAACTAGGAAAGTACTGGGAGTGTAGTACTAGTAAAGTACTGGGAGCGTAGTACTGCAAAGTACTGAAGTGTATTACTAGTAAAGTACTGGGAGTGTAGTACTAGTAAAGTAACTAGGAGCGAAGTACTAGAAAACTACTGTGAGTGTAGTACTAGTAAAGTACTGGTAGTGATAGTACTAGTAAAAGTACTGGTATGTAGTACTAGTAAAGTACTGGAGTGTAGTACTACTAGTAAAAGTACTGTAGAGTAAGTACTAGTAAAGTACAGGGAGTGTAGAACTGGAAACAGTACTGGAATTGTAGTATTAAAAGTAATTGGGCGTGAAGACTAGTAAAGTACTGGGAGTGTAGTACTAGTGAAGTACGGAGTGTAGTACTAAAAAGTAGCTGGGAGTGTATAGTACTAGTAGAGTACTGGGAGTGTATTACTAGTAACGTATGGAGTGTAGTACTAGTAAAGTACTGGAGGTAAGTACTAGCAAAGTACTGGAAGTGTAGTACTAGTAAAGTACTGGAGTGTAGTACTAGTAAAGTACTGGGAGTGTATACTAGAAAGTATTGGGATGTAGTACTATTAAAGTACTGGGGAGTTAGTACTAGTAAAGTCCTGGGGAGTGTAAAGTACTAGTAAAGAACTGGAAGTGTAGTACTATAAAGAATTGGAGATGTAGTACTATAAAGTACTGGGAGTGTAGTACTATAAAGTACTGGGAGTGTAGACTAGTAAAGTACTGGAAGTGTAGTACTAGGGTAAAGTACTGGGAGTGTAGTAACTAGTAAAGTACTGGAGTGAAGTACTAGTAAAGTACTGGTATGTAGTACTAGTAAAGTACTGGGAGTGTAGTTACTAGTAAAGTACAGTAAGCGTAGTACTAGCAAAGTACTGGGGAGGGGAGGGTATACTAGTAAAAGTACGGGAGTGTATACTAAGTAAAGTACTGTAGTGTAGGTACTAGTAAAGTACTGGGAGTGTAGTACTAGTAAAGACTGGTAGTGATAGTACAAGTAAAGTACTGGGAGTGTAGTACTAGTAAAAGTACGAGTGTAGGTACAAGGTAATGTAGGGTAGTGTAGTACTATAAAGTAACTGGGAGTGTAGACAGAAAGCATTGGGAGTGTAGTACTAGTAAAGTACTGATAGTGTAAGTAACAGTAAAGTACTGGTAGTGTATTACTATAAAGTACTGGAGTGAAGTACTAGAAAGTACTGGGAGTGTAGTACTAGTAAAGAACCTGGAGTGTAGTACTAGTAACGTACTTAAAGTGTAGTACTAGTAAAGTACGGGAGTGTATTACTAGCAAAGTAACTGGGATTGTATTACTAAAAAAGTACTGGAAGTGTAGTACTAAGTAAAGTACTGAAGTGTAGTACTAGTAAAGTACTGGGATGTAAAGATACTAGTAAAGTAAGGGAGTGTAGTACTAGTAAGTACTGGGAAGTGTAGTACTAGTTAAAGTAACTGGAGTGTAGTACTAGAAACGTATATTTTGGGAGTGTAGTACTATAAAGTACGGAATTGTAGCAAAGTAAAGTATTGAAATGTAGTAACTAGTAAAGTACTGGAGTGTAGTACTATAAAGTACTGGAAGGGAGTACTAGTAAAGTACTGAAGTGTAGTAAACTATAAAGTACTGGGAGTTTAGTACTAGTAAAGTATTAGAAGTGTAGTACGAGTTAACGTAATGGGATTGTAGTACTAGTAAAGTAACTGGTAGTGTAAGTACAATTAAAGTACTGGGAGTGTAGTACTAGTAAATACTGGATTTAGTACTAGTAAAGTACTGGGAGTGAAGTACTAGTAAGTACTGGAGAGTAGTACTATACAGTACTGGAGTGTATACTAGTAAAGTACTGGTAGTGTAGTACTAGTTAAGTACTGGAAGTGTAGTTACTAGTAAAGTTACTGGGAGTGAAGTACTAGTACAGTACTGGTAGTGTAGTACTAGTAAAGTACTGGAAGTAGGCTAGTACTAGTAAAGTACTGGAAGTGTAGTACTAGAAAGTACTGAAGTGTAGTATTAAGTAAAGTACTGGAGTGTAGTACTAGTAAAGTCCTGGATGAAGCACTATTAAAGTAACTGGAGTGTAGTACTAGTAAAGTACTGGTATGTAGTACAAGTAAAGTACTGGGAGTGTAGTACTTAGTAACGTACAGGTAGTGTAGTACTAGTAAAGAACTGTAGTGTAGTACAATAAGTACAGGTAGTGTATACTAGTAAAGTACTGGTATGTAGTACTAGTAAAGTACTGGTAGTGTAGTACTAGTAAAAGTACTGGAGTGAAGTACTAGTAAAGTACTGCAGTGTAGTACTAGTAAAGTACTGGGTAGGGTAGTACTAGTACAGTACAGGTAGTGTAGTACTATGAAAGTAACTGGTAAAGGAAGTACTATAAAGTACTGGAGTGAAGTACAGTAAAGTACTGGTACGATGTGTAGTAACTAGTAAAGTACGGTAGGTAGTACTAGTAACGTACTGAGTGTATACTATAAAGTACTGTATGTATACAAGTAAAGTACTGGTAGTTATTACTATAAGTGTACTGGTAGTGGTAGTACTAGTCAAGTACTGGGAGAGAAGTACAGTAAAGTACTGGAGTGTAGTACTATTAAAGAACTGTAGTGTAGTACTTTAAAGTACTGGTAGTGTTAAGTAACTAGTAAAGTACTGGTAGTGTAGTACTAGTAAAGTACTGGTAGTGTATTATTCTAGTAAAGTACCTTGGAAGTGTAGTACTAGTAAAGTACTGAAGTGTAGTACTAGTAAAGTACTGGTATTGTAATACTAGTAAAAGTACGGAGTGTATACTAGTAAAGTACAGGAAGTTTAGTAACTAGTAAAGTCCTGGTATGTAGTAATAGTAAAGTACTGCTGGGAGTGTAGTATTGTTTGGGGGGGGTGTGGGGGGGGGGGGGGGGGGGGGGGGCAGTAAAGTACTGGTAGTGTAGTACTAGTAAAGAACAGGTACGTGAGTACTAGAAAGTACTGGAGTGTAGTACTATAAAGTACTGGTAGTGTAGTAAAGTAAATGTACTTGGGAGTGTAGTACTAGTAAAGTACTGGAAGTGTAATACTAGTAAAGTATGGTAGTGTAGTACTAAGAAAAAGTACTGGGAGTGTAGCACTAGGAAAGTACTGGGAGTGTAGTACTGTAAGTACTGGTAGTGTAGTAACTAGTAAAGTACTGGGAGTGTATAACTAGTAAAAGTACTGGTAGTGTGTACTAGTAAAGTATCTGGAGTGTAGTACTAGTAAAGTACCTGGTAGTGTAGTACTAGTAAAGTACTGGAGTGTAGTAACTAGTCAAGTACTGGTAGTGTAGTACTTAGTAAAGTACTGGAGTGTAGTACTAGTAAAGTACTGGGAGTGTAGTACTAGAAAGTACTGGAAGTTAGTACTAGTAAAGTACTGGTAGTTGTAGTACTAGTAAAAGTACTGTAGTGTTATTACTAGTAAAGACTGGGAGTGTATACTAGTAAAGTACTGGAAGTGGTAGTACTATAAAGTACTGGAGTGTAGTACTAGTAAAGTACTGGGAGTGTAGTACTAGAAAAGTACGGGTAGTGTATAACAGTACAGTACTTGTAGTGTTTTACAGTAAAGTACGGGAGTGAAGTACTAGAAAGTACTGGGAGATGTAGTAATAGTAAAGTAACTGGTAGTGTAGTACTTGAAAGTACTGAGGTAGTGTAGTACAGTAAATACTGTAGTGTAATACTAGTAAAGTACTGGTAGTGTAGTACTAGTAAAGTACTGGGAGTGTAGTACTAGAAAAGAACTGGAAAGTGTATTTACAGAGTAAAGTACTGTAGTGTAGTACTAGTAAAGTACTGGGGAGTGGTAAGTACTAGTAGAAGTACTGAAGTTTAGTACTAGTAAAGTACTTGAGTGTAGTAATAGTAAAAGACTAGGGAGTGTATACTAGTAAAGTAACAGTAGTGTAGTCTTAGTAATTACTGGGAGTGAAGTACTAGTAAAGTACTGGGAGTGTAGTACTAAGTAAAAGTACTGGTAAGTGTAGTAATAGTAAAGTACTGGAGTGTAGTACTAGTAAAGTACTGGAAGTGGTAGTTACTAGTAAAGTATGGTAGTGTAGTAATATTAAAGAACTGGGAGTGTAGTACAGTAAAGTACTGGGAGTGTAGTACTAGTAAAGTACTGGTAGTGTAGTACTAGTAAAGTACTGGTAGTGTAGTACTAGTAAAGTACTGGGAGTGTAGTACTAGTAAAGTACTGGTAGTGGTAGTACTAAAAAGTACTGGAGTGAAGTACTAGTAAAGTACTGGGAGTGTAGTACAGACACAAGTCCTGGAAAGTGGTAGTACTAGTAAAGTACTGGTAGTGTAGTACTAGTAAAGTACTGGAAGTGTAGTACTAGTAAAGTACTGGGAGTGTAGTACTAGTAAAGTACTGGAAGTTTAGTACTATAAATACTGGGAGTGTAGTACTATAAAGGTACTGGTATGTATACTATACAGTACTGGGGGGGAAGGGTAGTAACGAGTAAATACTGGAAGTGTAGTACTAGTAAAGTACTGGGAGTGTAGTACTAGTAAAGTACTGGAAGTGTTTATATTATGTTACAGTAGAGAGCTTGCCATAATATTATGTTACAGTAGAGAGCTTGCCATAATATTATGATGAACAGTTTATATTATGTTACAGTAGAGAGCTTGCCATAATATTATGTTACAGTAGAGAGCTTGCCATAATATTATGTTACAGTAGAGAGCTTGCCATAAATATATGATGAACAGATTTTATTTATGTTACAGCTTAGAGCTGCCAAAAATATTTGATTAACAGTTTATATTATGTTACAGCAGAGAGCTTGCCATAATATTATGATGAACAGTTTATATTATGTTACAGTAGAGAGCTTACCATAATATTATGATGAACAGTTTATATTATGTTACAGTAGAGAGCTCCATAATATTATTATGAACATTTATATTATGTTACACAGAGAGCATGCATATAATTATGTTACAGTATGAGAGGCTTGCCATAATATTAATGTTACAGTAAGAGCTTTGCCATAATATTCTTTTACAGTAGAAGAGCTTGCATAATATTATGATGAACAGTTTATATTATGTTACAGCAGAGAGCTTGCCATAATATTATGTTACAGTAGAGAGCTTGCCATAATATTATGTTACAGTAGAGAGCTTGCCATAATATTATGTTACAGTAGAGAGCTTACCATAATATTATGTTACAGTAGAGAGCTTGCCATAATATTATGATGAACAGTTTATATTATGTTACAGTAGAGAGCTGCCATAATATTATTTACAGTAGAGAGCTGCCATAATAATTAGTTACAGTCAGAGCTTGCCAAATATTATGTTTTTTTTTATTTTACTGTAGAGAGCTTACCATAATATTATGTTACAGTAGAGAGCTTGCCATAATATTATGATGAACAGTTTATATTATGTTACAGTAGAGAGCTTGCCATAATATTATGTTACAGTAGAGAGCTTGCCATAATATTATGTTACAGTAGAGAGCTTACCATAATATTATGTTACAGCAGAGAGCTTGCCATAATATTATGATGAACAGTTTATATTATGTTACAGCAGAGAGCTTGCCATAATATTCTTGATAACAGTTATATATTAAGATACAGTAGAGAGCTTACCATAATATTATGATGAACAGTTTAAATTAATGTACAGTAGTAGAGAGCTTGCCATAATATTATGATGAACAGTTTATATTATGTTACAGTAGAGAGCTTGCCATAATATTATGATGAACAGTTTATATTATGTTACAGTAGAGAGCTTACCATAATATTATGATGGACAGTTTATATTATGTTACAGTAGAGAGCTTGCCATAATATTATGATGAACATCATTACGGTAGAGAAGTAGTAAAAACGTAATAGTATTATAATTAGTACAAATTACAGTGTTACAACCGTACAATTTTAAGCGAGTATTAATATTTTATTTAGATTGAGCTGTCGTAAGTTTTGGGGGGAATTTTTGAGTAGTTTCAAAATGGCTGAATAATTTAGTACGTGTTGATATAGTTAAGTTTGGGAGATAAGACTTTTTTTAATTTTATCCCTAAATTGGTTGGCATATAGAAGATCCTTTGCCGGTTCAGGACCTTTATGTACATTATATTTTTGTTTTGTGTGAGACTCACACGAGGGATGTCAGAGAGAGTTTTGTGCCTTGTGTCGTGCCTTGTGTCGTGCCTTGTGTCGTGCCTTGTGTCGTGCTTTGTGTCGTGCCTTGTGTCGTGCCTTGTGTCGTGCCTTGTGTCGTGGCTTGTGTCGTGGCTTGTGTCGTGGCTTGTGTCGTGCCTTGTGTCGTGCCTTGTGTCGTGCCTTGTGTCGTGCCTTGTGTCGTGGCTTGTGTCGTGGCTTGTGTCGTGGCTTGTGTCGTGCCTTGTGTCGTGCCTTGTGTCGTGCCTTGTGTCGTGCTTTGTGTCGTGCCTTGTGTCGTGCCTTGTGTCGTGCCTTGTGTCGTGCCTTGTGTCGTGGCTTGTGTCGTGGCTTGTGTCGTGCCTTGTGTCGTGCCTTGTGTCGTGCCTTGTGTCGTGCCTTGTGTCGTGCCTTATGTCGTGCCTTGTGTCGTGCCTTGTGTCGTGCCTTGTGTCGTGCCTTGTGTCGTGCCTTGTGTCGTGCCTTGTGTCGTGCCTTGTGTCGTGCCTTGTGTCGTGCCTTGTGTCGTGCCTTATGTCGTGCCTTGTGTCGTGCCTTGTGTCGTGCCTTGTGTCGTGCCTTGTGTCGTGCCTTGTGTCGTGCCTTGTGTCGTGCCTTGTGTCGTGCCTTGTGTCGTGCCTTGTGTCGTGGCTTTTGTGTCGTGCCTTGCGTCGTGCCTTGTGTCGTGCCTTGTGTCGTGCCTTGTGTCGTGCCTTGTGTCGTGGCTTTTGTGTCGTGCCTTGTGTCGTGCCTTGTGTCGTGCCTTGTGTCGTGCCTTGTGTCGTGCCTTGTGTCGTGCCTTGTGTCGTGCCTTGTGTCGTGGCTTTTGTGTCGTGCCTTGTGTCGTGCCTTGTGTCGTGCCTTGTGTCGTGCCTTGTGTCGTGCCTTGTGTCGTGCCTTGTGTCGTGCCTTGTGTCGTGCCTTGTGTCGTGCCTTGTGTCGTGGCTTGTGTCGTGCCTTGTGTCGTGCCTTGTGTCGTGCCTTGTGTCGTGCCTTGTGTCGTGCCTTGTGTCGTGCCTTGTGTCGTGCCTTTTGTGTCGTGCCTTGTGTCGTGCCTTGTGTCGTGCCTTGTGTCGTGCCTTGTGTCGTGCCTTGTGTCGTGCCTTGTGTCGTGCCTTGTGTCGTGCCTATGTGTGTTCTGTTGTAGATATCAAAGAGAAGTTTGATAGGAGGGTTTTTATTTGAGTTTAATGCTATGTATGTGTAGTTGACACAGTAATATGAGTGAACATTGTTTGTATTAAGCAAGTTCGAACTCTTGAACTCTTGAGTGGTGGGATGTGTTGTTTAGCGCAGGAATCCGTGGTCACCCGCACGTCAGCAGCTTTCTCTTGAGTTATTAATGGTTCAGAGTGACTGGCTGTGGTCGATCCTCCTAATCTACCCTTACCTCAAAATAGGTGAGATAAGGGTAGATTAGATAGTGGCATAGTGTAAGTAGTGCTGTTAGGGGTACATAACACCGTATATTGGAAAGGATGCCTACTGTTTAGGGGACACTCTTGACTATATATTGGTTTGGGTACGGAATTTAAAGTTGCAGTCAAGGTGAACACCTAAATATTTGCCCTCAGTGTGTCTTCTTACGAGAGAAACACTTATCAATATTAAGTTGGATATTTAAGGCTCTGTTTTAAAACAGCATATAGTAGGTTTAGTCTATATTAAGAGTGAGTGTGTTGGTCGTCATCCACGTAGTTATGTTTAGTAGCTCATTGTTTCTACGCGAGCGAAGGTTTGAGCGGGAGAAGACTTAAGTAGTGTCATCTGCGAATACAATTGGGTTAAGGAGATTAGATACGTTGGGGAGATCATTGATGTAAATATAAAATAGGAGAGGGCCAAGGACACTGCCCTGTGGCACTCTGACAGGCCGAGTGGCACTCTAACAGGCCGAGTAGACGCGGGTACACCGTGTGTGGAGACATACTTGCATCTATTGATAAGATAAGATTTTAGGGATTCAAGGGAATGTCCTTTGACCTATTAATGTTCTAGGTGCAAGATGTTGCGGTCTGCATATCGAATACTATGATGAGCCTCAGAGGATATTCATTTTTCCCAGCCCTGCATATAGTTTACCTGGAGTTTACCTGGAGAGGGTTTCGGGAGTCAACGCCCCCGCGGCTCGGTCTGAGACCAGGCCTTGTGGTGGATCAGGGTCTGATCAACCAGGCTGTCACTGCTATAATTGTATAATTGCATCATTCGTACTTTTTTTCCTAAACACAAACTGGCGTTGAGTTATTAAGTAGGAGTAAACTCGCACATGAATTATTTTTTCAAAGATTTTTGAAAAGGGCGAGTTTGATATAGGTCTATAGTTATTCACTTCAGTTGGATCGTCTCCTTAGTGAGTCGGGGTAACGTGTGTTGTCTTCAGCATGGATGGGAAACTTGATGATTCCATTGATTTGTTAAACATTTGCAATATTTGGCGACGGCACCTGGGCTGTTTTTTATACTTGAGTGATGGTAAGTTATTTAGCTCTCCTGTCTTGTTTTTAAGTGACTTTATGTTGAGTGAGACCGGTACGATTAGTAGGAGCTAGATACAGAGTATTTTGGTAATGTTCACTGGGGTAGTCTTTCGCCTGTGTATTTGAACTTGGAATTGTGTTGCTAGTTTTGATCTTACAGTAGAGAAGAGAATATTAAGTTTGTGTACGAATGGTATATAATACCGACAAGATGAGAGTAAGACACATGTGCAACATCTGGGTATCTTTATTGTAGACGTTTCGCGTCTACAATAAAGATACCCAGATGTTGCACATGTGTCTTACTCTCATCAATATTAAGTTTGTTGGTCGTGTCTGAGGCTGCAAGAGTTGTTCATCTGTTTCACTTAAGTTTATATTTCTGTTGCTGGACAGTTTGCTAGAGGCCAAAATTTCGGAGAGTTTTCCCAGTATTTTCCATATCCCCTTTTATTTCATTAAGTCTGCTTGCATAAATAACACAGTTGTTTAGACTTCCGTATTAGATCAGTGAGTATTAACGTTTATCGTTCTGTCTGTTCTTTTGTTATTCAACCCATTCTGAATTTTTTTTCATAATGGTAATTTTTATCAATGGATTTGAGGATACTCTTTGTAAACCATGGGCTGTTTAGTCTCTAAGCTTAGTTTTAATTGGACAATGACAGTTATAAAGGTTTTAACACATTCATCAGTATCGTGGATGTCGGCTCTTTGTGTCAGTCAGTGTTATAACACATTCATCAGTATCGTGGTTGTCGGCTCTTCGTGTCAGTCAGTGTTATAACACATTCATCAGTATCGTGGATGTCGGCTCTTCGTGTCAGTCAGTGTTATAACACATTCATCAGTATCGTGGATGTCGGCTCTTCGTGTCAGTCAGTGTTATAACACATTCATCAGTATCGTGGATGTCGGCTCTTCGTGTCAGTCAGTGTTATAACACATTCATCAGTATCGTGGATGTCGGCTCTTCGTGTCAGTCAGTGTTATAACACATTCATCAGTATCGTGGATGTCGGCTCTTCGTGTCAGTCAGTGTTATAACACATTCATCAGTATCGTGGTTGTCGGCTCTTCGTGTCAGTCAGTGTTATAACACATTCATCAGTATCGTGGATGTCGGCTCTTCGTGTCAGTCAGTGTTATAACACATTCATCAGTATCGTGGATGTCGGCTCTTCGTGTCAGTCAGTGTTATAACACATTCATCAGTATCGTGGATGTCGGCTCTTCGTGTCAGTCAGTGTTATTTAATGATGAAATTAATTTATTTTCTGATGTCTCGTCATACACTAGAAATGAGATCTTACTCGTGTGTTGAGGCAGTTTACAAACATTGGTTATGAGGAAGGTGAGGTAGTGGTGTTACATGTGATTATCCTTGCTTGTAATGGGGATATAGGGCCCCGTGGCCTGGCTGGCAAAAGCTCTCACTTCACACGTGGAGGGCCTGGGTTCAATCCCCGGTGGGGTGGAAACATTTCGTCGCGTTTAATTACATCCGTTGCCCTGTTCACCTAGCAAGTAGGTACCTGAGTGTTAGTCGACTGGTGTGGGTCGCATCCTGGGAGACTAAATTGAAGAAGGACCACACTGACTTTCTTGGATTATCCTGGGTGGCTAACCCTCCAGGGTTAAAAATCCAAACAAACTCTTATCTTATGTTATAGTATTGGTCCAGATATGATAAAGTAATGAAGCACTTGTGTCAGAGAGTCTTCTTCCCTTCGTTATAGATGGTAGTAGCGAGCATTTGTTCACAGAGTTTAAATCGGCTACTTGAGGATCACCTGCTTGGATAATGTTAAAGTCACATGTAAGTATCTGGTGGTGCTTATTCATCTCTGAGTCAGTTATGTTTTTCTTATGTTATCGCTAATTGTATAAAAATTTGTGTGAGGTATCGTGTAGACTGCTCCATCTGTCATAGTTTTTTTAATTTTTAGATGAGAATTTTGTGAATATATATTCCCATATTCACCCCTGGTGCAAGTACATTTAATATATCCTAGACCAGCATAGTAGTAGACAGCAGTGTCACCTTCCTAGACCAGCATAGTAGTAGACAGCAGTGTCACCTTCCTAGACCAGCATAGTAGTAGACAGCAGTGTCACCTTCCTAGACCAGCATAGTAGTAGACAGCAGTGTCACCTTCCTAGACCAGCATAGTAGTAGACAGCAGTGTCACCTTCCTAGACCAGCATAGTAGTAGACAGTAGTGTCACCTTCCTAGACCAGCATAGTAGTAGACAGCAGTGTCACCTTCCTAGACCAGCATAGTAGTAGACAGCAGTGTCACCTTCCTAGACCAGCATAGTAGTAGACAGCAGTGTCACCTTCCTAGACCAGCATAGTAGTAGACAGCAGTGTCACCTTCCTAGACCAGCATAGTAGTAGACAGTAGTGTCACCTTCCTAGACCAGCATAGTAGTAGACAGCAGTGTCACCTTCCTAGACCAGCATAGTAGTAGACAGCAGTGTCACCTTCCTAGACCAGCATAGTACTAGACAGCAGTGTCACCTTCCTAGACCAGCATAGTACTAGACAGCAGTGTCACCTTCCTAGACCAGCATAGTAGTAGACAGCAGTGTCACCTTCCTAGACCAGCATAGTAGTAGACAGCAGTGTCACCTTCCTAGACCAGCATAGTAGTAGACAGCAGTGTCACCTTCCTTGACCAGCATAGTAGTAGACAGTAGTGTCACCTTCCTAGACCAGCATAGTAGTAGACAGCAGTGTCACCTTCCTAGACCAGCATAGTAGTAGACAGCAGTGTCACCTTCCTAGACCAGCATAGTAGTAGACAGCAGTGTCACCTTCCTAGACCAGCATAGTACTAGACAGCAGTGTCACCTTCCTAGACCAGCATAGTACTAGACAGCAGTGTCACCTTCCTAGACCAGCATAGTAGTAGACAGCAGTGTCACCTTCCTAGACCAGCATAGTAGTAGACAGCAGTGTCACCTTCCTTGACCAGCATAGTAGTAGACAGTAGTGTCACCTTCCTAGACCAGCATAGTAGTAGACAGCAGTGTCACCTTCCTAGACCAGCATAGTAGTAGACAGCAGTGTCACCTTCCTTGACCAGCATAGTAGTAGACAGTAGTGTCACCTTCCTAGACCAGCATAGTAGTAGACAGCAGTGTCACCTTCCTAGACCAGCATAGTAGTAGACAGCAGTGTCACCTTCCTAGACCAGCATAGTAGTAGACAGCAGTGTCACCTTCCTAGACCAGCATAGTAGTAGACAGCAGTGTCACCTTCCTAGACCAGCATAGTAGTAGACAGCAGTGTCACCTTCCTAGACCAGCATAGTAGTAGACAGCAGTGTCACCTTCCTAGACCAGCATAGTAGTAGACAGCAGTGTCACCTTCCTAGACCAGCATAGTAGTAGACAGCAGTGTCACCTTCCTAGACCAGCATAGTAGTAGACAGCAGTGTCACCTTCCTAGACCAGCATAGTAGTAGACAGCAGTGTCACCTTCCTAGACCAGCATAGTAGTAGACAGCAGTGTCACCTTCCTAGACCAGCATAGTAGTAGACAGCAGTGTCACCTTCCTAGACCAGCATAGTAGTAGACAGCAGTGTCACCTCCTTAGTCATCAGGTCTACAGTTTTGTATGGCTGTGTAACTAGGTAAGGCAGTTTTGTATGGCTGTGTAACAAGGTAAGGCAGTTTTGTATGGCTGTGTAACTAGGTAAGGCAGTTTTGTATGGCTGTGTAACAAGGTAAGGCAGTTTTGTATGGCTGTGTAACTAGGTAAGGCAGTTTTGTATGGCTGTGTAACAAGGTAAGGCACTTTTGTATGGCTGTGTAACTAGGTAAGGCAGTTTTGTATGGCTGTGTAACTAGGTAAGGCAGTTTTGTATGGCTGTGTAACTAGGTAAGGCAGTTTTGTATGGCTGTGTAACAAGGTAAGGCAGTTTTGTATGGCTGTGTAACAAGGTAAGGCAGTTTTGTATGGCTGTGTAACTAGGTAAGGCAGTTTTGTATGGCTGTGTAACAAGGTAAGGCAGTTTCGTATGGCTGTGTAACAAGGTAAGGCAGTTTTGTATGGCTGTGTAACTAGGTAAGGCAGTTTTGTATGGCTGTGTAACTAGGTAAGGCAGTTTTGTATGGCTGTGTAACAAGGTAAGGCAGTTTTGTATGGCTGTGTAACAAGGTAAGGCAGTTTTGTATGGCTGTGTAACTAGGTAAGGCAGTTTTGTATGGCTGTGTAACTAGGTAAGGCAGTTTTGTATGGCTGTGTAACAAGGTAAGGCAGTTTTGTATGGCTGTGTAACAAGGTAAGGCAGTTTTGTATGGCTGTGTAACTAGGTAAGGCAGTTTTGTATGGCTGTGTAACAAGGTAAGGCAGTTTTGTATGGCTGTGTAACAAGGTAAGGCAGTTTTGTATGGCTGTGTAACTAGGTAAGGCAGTTTTGCATGGCTGTGTAACAAGGTAAGGCAGTTTTGTATGGCTGTGTAACAAGGTAAGGCAGTTTTGTATGGCTGTGTAACAAGGTAAGGCAGTTTTGTATGGCTGTGTAACAAGGTAAGGCAGTTTTGTATGGCTGTGTAACAAGGTAAGGCAGTTTTGTATGGCTGTGTAACAAGGTAAGGCAGTTTTGTATGGCTGTGTAACTAGGTAAGGCAGTTTTGTATGGCTGTGTAACAAGGTAAGGCAGTTTTGTTTGGCTGTGTAACTAGGTAAGGCAGTTTTGTATGGCTGTGTAACAAGGTAAGGCAGTTTTGTATGGCTGTGTAACAAGGTAAGGCAGTTTTGTATGGCTGTGTAACTAGGTAAGGCAGTTTTGTATGGCTGTGTAACTAGGTAAGGCAGTTTTGTATGGCTGTGTAACTAGGTGAGGCAGTTTTGTATGGCTGTGTAACAAGGTAAGGCAGTTTTGTATGGCTGTGTAACAAGGTAAGGCAGTTTTGTATGGCTGTGTAACAAAGTAAGGCAGAGGGTTTCAGTTAGAATAATAATACACATATTATACACTTGGAGAGTGCAGAGTGTAGAGGAGAGAAAGAGACTTTGGGAGATGTTAAGCGAGTGTATAGAAACTTCTGAGCCGAGAGAGTAATTGTGGTAGGGGAACTGAATACTAAAGTAGGAGAAGCGTTTAGAGAGGGTGTGGCAGGTAAGTTTGGGGTGCCAGGTGTTAATGATAATGGGAACCGTTTGATTGAACTTTGTATAGAAAGGGGTTTGTTTATAGGTAACATATTTTAAGAAAAAAAAGGGATAAATAAGTATTCAAGATATTATATAGGGCGTAATGACAGTAGTTTGTTGGACTTCGTATTGGTAGATAAAAGGCTGTTGGGTAGACTTCAGGATGTTTATAGAGGGGCCACAGATACATCAGATCACTTTTTAGTTATAGCTACAGTGAGAGTAAAAGGTAAATGGGGTGCAAGGGAAATGGAAGCAGCAAGTAAGAGAGAAGTGAAGGTTTATAATCTGAAGGAGGAGGCAGTTAGGGTAAGATATAAATAACTTGACTTACGAAATCGTAATGACACGACTGCAAATAAACCATACACGGGTGCGATTTGAACCCGCGGTATGGTTTATATAAACAACTGTTAGAGGACAGATGGGCTACTGTGAGTATAAGCAATGGGATAGAAGAGGTATGGGGTAAGTTTAAGAATATAGTGTTAAAGTGTTCAGCAGAAGTTTGTGGTTACAGGAAAGTGGGTGCGGGAGGGAAGAAGAGCGATTGATGGAATGATGATGTAAAGAGAGTAATAAAAGAGAAAGTGTTAGCATAAGAGAGGTTTCATAAAGTAGAAGTGATGCAAGGAGGGAGGAGAATGCGAAGAGAAAAAGAGAGGTTAAGAGATTGGTGAAGCAATGTAAAAGGAGAACAAATGAGAGAGTGGGTGAGGTGTTATCAACAAATTTTGTTGAAAATAAGAAAAAATTTTGGAGTGAGATTAATAAGTTGAGAAAGCCTCGGGAAAGAATGGATTTGTAAGTTAAAAATAGGAGAGGAGAGTTACTAAATGGAGAGTTAGAGGTATTGGGAAGATGGAGGGAATATTTTGAGGAATTGTTAAATGTTGATGAAGATAGGGAAGCTGTGATTTCGTGTATAGGACAAGGAGGAATAACATCTTGTAGGAGTGAGGAAGAGCCAGTTGTGAGTGTGGGGGAAGTTCGTGAGGCAGTAGGTAAGATGAAAGGGGGTAAGGCAGCTGGGATTGATGGGATAAAGATAGAAATGTTAAAAGCAGGTGGGCATATAGTTTTGGAGTGGGTAGTGTTATTATTTAATTAATGTATAGAAGAGGGTAAGGTACCTAGGGATTGGCATAGAGTATGCATAGTTCCGTTATACAAAGGCAAAGGGGACAAAAGAGAGTGCAAAAATTGTAGGGGAATAACTCTGTTGAGTATACCTGGAAAAATGTATGGTAGAGTTATTATTGAAAGAATTAAGAGAAAGACAGAGAGTGGGATACTAGATGAACAAGGAGACTTTAGGATGGGTATTGGGTGTGTAGATCAAGTGTCTGCAGTGAAACATATAGGTGAACGGTATTCAGAAAAAAAGGTAAAGAGATTTTTGTGGCATTTATGGTTTTGGAAATGGCGTATGATAGGGAGGATAAGGGGGAAATGTGGCAGATGTTGCAAATATATGGAATAGAAGGTAGGTTACTGAAAGCAATGAAGAGTTTTTACGAGGATAGTGAGGCTCAAGTTAGAGTATGTAGGAAAGAGGGAGATTATTCCCAAGTAAAAGTAGGCCTTAGACAAGGATGTGTGACGTCACCGTGGTTGTTTAATATATTTATAGATGGGGTTGTAAGAGAAGTAAATGTGTGAGTCTTGGCAACAGGTGTGTGTTTAAAAGATAAATAATCTAACACAAAGTGTGAGTTGTCACAGTTGCTCTTTGCTGATGACACTGTGCTCTTGGGAGATTCTGAAGAGAAGTTGCAGAGATTGGTGGATGAATTTGGAAGGGAATGTAAAAGATGAAAATTAAAAGTGAATATAGGAAAGAGTAAGGTTATGAGGATAACAAAAAAAAAGTTAGATAACAAAAGATTGGATATCAGACTGGAGGGAGAACTTTGTCCATGGAAGCAAAGAAGGGAATCTATCAGAGTATAGTTGTACCAACATTCTTGTATGGGTGAGAAGCATGGGTGATGAATGTTGCAACGAGGAGAAGGCTGGAGGCAGTGGAAATGTTATGTCTGAGGTTAATGTGTTGTGTGAATATAATCCAGTGAGTCCATAGTTTATTGATTAGGAGGAGGTGTAGGGCTGAGGAGGGGTTATTGAGATTATTTGGGCGAGTAGAGAGGAAGGAAAGAAATAGAACGACTTCGAGAGTGCATAAATGTGTAGAGAAGGGAAGGCACGGGAGGGGTCGGCCTAGGAAAGGTTGGAGGGAGGGGGTAAAGGAGGTTTTGTGTGCGAGGGGCTTGGACTTCCAGCAGGCATGCGTGAGCGTGTTTGATAGGAGTGAATGGAGACAAATGGTTTTTAATACTTGACGTGCTGTTGGAGTGTGAGCAAAGTAACATTTATGAAGGGGTTCAGGGAAACCGGCAGGCCGGACTTGAGTCCTGGAGATGGGAAGTACAGTGCCTGCACTCTGAAGGAGGGGTGTTAATGTTGCAGTTTAAAAACTGTAGTGTAAAGCACCCTTCTGGCAAGACAGTGATAGAGTGAATGATGGTGAAAGTTTTTCTTTTTCGGGCCACCCTGCCTTGGTGGGAATCGGCCGGTGTGATAATAAAAAATAAACAGTAATTTTAACATTTAGTTAACTAATCAGTGCTAGAAGATCAAGATAATTTTTCCTGAGTAATCTAACATAATAACAGAATACTGTGATGTTCTTGCTCACACCCAATAATGTTCTTGCTCACACCCAATAATGTTCTTGCTCACACCCAATAATGTTCTTGCTCACACCCAATAATGTTCTTGCTCACACCAATAATGTTCTTGCTCACACCAATAATGTTCTTGCTCACACCCAATAATGTTCTTGCTCACACCCAATAATGTTCTTGCTCACACCCAATAATGTTCTTGCTCACACACAATAATGTTCTTGCTCACACCCAATAATGTTCTTGCTCACACCCAATAATGTTCTTGCTCACACCCAATAATGTTCTTGCTCACACCCAATAATGTTCTTGCTCACACCCAATAATGTTCTTGCTCACACCCAATAATGTTTCTCAATAACGTACAAAAATTGTAATTTGTTTTCATTATTGTTATAGTGATTTAAAAAGAGATTAATATACCGGGATTGTTGAACTAGTAATGTACTGGGAGTGTAGTGCTAGCAATGTACTGGGAGTGTAGTGCTAGCAATGTACTGGGAGTGTAGTGCTAGTAATGTACTGGGAGTGTAGTGCCAGCAATGTACTGGGAGTGTAGTGCTAGTAATGT
>NC_069489.1:7977837-8010406 GCF_026875155.1 Cherax quadricarinatus | reverse complement strand
CCCCAACCATTAGGGCCCCCGTAGGCCTTCCGACCCCTCCGGTTGGCTCCGACGGCGGCGATCCGGTCAGGACCGCAGCGCAGGTCCCTTTCACACCTAGGTGTTCTTCCGTTTGCCATGCCTCGCTCGAGACTCCCCCTGACCCCCACGATCCCCCGCACGACCCCCTTCCTTCGCGATCCCCTCGGCCTCGCCTCCGCTCGCGCTCCGCCTTCTTTGCAGTCGTCCGACGCCCCCCCCCTCGATTTTCTTTCCTCGTTGATCATCGTCTCCTCTCGGATCATTGCCCCCCTCACATTTTCACTCCATCCCAATTTCCTCGATCAAGTTTTTGGATTCCCCCCTATGGGGTTTCGAAATTCTCCATCTCCTTGGATCAAGGTTTTTGGATTCCCTCCTTCACCCCACCCCCCAATCCCATCAAATTCTCAATTCCTCGGATCAAGTTTTTGGATCCCCCCTCATGGTTTCGAAATTTCTCTATGCATCTTCCTCGGATCAAGTTTTTGGATTCCCCCTATGGGGTTTTAATCATTCCTCGATCAAGTTTTTGGATCCCCCCATATTTCCAATTCTGTCATTAAGTTTTTTGGAATCCCCCCCATGGGGTTTCAAATACTCCTCTGGATCACTTTAGGTTCTTAAACATGTTGACTAAGTAAGAAAGGTGTATGACGTCTGACGGCACACAGGTTGAATCAGTCGCCCTATGGTCAGTGACGTCACGGCACACAGGCTGAATCTTGTCGACCCTTTTAGTTCAAGTAAGGGGACATAGTAGTGACGTCCACAACAAGGTTGAATCTTGTCGACCTTTTAGTTCATTAAAGTTAATAAGGGGATATAGTACCTACATCATAGGGAAAACATTTTCATCATCAGAAAGACACATTTCAGGATAACACTAATACACAATATTTTTTTTCATTATTTATTATACAACCATCTTATACATCACTCTATTCTCCTACGTTTAGATGGTGGAATATCAGGGTGTCCATAAGCCAAGGATTCATTAGTATTCAAATGATATCTTTTATCATCAAAGGCTGACAAACCTCTCTTATTAATTCTTACCGTACATATTTCACCTTTTACATTACTTATAGACTTACACGTGAATAATTCTCTATCTACATTTGATAAAACATTCTTATATCTTGCATGTGTTAATAATGGCATAAATTGCGAAGGAATACCCTTGGCTCTGCTGACAGTAGTTGATCTTCCAGCAATCTTGACAGAATACATTTTAGCTTTCAGGGCTATCAACTCGCTAATATGGTTATCACACATTTCAGATTTCAATAACCCCAGCTCCCCTTTTCTACTATCATCATATAAGGGATGCTCAGGACTGAAATTTGAAAAATCCATATAACCTAACAATGGTTCACTTTTTAACTCGGTGTACAAATCTTTACATTTCAAGCTAAAAATATACGAGTCAGTATCGGTATAAAGAAGTCTTACATCATCACCATAATGCTGTTTTAAAACTTTATACCAAAAATGATACAATTTCTTTTTAGCTATCTCAAGAATTTGAAAACCGAGATAAAGTGGTTGCTTAACTTCTAATATATCTTTATTGAATGTGCAAATCACTCTATCTTGATTTAAATGTGTGATATTTTTTAACAAAGGATCTTTACTCGCTCTAATAAATGCTTTCTCATTATTGATATATCTATATTTCTCAGCATACTTTGTAATATTCAGCAATGATTTCCCATATATGGCGTTATTAGTTAATTTGAAGGCTTTTGACTTGATAGGACATCTTGTAGCTGTTCTCTGTGCAATATTAGTTGATATGAAAGGTTCTAAAAATTTTGTCTGTGTATATTCATATATGGTATGAACCTTTTCCACCTCTAACCCAAGTTCCAGTAATAACTGTAACAATTCTAGACTGATCAAATAATTTTTCTGAGGTAAATGACTGCCCACTAATTTCCCATTAGATTTGGGGATCTTTCTACCTTCATTTTTCAATATAGATTCACAATAAGGAGATAACATCTCTTCTGATATATTCATATGTGATAATATTAAAGGAAGTTCATCAGTGAGTCTAGCTACCTCGGGGGATATGTGCTTGGTATCACATTCTATCCAATATCCCTTTTGACCTTCACAGGAAACATTACTTAATCCCACATCGAGGAAAGCATTCTTCTCGTCATTCGATAATTTTCTGATACCATTCTGTGGAAGAGCTTCAACCATCGCACTAGCATACAAAGAATTGAAATCTAGATATAGAATATGAGTGCCCATTCCACTCTCAACATCAAAATTAGGGTTAATTAGGGGATTATCTGCTTTAGAATACTGATTAATTGCGCACGTAAACCCACCTCTGAGATTCCTTTTAATCAAGTCATATAATTCATGGGAATATATCATATCTAATCTTACATTAGTTTTCAATAGGAATGCATCCCAACTGAATGATGGTAAACTTATATAATTACTAACGTCTAGCTTATAAATATCCTTGAGTGTTTTACGCCACTCCATGAAGACATCGGCTAACAAACCAACATCTGTCTTGAGATATAACATCAAGTAATCTCCTAAAGTCTTACATTTACCCAACTCAAACACTTTCAATGCATGTTCATAATCTTCTTGGCTGATAGCGCTATTTCTCAAAGAATTAAAAAAATGATCTTTACTCGGTAATTTTGTTTCATCGAGCTTCTTTAAACTATCAATATAATCATAACACAAAATTTGTTTTCCTTTACATAATAAAGGTAAGACATCTCGAGGCACATCTTTCAGAATAGTCTCTGTATATTTCAGGGATTTACCTGCCTTGATATGTTGTTCTGCTAACGTGGAAAGAGATCCATTCAATAAAGACAGTGAATCCTGAAACCTAACCTTACCTATCTCTACTTTCAAGAATTTGAATCCTTGTTTCGAATGAATTTCAACGTTATATTTATCAACATTCAATTCCTTTAAAATTATTCCTAAATCATACGACATGTTATGACAAAAAAGCAATAATTTCTCTCTCTTGTCTTTACACTGCATATTACAACGTGCACAATAGGCTCCAATATAATTATTGAAATTTAAAGTATGGTCATGGTGTTTATGTTTGTCCTTGGGGTTTTTTGAAGGTGTTACCACATAATTCACAAGTGTTCTGAGAATCATGTCTCATCTCATCCTCCTCTGTCATATGGATTTCATGATACTGTCTTCTAAACTTTATTTTATTCCATTCACCACTAACATTTAAAATGAAATGATTAACAGCATCCTCCCCCTTATAACTCTTTATACACACTATTTCTCCTTTGCGATCAAATATAATATAACAATAGGCAATGGCTTTATGACGAGACTCAATTTTACCTGCTGGGAGAGTTGTGTCTAATGCACATTCGAAATCAAATACACCGATATATTCGTTGGAATGCGTATGACTAAAATTTTCAAAGTGTACTGTTGTTCCTTCCGGGGGAATACGAGAACCTGATTGATTTTACATCCATCTTCGTGGATATCTAACTCTTCCTGTGTATTCAACTTCATCAAACAACTATGACAGTGCTTCTTTACACCTTTTTCTGTCATTATCGTTCTAACATACCCGTCAAAATCTTTGATTAAAACCAAATGTCTTTCATTCAACAATAACGCGCACATAATGTCCTTATATTTCTTATTCCCCTTACGACACATAGCCATAAATGTCCTATCTTGATCCTTTCTTAATTGATAAACATATAATGACACTTTATTTTCCTTCTCTAATATACCTAACTTATCACGCGTAATGGGGAAATCATCTATAGAAGATTTTTGCATGATTAAGACAACCTCTCTTAGTATTAACTGCTCTGCGAATATCACCCATGACATGTTCTTTTTATGACATTGATAGGCGGCAAAAGCACGCAGTACACATAACCCATCATTAATCTCTGGATTAAATACATATTCTTCCCTCGCAGTTTCTCGGGATATGCCACATATGACCCCACTCCCACTCTGAATTCTACTTTAACATATTCGATACTGAAAGATTCGATTTGATCTATGATCCAGCCAGATCCTTCCTGATCTTGCAACTCTGACTCGTATCTTTCTAATATTGTTCCCACCCATCGATCAAATACTTCAGAGATTTCCTCTTCACTTACTAACTCAAACGCTAAATTTATCACAAATTGTCCATTTTGATCATCACCCGATATGTTTTGACGTAATGTCCTTATAACTATAATTGGGTGGATTCTGAGCGACATTGCTAGAGGCGATCTATCATACATATCTCGCATCTGTTCTATAAAATAATCCCTATAAACATGTAAATACATTCTTAACTCTCTGTTATAAGATGAAGGAACACTATATTTCCTCACTGTATGTCTACCTCTAAAATTCTGGATATATGTAATAACTTCTGGGGTCTCATCTTCACTATTATGCGTGTCAGACACGTCATGCGAGGTAGTTGCTCTCTCATCATCATTAATGGGGGCAGAAGTACCCGCACCTCCGCATTGTGAGGTACCAACACTAGCACTCTCACCACCAAGCTGTGCGACATTACTACCAGGTGTATTTCCTGCAGAGGAAAAAAGCATATCCAATTCATAACCCAAAAAATATTAAGATTTCAATGAATCATTACCAAAAAGTAAGTTCAATAACGAGAGGAAAAGTCACTTCACAATTTTAACATAAACTTTAAGATTTCAATGAACAGAGCAACAACAAAATATAAGCAATACAATTCATTAACCCAAAATATTAAGATTTCAATGAATAGAACAAAAAATCTTTTCTCGAGTGACTAGCACAACAAAAGATCACAAATTGGTTACATACCTGTTTCTATAGCCTTCTTCCATAAAGCATCTACACGTGCCCACTCATTATCCAATTGCAATAACCTTTCATTGCGTTGTACACCGCCTTTCTCGATTACCAACGAACGCTGCTTTCTAATCGATAATCTTCTCTTCACCAATGCTTCCAAGTATTTCGAATATATGCTATCCCCTGTTAAGAATTTCACTTATTAACACACTAATCACCAGTAAAAATTTCACTCGTATGCTTCAACAAAATTAACCAAATCATTAAACATGTAAAAACTGTTTCAACTTACAAGAATTTTCTAACAATCTACCTCTTCACCAATTCACTTATTTAAACATCCATTAAAAATTCACTTATTAACGCACTCCCAGTAAACATTTCACTCGTATGCTTCAACAAAATTAACCCAAATTTCACTCGTATGCTTCAACAAATTAAACATGTAAAAAACCATAGAATTTTCTAAGTATCAACTTACCTTTCTCCATGTTGTGCGGTTCAGCGTTGGAAGATGAGGTCCTTTAACTTAATGAGAGAGAATATGGGGAAGATGAGGTCATCACGGATGATGGATGGAAGCACTGTCCTCGCTCTGAGTGTCTCATTGAGCTTATATAGGCCGCCCCCTCCCCCCGACACACGGTATAATGCGGTTCACACCTAAGGTAGATTTAAGATAATCATGAACACCTGGGTCAACACAGGTCAGACAGACAGCATGTATGCGGTTCAAGCGTTGGAAGATGAGGTCCTTTAACTTAATGAGAGGAAACTTTTAGTTCATTTAAAATAATAGGGGAAGATGAGTCAGTCACGGATGGAAGCACTGTCCTCACTCTGAGAGACTCATTGTGGGTCACCCCAACACATGGTGTAATGCGGTTCACACCCAAGGTAGAACATAACACCTGCGTCAACTCAGGACAGACAGGCGCCATGTTAATCAAGGCTGTCACAACCCAGAGGTAGATTTAAAATAATCTGAACACCTGGGTCAATCGCCACCCTAAAGCAACTAATTTTTGGTGAGGCAGTCCTGCTCCACATTAACTGTGTCCCCTTATTGAACTAAAAGTATTATATATCTTGAAAACCCATTAAGACTTACAGTGTACAAGACGCCTCTCTATGGTAAACACCCTTTTTTAGTTCATTCAACTTAAAGAGAGGAAGCTTTTAGATCATTTTAAAATAATAAGGGGAAGATGTTGAACTTGTCAACATACACATCTGCTGACGTTGATATATTTCGTTATCCATCAAGGATTATCATTGCCGGTTATTCGAATAGTGGCAAATCTTATTTCACATCAAAATTAATAAAGTTATACCACGAGAAATTTCATAACATTATAATATGCGGGGTGACATCACATCCCTTAGAACAAGATTCAGAGATAACTCATAAATTAACATTAAGTAACGATATTATCGACCCGCAGAATGTCATTGCATCACCTGATGAAAATACAATAATTATTGTTGATGATCTATTTTTAAAAGCAGGTAACAGTGAAATTATTCTCGAATGTTTTACTAAAGGTAGACATCATAATATAAGCATTATTCTGATTACTCAAAATATAATTTCACGGAGGACGATATAGTCGTACCATGGCTTTAAACGCCACGCATTTTGCTTTATTTAAAATGAGGGATCTTGGACAAGTAGAGATTCTGGGGCGACAAGTGTTCGGAAAAAATAAGGAATTTGTAAATATATATAAATCTGCTATAAAACGATCACCCTTTGGTTATTTATTCATAGACCTTGCATTAATACACCAGAAGCATTACAGTTGCGAACCAATGTGTTACGGCAGGATTCCTACGAAATTGTATACCAATGGAGCGAGCAAAATTAATTGAAAAGGTTTATAGAGATCCTGGATCTGCTGGGTCATTCTCTGGTGTAAACAGTTTATATACAGCTGTAAAAAAGATCGATCCGTCCATAACCTTGAAAGAGGTCAGAAATTTCTTAAATTCAGAAAGATCATATACTTTATACGTTCTTAAACCTAAGAAGTTTCCTCGTAGGAAAATAATTGCTCCTAAACCCAGAGTGATATTAACCTGTGATTGGGTGATATGTCTAAATTATCCAGATATAATGATGGATATAAATACATTTCTCGTGTGTATCGATGTTTTTCAAGATATTTACAATGCAGTACTCATGAAAAAGAAAGACGGACCGAGCACTTTACATGCATTACAAAACATATTGGAGAATGAAAAGGCGAAGAATATATCGAGATTATTTACAGATAAAGGCAGGGAGTTTCTAAATAAACAGGTACAGAATTATCTCCAGAGTAAGCATATAAAGTTATATCATGTATTTTCGAAAGAAACAAAAGCTTCCATTGCAGAGAGAGGCTTGCAAACGCTGAAACGTAAATTATACAAGTATATGACAAGTGCCAATACATTTAATTATTCAAAAGTGTTAAATGAATTAGTAAGATGCGTATAATTCATCTCCGCACTCGGGATTGGCGGTAAAACCCCATTGCAAGTCCATGGTATTACGTCATTGAATGATATAAGGAATCAGTTTCGGATAAATTATAAAAATGGAAGATCCAATAAGAAACGAATCAGTAAGAAATTGGCTGTTGGAGACACAACAAGAAGTGACTCTTAGCAGATCATCCGCGTTTAACCGAGGGTTTCACACACAAAATACAGAGGAAATATTTAAAATATATAGAATTAATAATTCTCAACCTATAACAACATATCATTTGAAAGATTTGAAAGGTGAAAAGATTAAAGGAATATTTTATCGCGAAGAATTGACCCCAGTCATACCACCTCCAGAATATATTATCGACAGAGTATTGAAACGAAAAAAAATTGGTGGAATTACGCATTATTTGGTATCTTATAAAGGTTATGATTCCACTTTTAATTCGTGGGTCAAAGAAGGAGATTTGTTGAAGGTACAATGAAAAAATCATTATTAGAAAAATTTAAAGAATTAATTACATTACTTAATAGTCCTCCCACGCAAATCATCGGAAGAGTTTATTACAACAGTTTAAGAAAACGCACATAAGTTGTATCAGTGAGATTTTCAAGAATTTGATTAAGAATAAAATACCATTAGACCCTAAATATTTTAAAAAGTACAAGAACGAGATTAAATCATTAGCTTGTAAGAAAATCGTGTTTCAGCGTAAAAAGAAATATTTGCTGAGTATCAGAGGTGGAAATCTTCTTGGCATTATATTACCTCTAGCAGTAAATATTATTTCGAGATTGTTTAATAAATCATGAAAGAATTTTATCTTGTACCAACTTCAGTTATGAATCGGAAACCTCTCGAGTTAGTAAAATCGAGGTGACGAGAATTTAGAAGGGGGTGGTGGTGGTGCATGCTTGAAGCGTGGTGTTTAAACGCAAGTTTAAGACTACTCCCGCTAGGCATGGTCAACCCACCTGCTCTCACCTCGGTGAAACCTCAGAAAACCCCAGATTTGTCAAGATTCATGCACATAAGAGTGAGTGCGAGAAATATAGAATATGTGAAATCAATGTTGGTATTATTGCAAAGAAATCCTTTGGTGAGTTGGGATGAGAAGGTGACCTTCTTACCCCCATTACTGGACGTAATATTATTGAAATATTAAATGTTTTATCAAAAATAATGTGAAATCAGCGAGAAGAATCGATTCTGATTACTTAACAGAAATAAAGCATTTATTAAATATATCAGGTATACATTTTGATTTTGTGAGGAATACAAAAGTGAGAAAACAATTATTACATAAAGGAGGCGGTGTAAGGAGAGAAACATCGTGGATATCATATTAGGTGAGTATATAAACTCTGTGATGTTATGTTTTTATTTAGTGTGTGTTATAAGAGTGTGGAGATGGCTGAACGTCTTCTATACGTGTGTAGCGATTCAAGTCTCGATTTATTTCCCGCCAATACACCTTCGGCTTTCATTAATAAATTATATGACCCCATTATATTAGATAATAAAATTGATTATGAGGTTGCTCTGAAAAATATAATTTACCCCAAGACGCAATTATATACCGCAAAAGAATTTGAAGATATGTATTACATATGAGAAATCTACAGTAAATAAATATATGCATAAAATTGATATGAGCAAAATTATTGGAGGTGATATGGCAAGGATTTTAGAGGCAATAAATGAGGATATTAATGCAAATCTCTTAATAGCAGTTAAACATACAACGGGTATTATCATCCCCAAAAACTCAATTGTGTTCACATATCATCCAGGAATAAACAGAGTGGTTATTAACTTGAAAAAAAAAATTATACTACCTTCTGATATTACCGTGCTTATGTGGGTTGGAATTTGATAAAGAAGGAAGCGATATGCTAGGGTTCTTAGGTAATGAAATTTTGTATGTCTTTACCAATAAAAAAGAGATTATTTTTAACGAGTCTGGTGTGAAGGCGGTAAACCCACCGATCCTGAATCAGGTATTAATTATATGTTAATATATAGCGATTTGATTGATCCCATTAATTTTGGCGATCAGTTGGTATCTCTTTTGGGAGTAGTTGATATTAATACATTAAGATCTAATTATGACCCCACAATGTATAAACCACTTAATAAAAAGATAATTGATCAAGTGAGTATTAAGCTCGCTGATCAGAAAGGAAGGTTAATTCAATATAATGACAAGTGTTCTACTGTATGTGTACTACATTTAAGACCTATAAAACGAGAGTGAATGATCAAGTGAGTTAATATTGAACGAACCGTCAAGATGAGAACCAGTTTTCTCCCTCCTTCAGTGGAATCATTCCTGAAACTCTTTGATACTTCGAGGGTGAAAGGGGGAGGTTTAGATGATATTATATTATATAAAGCTAGAGGGAGGGGCGGAGGATTATTGTCATTTCTCGGTGGGATGGCCAGAAAAGCATTACCATTCTTATTGAATACCTTTGCTCCGGGAGTATTACAATACGGGCAAAATGTGTTGAACGATGTTAATAATGGTATTGCATTGAAAAATTCTGCGAGAAATAGAGGCGTAGAAACATTGAAGGGTGTCGGACAGAAGTTATTATCCGGAGGAAGTAGAAAGATTGGTTTGAAACGATTGAAATTTTAATAATAAAAGAAACTGGAATATTTAATTAATTTTAGTTTATTGTTAACTGTCATATTGTTAGTATGTCGGCTGGTGCTCTATACGTTACACCAGGGGGACTCAACGCCCCCGTCCCCACTTATTCTCATTCCATAACTGATGGATTCCCAAAATTACCAGGACATACCATTATTGAATCCTCAATAGCAGCTAGACGCACATGTGAAGTATTACCAGTAAATCAAGGATCTGATAAATTTCTCGAATTTAGAATACAAAGTTCAGAAGGTCATTTTTTAGATTTAACGAGTCTGGCCTTGGAAATGAACATAAATATATCAAATGAGGATGGGAGTGCATTGGGAGATGATGATAAGGTCATATTTGTGAATTCTATAAGTCAGACAATATTCAAATCTGTGTGTTTGTATCTCAATGAACAACTTATAGAATCGAATCCATTTTATCATATACGGGTTATATTAAACTGCTTAACATTTATCCCCATCAAAATTAGATACATTGGGAAGAATAGCATTCTTTCGTAATAAAGACACAGCAAGTAGTACTATTACAACAGCTGATTTAGATGATATTAAGAAAGACGAAGGTAAATTAACGAATGAAGTGAATACTTGTTTTCCCTTTGATGCTGGATGTGAGTAGTTTTCACGAATATATCCTGGATAGTGTCGAATGTCGATTGAGACTTGAAATGCATTCACCCGCATGGGTAATTATGACTCCATTAAGCGGAAAAACATATAAATATAATATTAATTCCATTAAATTATGGATCGATAAGTTATTCCGTATACGAATGCATTAAATTGCATTGAATTCAAGCATGAGGCAAACCCGCAGGGGTGTGAATATCTGTTCAAGAAGACATTATTTAAATCATATATTCTGGCATCTAATCAAACACAATTGATCGCAGATAATCCTTGGGACAAGTCATACCCGATAAGATATTTATTATATTAGTTGATATGAAGACATATGATGGAGGATATAATTTTTAATCCATTAATTTTCAACATGAAGATTTGAACATTTCGGGGTTACAATTAATTCAGAAATGATTCTTAATATTGACTGTAAGTTCCCTACCCACGCGAGTAGGTTATATTACGCTACCTTGAAATCTCTGGGTTTGGAGACTGATCATCTGATTACATATAAGAGTTTTCTCCAAGGCAGAACTATATTAGGTGTTGACCTGAGAAGTGAACAGGTTAAGAATGCTATATCTTGTCGAGAAGAATGGTAATTTGAGAATAGATATGACATTTGTAAACCGAAAGATGAGAATAGAATTTGTCTGATGTTTGGTGAAACTAATGCGATTTTAAATATAAATGAAATAGAACAGTGATAGTGCATACGCGAGTATAGATCATGAATTGTGAAGAATAAATATTGCCTTGAAACATCATACGGGAAGATATGCCTCGTATTTGGGATGTTTTGCGCAAATAATATAAATGAAGTTATTATGAGGATAAAAGATAAGCCGGTAATTTTCATCATTAATATATTGAACGATCAAGATGAAAATATGGGTCATTGGATTACTATATATGTGAACAAACACATATTATATATTAGATAGTTTCGGGGTGGATTTAAAACATTAACAAATATAATATGAGAAAATTATATACAAGAGAAATTTCATGTACGGTATTAATCAGAGGATTCAACATGAAAAAATCATTGTGTGCGGCTTATATGCTATATATTTTGTGTATAAGTTAACAAATTTATAGCGTCAAGAAAATTATACCATATTTGTTTAAAGATTTTGGTAAAATAAATTAAGAATGACCAATTTATAATGAAATATGCATATGAGTATTTCAATATACCCTCATGTTCAAGTGTATTTGCTAATAATTCAACGTGGAATTATGAAAATCGTGTGAAAATATTGGAATATAATACGGTGGGGTAGAGGCGTTAGAGGCGGGCGAAAGGTTAGAGGCGGGGCGAAAGGTCATAACGCTGCTATAAATGCCCGTGCTGGGTCACTCTTTGCATCTACTGTCATTCAAGTTGGGTCAAGATGAATCCAATTCAGTACTCCGTGGAGGTGTCTGCGAGGAGGAGAGAAGACTGCATCCCTGTGTATGTCGGAATAATCCACCTGCGGTAAATGGTAAGTGATTTTTGTTCATTATCTGAGTGAATCTTGTTCTAATATTGAAAAAATCTTTTTACACATAAATGATTTTAGAAGTGTAATGTATTAACCAATAAAACTTTTTTAATGCAATTAAAGATATGCCTTATTCTTCTTCTAATCGAGAAATTTTTTTCTTGCCAGATGCGAATATAATGCGGTTGTTGAACTTAATTCGCGCAAATCAAATCCGACAGGAGAAAATGATTTGCGAGTTGATGGGATTGTTAGGAGCGAGATCCACTCCCGCCTCCTACCATCCATATGGAGATGCTGTTGCTACCCCTCCTACCAACGAGACTTCTCCCCGACCTCATGTGGATGTTGAGACTGTGCCTCCTACTCAGGCGGTTGATGTTAACGCTTTTAATCCAGGATATGTAACTCCTACCCACGCCGAGATCGACCCTTCTCCCCAGTCTCATATGAGTGGAGAATGTGTTAGTAGTTGTTATTGCGATAAATGCGTATGGAGCGAGATGGAAATTTTATGACAAATTCCCAACCTATCATGTATGGAGGATTCCCCCATTTATTATCCACCACTTCCCCCCAGAAGTTTATTGTATAACAGATGAGGAAGAAGATGATCGACCCTGAACAAAATGCACAGAAATTCTACAAGAGAAGAAAAATTACTCATACGTTGATTTATCAATGAATTGTAGCTTTTTTCAATGAATTGTATTGTTTGTATTACCAGAAATGTAATGGCTGTATAATAAATAATGAAAAAAAAAATAATTGTGTATTAGTGTTATCCTGAAATGTGTCTTTCTGATGATGAAAATGTTTTCCCTATGATGTAGGTACTATATCCCCTTATTAACTTGAATGAACTAAAAGGATCGACATGATTCAGCCTGTGTTCTGGGTCAAAGTGACGTCACTCTATGTCCCCATTATCTAACTAAAAGGATCGACATGATTCAGCCTGTGGCGTGACGTCACTACTTGTCCTTATAACAAAAGGGTGACAAGATTCACCTGGTGCGCGGTCTTTTGTTCATTAACTGATGATAGGAATGTGACGTCACTGACCGCCGAGTAAACACGCTTTTTTAGTTCATTTAACTTAATGAGAGGAAACTTTTAGTTCATTTTAAAATAATAAGGGGAAGATGTTTAGACCTAGTAATCTGAGAGCTTTGAATGTACCCCAAGGGGATCAAAAAACTTGATCCGAAGGAGAATTTCGAAAACCCCATAGGGGGGAATCCAAAAAACTTGATCCGAGATGGAGAATTTCGAAAACCCCATAGGGGGGATCCAAAAAAAACTTGATCCGAGGAGATGGAGATACATGGTATTGTCGAGAAATTTTTGGTTGGGGGGTGAAAGTGGGAGGGGATCCGAGAAGTGGAGACTTTGATATTGAAAGAAATTTTTTGGGGGATGGGGGGGTGAAAGTGGAGGGTGGACCTTAAAAACTTGATCCGAGGGACATATGAGAATTTAAATCTAGGGGGGAATCAAAAAACTTGGATCCGAGGATTGATGCAGAAAGATTCGAGAAACCCCCATAGGGGGAATCCAAAAAACTGTATTATCGAGTCTTTTGGGGTTGGGGGGTGAAAGTGGGGCGGGGAACCTTTAAAATTTGATCTGGAGGAGAGGAGTCATGGTATTATCGAGAAATTTTGGGAATGGGGCGGTGAAAGGTCGAGAGGGGGGAAACTTAAAAACTTGATCCGAGGAGATCATAAGAAAAAAAAAATCGGGGCGTGAGGGGCGATCGGACGCCGCTGCAGAAGGCGCTGCAGTAAGGGCGCGGGCGGGCGCGCGGGCGGGCCGCGCGCGGACGGTTGCGCGAAGGGGCGGCCGGGCGGCGGGCGGGCGCGAGGGAGGCGCGCGCGGGCGGGCGCGCGGGCGGGGTGCGCGCGACTTTGATATTGAGACCCCATAGGGTGGGAGTATCAATAACTTGTTATTATCGAGAAAAATTGGGGATGGGGGTGTGAAAGTGGGAGGGGGAACCTTAAAAATTTGATCTGAGGAGATGGAGTCTTGGTCATTTCGTGAAATTTTGGGATGGGGGGTGAAAGTTCGAGAGTGGGAACCTTAAAAACTTGATCCGAGGAGCACATAAGAAAAAAAAAATCGGGGCGTGGAGGGCGATCGGACGCCGCTGCAGAAGGCGCAGCAGAAGGCGCCGGTACGCGGGCGCGCGCGGAGGTCGCGGCCGGCCTGGCGGGCGGCAGCGCGGCGGGAGGGCGCGCGGCGCGGGCGCGCGTGCGGGGCGGCGGGCGGGGCGCGCGGGCGCCGCGTGCGCGACGGCGGGGGTCGCGAAAGGGGGGGGGGATCGTGGGCGGGGGTATTGGTTGGGGGGTCAAGGTGGAGTAGGTAGTCTCGAGGGCGAGGTCATGGTCAAAACCGGAAGTAAACCTAGGTGTGGAAAAGGTTGACCCTCCAGCTGTGGTCTCTAGACCGGAAGAGTGCGCTCTATAGAAGCCTCTAAACCGGAAAGGGTGCGCTCTGTAGAAGAGCCTAAACCGGAAGGGGTGCGCTCTGTAGAAGGCCTTTTCCGGAAGGGTGCGCTACTGTAGAAATTATGACTACTTATATATATATAGTATATATATTTATATCCCTTCTTCTCTCCTTCTTGGTAGTGTAGTGTGACTTTTGTAAATGGCCTAAGTCGAAATGAAATGTTGTCGTAAGTTACTCTCTTTATATGCAGGTTATTCGTGTATTGTTCACAGGCCAGTATTGAGCTTTTTATTTTATTATCTTGTTATATTATGGTGCACCAATGCTGATGGAATAACGAATAAGTGTGAGGACGTGTCTGATTCGAAGACATTCTAATGTCCACATTTTGAAAAAGGAGGCTGACATGAAAGCATTCAACTACAGACCAGTGTAACTAACATGTATTGTATGCAAAGTCATGGAGAATATTATCAAAAGAGTGGTGAAAGCACCTAGAAAGGAACGAGCTTATCGATGACAACCAAGCACGGGCTCAGGAATGGGAAATCCTGTGTTTTTAAACCTACTTGAGTTCTTTGACAGGGCGACAGTAGTAAGACAAGAGAGAGAGGGGTCGGTAGACTGCATTTTTTGGAGGAACAGGCAGTGAATAACAAGGAAGGCACTACAATGGGTCAGGGAACACCTTTTTAGGAAGATAACAGAGAGTCATGGTGCGTGGAGAGGTGTCAGAGTGGGCAGCTGTAAAGAGTGGGGTTTGCAAAGGGGTCAGTCTTAGAACCGGTGCTGTTTCTGGTATTTGTGAATCACATGTATAAAGGAATAGACTTCGAAGTGTCCCTGTTTGCAGGTGATATGAAATTGATGAGAAGAATTCAATCGGACGAGGATAAGTCAGAATTACAAAGGGATCTGGAAGGCTACAGGAGTGGTCAGCAACTGGCTCCTGGACTTCATCCCCTTCAAGTGCAAAGTCATGAAGATTGGAGAAGGGCAAAAGAAGATCACAGACAGAGAACAGTCTAGGGGGCCAGAGATACAAACCTCACTCAAGGAAAAGGATCTTGGCATGAACATAACACGGGCACTCTTCAGAGGCGCACATCAAGCAAATAACTGATCCAGCATACGAGCGCCTAGTAAACCTAAGAACAGCATTCGACATCTTAATAAGAAATCATTTAGGACCCTGTACAGTGTGTATGTTAGGACCATATTGGAGTATGCAGCACCAGTTTGGAAACCACAGCTAGCCAAGCATATAAGGAAGCTAGAAAAATTGCAAAGGTTTGCAACAAGTCTAATCCCGGAGCTAAGGGATATGTCCTACAAGGAGAGTTTAAGGGGCCAGGAGCTATGACTCGACCCCTGCAACCACAAATAGGCGAGTACAAATAGGGGGAGTTCACATACACACACATCTTCTTCTCTTCCCCCCCTTGCAAACCTATTGGAGTTCTATGACAGGGTGACAGCAGTAAGAGCAGAGAGAGAGATGGGGTGGGTAGATTGTATTTTCTTGGACTATTAGAAGGCGTTTGGCACAGTTCCACACATGAGATTATTGCAAAAACTGGAGGATCAGGCGGGGAAAAAGGGAAGGCACTACAATAGATCAGGAATACCTGTCAAGATGATAGCGGCAAGTTCTGTGACGAGTGGAGTTCCACAGGGGTCAGCTTAGGACTGGTGCTGTTTTGGGTATTTGTGAACGGCATGACTGATGGAAAAGACTCCGAAGTGTCCTTGTTTGCAGATGATGTGACGTTGATTAGAAGAATTGAATCGATCGACGACCAGACAGAACTACAAAGGAATTAGGACAGAATGCAGGCCTGGGCCAGCAAATGGCTCCTGGAGTTCAATCCCACTAAGTGCAAAGTCATGAAGATTGGAGAAGGGCAAAGAACACCACAGATGGAGTACAGTCTATGGGCCAGACTACAAACCTCACTCAAGGAAAAAATCTTGGAGGGAGTATAACACCAGGCACATCTCCTGAGGCGCATATCAACCAAAATAAATGCTGCAGCATATTGGCGCCTGGCAAACCTCGGAACAGCATTCCGACATCTTAATAAGGAACCGTTCAGGACCCCCGTACACCGTGTATGTTAGGCCCATATTTTGAGTATGCTGCACAAGTTTGGAGCCCACATCTAGCCTAGCAAGTAAAGAAAACTAGAGAAAGTGCAAAGGTTTGCAACAAGACTAGTTCCAGAGCTAATGTGTATGTCATACGAGAACAGGTTAAGGGAAATCAACCTGACGACACTGGAGGACAGGAGAGATAGGGGGGGCATGATAACGACATATAAAATACTGAGAGGAATTGACAAGGTGGACACAGACACGGTGTTCCAGAAATGGGACACAGCAACAAGGGGTCACAGTTGGAAGTTGAAGACACAGATGAATCACAGGGATGTCAGGAAGTATTTCGTTGCCACAGAGTAGCCAGGAAGTGGAATAGTTTGGGAAGCCCCAATAATTGGAGGCAGGATCCTTTACATAGCTTTAAGCAGGGGTAAAAAAGCTCATTGCAGGGAGAGTGACCCATCAGCGGCCAGTGAAGAGGCAGGGACAGGAGCTATGACTCGACCCCTGCAACCACAACTAGGTGAGTACACACACACACCACACACACACACACACACACACACACACACACACACACACACACACACATACATACACACAATACACACACTCATACATACACACACACACACACACAAACACACATACACACACACACACACACACACTACACACACACACACAAACACACACACACACACACACACACACACAACCACACACACACAGACACACACACACACACCACACACCAGGAGCTCGGACTCGACCCCGCAACCTCAACTAGGTGAGTACACACACTCGTTCAACTAGTAACCAGGTTCCAGCCAATCGAGAAGATGGTTTTGGCAATTGCAGAGGTTATGTGGGTACACTCTCCTCTCTGCCGTTGTCATTCCCATTCTAGAGCTGGCTGAAGCACGGTCTGCTCTCTTGTGGCTTCATTTTGCCTTGCTTACCGTGGAGTGAACTAATACCTATCACTGTACATAGTGTATATAGTGTACATATTGCTGTTCTAAATTGATGAAGGATAATGTAAGTCAAAACTTTTCTGCTGTGTTTATTTTGCTCCCTTTACACCCAGGATAACAGGCCATTTGGATCCTGGGTTGTAATATGGGTAGCCTGTCCGAGAGCTGAAGCTGGACTAAGAGAAAGGGTTGAGCCTAGGGTGTGAAGCTGGTAGCAGGAACTTGTGCAGCTTGCTATGTGGCATTGCATTTGCCCTGCCAACGCTTTACAAATTTTGCGTGTCAGTTGCTTTGCTATGTCAGCCTTGCTATTGTGTGATCGTTCAACAGCTCGCTACTAGCTTGTTCTGTGTGCTCGCTTTGCTACGGTCTATCTTGTAGAACAGTGTGTAGCTGGCTGTCTGGCATTGCTTTACAAATTTTGCGTGTCAGTTGCTACTAGCCTGTTCGGTGTGAAGATTTGTGCAGCCAGCTTTGCTATTGCGTGTTCCACCTTGTATGTGTATTCTGCAATCGTTTGTGCATAGCGAATAACTTAAGCCACCTAGGCGAGTGAGACGTCTGGTGTCGGCATATACTTGCATAACCTACCTAAATTGTCACTACAGCATTGTTGGGAAAATTGCTCGTTCCATTGGCATTAAGTACAAACGCACTCTAACAGCTGCGCAACTGCGTTCAATGATTACTGACAATTTCGAGAAAAAAAAGATGGCACATCAGACTCCTTCCTCTACGGGAGCTAGGGCAAAAAACTACTATGTTCTCGCAGGAAGAAGATGATACATCATACGGAGCAAAATAATCAGTATAGTGCAGCAGGGTTGTCTCGAGGTGAATCAGCGGCGTTGGCACTTGAGCTGGCAAAAATCAATCTTGAGCAGACTAGGGAACAGAGAAACATTTGCAAAAGAAGAATTTGATAGGGAAAGAGAAAGGAGGCAGTTTCCGTATTCTGTAATGATTTTAGTTTACAGAAAGCAGTACAGCTTGTTCCCCGCTTCAATGAGGCCGAACCAGAACAATTTTTCGAAAGCTTCGGAATCAGGCTCGAGCCTTGAGGTGGCCGGATACAGCATTGACACTGTTGGTTCACACAGCATTGTTTGGTAAGGCACAGGAATTTACGTCAGTGTTAAATGACGCTGAATTTTTTGATTATTAAGTAGTGAAAACCAAAGTTTTGGGGAATATACATGTATCCCAGCTAGGTACAAAAAATTATTTAAATTAGGCAGGCGACAGCTTGGTCAATCCTGGTTGATTTTGTGCGACAACAGACCAAAGCTTTTACCAGCTGGTATAAAACAAGTGGTGTCGTTACTTTCGAAAATCTGTTTGCACCGTATTCTGATTGACAACCTGCTGGAGTCCGTGGGACCAGAGGTTCGAGTCTTTCTGCAGGATCGTGACTTAACCACTGCATTGAGGTAGCCAGGTTGGTTGATACCTTTGAAGCTATCCGCTCCTTGTCCGAGCGGTCCCGTCTCTCTTTTTCAACAGCCTGGCATGAGCAGAGAACGTCAACCTTGGAGAATGAAGTGCCAGCCGGAGGACAACGTCTACGTCAACCAAACTAAGTCACCTGGTGAGCCACGCTTCTCAACTTATGGTCCACCAGCTGAAAGACAAACTACTCAACATGGTGCATCTCGACAACAGTATCCAGAAAGACACCAGCCAGAGTGACACCAGTTGCAACGTCAGCATGGAGCAAAGGGCAAGCCTGTCGTTTGCTTCCTCTGTAAAAAAGTAGGTTCAAATCCGTCCTAGCTGCCCCCATAAACCCCAACCCATTGAAAAAATCTCTAATATCCATAGTAACATGTCCCCGAGAGAAGTAGAAAAAGGGATGGCCCCTTATTATTGTAAGAGTCTTATTTCCCTTCAGGAAAACTCCAAAACCACGAAGTCAAAACCTTTAGAGATACTGAGCATATGCTGTCTTATAAGAGAGGGAATATTACTCCTCTCTAAGAACACTTCCTTGAATTCCTCTGTTTATTGGAAGCACTTGGAGGAGCTATATATTCTGTCCCTTTACATAAAATTTATGTACAGTGCAAATATTACACTGGGTACTTGACTGTGGGTGTATCCAAAGGATTCCCCATGAAAGTTGCGATGTTATTACTGGGTAAAAATATTGCTACTGTAATGTGTGTCCTGAACCTATAATGATTAATTCTTCTCCGGTGTTGGCCATAACTCGGGCAACATCCCAAGGGTTGTCTGGCGAGAATGTTGGCCTATCCTTGGACGACTCCGATCTCGGAATAGCCACTTTGTTTTACGAGGAGAAAACTGGCCAGAGCCTCATAGATCAAGGAACAGACCCCGATCAAGCCTTCCTATTGCAAGGTTGCAGAATTATCAGATATCTCTGTTTCCATGTTTGCGGGACTGTCCTTCTGGGAGGAACAACGAAATGACCCTTCTTTAAAATTCGATTTTCAGGCAGCAATTGGTAAATCCTCTTTGGATCATCCGGTCAAGTATGAACTTAAAAACGATTATTTGATCTGCACAGAGAATGGTAAGGAGATAGAGGGCCGGCAATTGTCCGACAGGTTAGTTCTTCCAAACAAAGTTTAGACCTCAAAAATTGAATATAGCTCATAATACTTCCTTTAGGAGGTCACTTAGGAATTACAAAGACCTTGTATAGAATCTCAAAAGAATTTTATTTGCCAAAATTAAAGCAGGATGTGAAGAGTCATATCAGGTGTTCCGAGATGACAGCAAGTAGGGAAACCTTGACATTCCATTAAACCTGCACCTCTCCAACCTATTATGCCGATGGAGAACCTTTTGCAGATTTAATTATAGATTGTGTAGGTCCACTACCTAGGTCAAAGTCTGGAAATCAGTATTTATTTGCAATTATGGATAGGAGTAACTAGATACCCTGAAGCAATTCCCATGTGCAGTATTAATTACTAAACCTATTCTCAAAGCTTTTTAAACCAGATTTATTTCTTGTTTTGGCATTCCTAAAACTATTCAAATTGATCAAGGTACTAAGCTTCACTGCCAAAGCATTTAGGGAAGCATTAACTAGGTTAAGGATAATCCACAAATTATCCACTGCCTATCACCCTCAGTCCCAAGGCGCCTTGGAAAGATGACATTAGATGTTAAAAACTATGATGAGAAACTTTTTGCATGCACTTTCCTACGACTGGGATGAATCACTACCTTAGTTGCTATTCTCAGTACGAGAGACGGTTGCAAGAGTCTACAGGGTTAGTCCGTTTAAGCTGATCTTTGTGCACAATGTATCGAGGTCTCTTTCGGGTGCTCAAAGAAGGATGGATATGGAGAAGACGTTAGCTCAGCACTCTACAACCCGTCTTCAAGGTTGCAGGTGGCACGTCAGTTAGCCAAGGCTAAGCTAAATACAGCTCAAAATAAGATGAAACAGAGGTATGACAGAAGAGCACAATTCCACTCCTTCGATCCAGGAGACAAGGGTTGGTGCACGAACCTATACCTGGCCAACCTTGAAAGCTAGATTTACGGGACCTTTGCAAATTGTAGTAAATTATCTGATGTAAATTATGTGGTAGCTCCTCTTGATAAGACCTCAAAAACTAAAACTTACCACATTAATCAATTAAAATCTTTTCATACACGAGATAAAGTCTCAGTAATGACTCTGTCCTCTTCCTCTGAGGACGACTCTGATTCTTTGCACTCTATTTCTGAAATTATGTTAAACTTTCAAATTCTGTCCTCCTCAATTATCCTAGCCCTTTAATGGAGGGACTATCTGAAATGCAAGCAACAAGTTTAACTGAGCTTCTACAGTCATACTCTAATGTTTTTTTCGGATGTGCCGAAAAAATGTACGTTAGGTTATCATGATGTAGATGTGGGAAACTCTAAACCTATTAACTCTCCCCCTACAGAGCTAATCCTGAAAAGCAGAGGCTACTTCAGCAGGAAGTAGAATTTCTGTTAGAGCATGGTTTAGTGGAGGAGTCATCTAGTCCATGGGCTTCACCGTGCATCCTTGTTAAAAAGGCTGATGGAGGGTTTCGTATGTGTACAGACTACCGTAAGGTGAATGAGGTCACAATCACAGATGCTTACCCTCTTCCTCGTCTGGATGGACGTAATTGACTTTTTGGGTAAGGATACTTTTGTGTCCAAGTTTAGATCTCCTTAAGGTTACTATCAGGTACCTTTGACGGATAAGGCGAAGGAAATCTCTGCCTTCGTAATTCCAGGAGTCATTATCAATACACAGTTACCCCCTTCGGAATGAAAAACTCCCCCTCTTCATTCCAGAAACTTATCTATCAGGCTATTAAAGAACTTGAAGGCACGGCAGCGTACCTGGATGATATTGTTGTGGTGTCTGATACTTGGTATCAACACCTACTTAGACTTAAGGCTCTTTTTGAGACCTTTCAGAGTTCCCATTTAACTGTTAATTTATCTAAATCTTCCTTTGGCCAGGCCACTGTCACTTTTCTAGGCCATGAAGTAAGTTGTGGTAAAGTTGCTCCTAAACTTGCTAAAGTTCTTGCTATTATAGATTATCCAGTTCCTCATGATAGGAAATCTCTTCAACGTTTCCTAGACATGAATGGATTTTACAGAAGATTCTGTAAGAATTTCTTAGATATTGTAGCCCCTCTTACCTCTCTTACCAGTCACAAAGTTTCCTTTAATTGGACCCCGGAATGTCAAAGTGCTTTTGATAAAGCAGAAAGATTATTGTGTACTGCACCCATTCTTTTGTCTCCAGACTTCTCCAAACCTTTTTCATTACAGGTTAATGCTTGTGAGTCTGGGGTTGGGGTTGCAAAACGAGAACGAGGAGTTGCAGCCTGTAGCGTACTTTTCGGCCAAGTTCAAGTCGCATCAGAGGGCTTACTCTGCCACTGAAAAAGAAGCCCTCACGCTGGTACTGGCTTGGGAGCATTTCGATGTTTATGTGGGCCAGACATCGCAGGTGGTCACCGTATAGAGTGATCACAATCCTTTAGTATAACTCGAAGCCATGAAGAACTACAACACAAGGCTCATGCGTTGGGCTTTAAGGATGCAACAATACTCTCTCAGAATTTAATATATTGCTGGCAAAGAAAATATGTTGGCAGAGTCATTATCTAGAGTTTAACTATATTATTTAATTAGGTTAGGATGTTAGGTTACTTGTCATAACCCATTTCATGCCCTTTTTTTTATCCCCTGGTGTGGGTTTTTTTTTTTAGTGAGAGGATGTGGGCTACCATCCGCCTGTATCTTGGACCTATGTTAGCCTGACTGACTGCTGTCTCACTCTGAGTTTAGGGTTTGGTCTTTTTGTCACGATAAAAGCTGAGCTCTATCTAAGAGTTGGATGGTGGAGAGGAAAGGCGATCCCATTATTTTGTGCCATGGTGGCACGGTTACCACTGAGAGGTGGCAACCTAATCCTGAGCCATCTCGGGGTGGGGGTGTGGCATGCAAGGAGTACATAACCTTTATTCGGCGCATGTACACACCTTCATTTTACAGGCTATCTCCCCAACCAGCAAACCAGGTGACTGAGAGTTGACGATGGGGCCCCGTCGTTCAACTAATAACAGGTTCCAGCCAATAAGAAGATGGTTTTGACATTCACCAGAGGTTATGTGGGTACCACTCTCCTGTCTGCCCTTGTCATTCCCATTCTAGAGCTGGTTGAAGCACGGTCTGCTCTCTTGTGGCTTCTATTCTGCCTTGCTTACCGTGGAGTGCACTAATACCTATCACTGTACTTAGAGTATATAGTGTACATATTGCTGCTCTAAATTGATGAAAGATAATGTAAGTCAAAACTTTTCTGCTGTGTTTATTTTGCTCCCTTTACACCCAGGATAACAGGCCATTTGGACTCCTGGGTTGTAGTATAGAATAACAAACAAGTGGGAGGAGTGGCACGAAAGAGTCAAAGAGGCATCCCGGACATCATAGCTCTCACAGAAACCAAGAGTTACAGGTATGATAACAGATGCCATCTTTCCAAAGGGATACCAGATCCAGAGGAAAGACAGAAAAGAACAGCGGGGGGTGGGTGGAGGAGTTGCACTGTGATCAAAAACTGATGGAATTTTGTTGAGTGGAGAGAGGAGACAGCGGAGAAGAAAGTGATTACATAGCGGGAACGCTTCACTCTGGAGGTCCCAATGTGGTAATGGCAGTGATGTATAACCCACCACAGAACAGCAGGAGGCCAGGGCAAGAGTATGACGAGAGCATATAGCGATGGTTGACACATTGGCTGCAGTGGCCAGAAGAGCTCATGCGTGCATGGCCAAAGCTCCTTATCATGGGTGACTTTAACCACAAGGAGATCGACTGGGGAGAACTTGGAGCCACATGGGGGCCAAGATTCATGGAGGGCTAAGATGATGGACGTGGTACTGGAAACCTTCATGAGAGAGGAGAGGACGAACCAGTAGGACTGGACTTATTATTCACCTTGAGTAGTGCAGCTATTGAGGACATCACATATGAAAGATCTCTTTGGGCCAGCGATCATGTGGTTTTGAGCTTCGAATACACAGTAGAGCTACAAGTGGGGGAGGGGAAGCAGGATGGCCTGGACGAATGAAGCCAAACTACAAGAAAGGGGGGCTACACAGGAATAAGAAACTTCCTGAATGAGGTTAAGTGGGACAGAGAACTGGCAGGGAAGCAAGTTAATGAGAAGATGGAATATGTAGCAACAATGTGCAAGAAGGCTGAGGAGAGGTTTGTACCCAAGGGAAACAGGAATAATGAAAAAACCAGGATGAGCCATGGTTCACCCGAAGATTGCAAGGAGGCAAAAAACAAGTGTGCTAGGGAATGGAAGAAATATAGAAGGTAAAGGACCCAGGATAATAAGGAGAGCAGTCGTAGAGCCAGAAACGAATATGCACAGAAAAAGAAAGGGGGCCCAACAAACAATATGAAAAGGGACTACCCGGGCAAAAGGGCCAAATTGACCCGAATCTGTTTTTACAGCCCCTAAGGAGGAAACAGCGGGTCGGCCCCGGGTAATGGGTTTAAGGAAAGGAAAGGGGGGAGAAAAACAAAAAATGACCTTAAATTTTTGAGGAACTCAAAAAGAGTTTAAAAAGGAAGTTTTCCAGAGGAGACAGAAGGGGCCCTCCAGGAAGAGGAAAAGAGGGGGGGCCACACCACAAGGGGCGGGGAAACGGGTACACTCAAGAGGAAAAAAGGAAAGGGGCCCTTTGAGGGGGAGTAGATACTCAAAGGGCAATGGGGCCAGGTAACATCCCCTCCATGGGTTTTGAGAGAGAGAGCAGAGCGAATGTGCACCCCTAACAACAATATTCAATACATCTATCAAAAACAGGGAGATTCCCTTTTTGGCAGGGAAGACAGCAAAGGGTTGCCCCAAATTTGGGAAAAACTGCAGCATTAGGCAGAAAATTTAGAGATTTTAAACCAAACTTGTCGTACTAAAACACACAGAAAACAGGGAAACTAAAAATTGCCCTGGGAAGTTGGAACCCTAAACCCGTGTAAATTTCCCGGGGCCTGATGTACCTTTTTACTGTAACTTCTGTACCTTTACCGGGGAAAAACCCCAAAATCCTGAATCTGTCTCTGTGGCTAGACAAAAAATCTGTATCGAAAAGGGAAAAAAATTTAAATGAAAACAAATTGAAACAGAAAAGGCAGCTGGAGAGTATTGTTAAATTTTAGAAAAGAAAAAATACAAAGGGGACAGTCGGCGGTGGCGCCCCCCCATCAAGTCGTTATCCTTTTTCTGAGAAAACAAAGGAAAAAAAAATCCTTTTTAATTACCTCGGGATTATTTTTTTAGATAATGTTCTCGGGGATAGATGCCCTAGAAAATCAGAAAGGTATCTAAAGAAAAGATTCTTTCAGCGATGAGTCCTTACTTTTAAAGGGGTTTGAATGGGTTTTGACGAATCTCTTTTGATTTGAGGAAAATTTTTCCCTTTTCGAGACACTGGCAGTTATTAAACCTTATTAAGGAAGATGTATTTCCCTTAACTGACGTTTCCTATCCAAAGAAGATTTTATTTTTAAAAAAGCTATGGAGGGGCTGTTAAAAAAGTCCCTCGCACAAAGTTTATATTGAAAAAAAAGTTTAAAATGGTTAATTTCAGTGGGTATATCCAGTGGTGTTTTTCCCCAAAGGTCAGTGGATTTTTGATGGGGAAAACGATACCCTTCACGTTGGTTAAAGTAAGGAACCACTTGTGATTTTAAAAAACCCACTGATGTTAATTATGCCATTAAAAGCTTGTAGGAGAAACCAATTTATTTCCTTCCCCAAAATTTTTTACTAGAGCTTTGCCCAAAGATTAACAACCATCCTTTTTCCTCCTTTTTTTGGGGTTAGTGGTTTGGACAATGTTTTGGGGGGGTTTGAATATGTTGTTTAGTGACGCTCTGCGCCCAGGATCATAACATGACCCCCCCCGGTATAACCCTAGTCGGGGGCCATACTGACTTAATTTCTAATCATGATGATTTAATAAAGGATAAGTTTTTTTGATCAGTCCCTGGAAAGACTGAAAAGTATAGCGGTTACTGAGGGTGAAGCAAAGGATCTGGGATAATTTTTTACTTTTTAATAGAAAACCCAGTGCACTGTGGAGAAAAATACATGCAAGTTGTCAGCTGATAGTTTTTCCCCACCACATTTCAAGCATCTCGTAGTGTTACCAGTTACTTTTTCTTTAAAACAAGCCATTGATTTTGCTAAACAATAGTCCCATAGGGGGAAACATTTGAGTGTCAAGAAGACCCCGGGTTTAAACTGGAAAAAACATTTTATTTGGGCCCAAAAAAATGAAGGAAAAGTTGCTGAGCATGTGCGCGTTCCCACGTGGGTAAAGGGTGATGGCAACCCTGCAAAACCACCCCCCCTGGCTTCATTCCTTAAACGTGGTGGGGGGTAAACCTTTTCTCACGTCTTTTTTTTTGGATTGTGTTGGCCCTTTTGGTTTAGAACCAAAAAAAAAACCCCAAAATTATTTACTATTAGGGGACGCGGGCCAACACACTATCCCAAAGCTATTCCTAGGGAAAAAAATTTTAATGCTCGTCTTTTGGGAGAGCGCTGATAAAAATTTTTTCCCCCAAGGTTGGATTGCCCCGGGGGTTACGTAATTTGCCCAATTTTCTTAGAAAACCGGGGGATTGATAAAGTGGTGTTTTAAAAAAACATGATTTTGAAATTTTCCCTAAATTTGTTCAGTGATGTTCCAAAACTTTTGTATCTTGGGGGTATATGACGTTGATGTACGGGGAAAAAGCATCCCCCATTAAAAAATTTCCCATATGGGAAAGGAGTTCCCCAAAAGTATAAAGCATTGAGAGAAAAAGGTTGATTTTCTGTTGTCTCACGGTTTATTGAACGCATTTGTAAAAGTCCATGGGCACCCTCCCTGTATTTTTTTGCCTAAACCTGACGGTAGTTTCGGGATGGGGCATGTTTACGGGGAAAGTGAACCTGTACCTTCCCCTGAGGGTTACCCCTTCCCTTTTTTGCATTGCCCGCCCTTATTGACCGTGTGTCAGGAAAACCCCAGTTTGTCAGCCATTTAGATCTTTTAAACGAGGCTATTATCAAGTCCCGTTTCTGAACGGCTCAAGAAAATCGGGTTTTACTGTTCAAGATGGATTGTTTTTTTACCTCGTCACCCCCTTGGCCTATGAAAGCGGCTTCTTCATTCCAAGTTTAATGGAAAGAGTTGACCCACAAAATTGAAGGAGTAAAAAGCCTACCTTGACGGGCTTAGTGGTGTACAGTGACGAGTGGGGGGAAAAGCACTTGAGCGTTCGAGCTTTTTTTGAGGCTGGGGCACTACAACTTCACTGTTAACTTTTGCCCAAATGTAGTTTTGGTTTAAACCAAAAATTTCCTATTTGGGTTTTGTATCGGCCAAGGTTTAGGTTCTTTCTCCCAATTTAGGCTAAAGGGTTCGTGCAAAATTTTTGAAATTTTCCCGTGCCCAGGATAGGGGGGGGGAGTACAGAGATTCCCGGGGGATTCAAGGCTATAATGCAGGTTCTGTCCAAATTTTCTCAGATTGGGAGTACTTCCAAAGAGCTTCCCGAAATAAAAAATTCAGTTACCTGGGGCTGAGATTGTTCAGGGCTCTTTTTTAAAAGGGTTTTTTTAAGGCTTGTTAAACCTCTGCTTTCCCGTTTTGGGGTTGGGGGGGAAAAATTTCCCAAATTTTAATCTTTCCCCCCTTTTTCATATAGATGTGAGTGGCTATGCCCGTGGGGCTGGGCTACTCCAACAGTCAAATTTCCCCTGATATTTTCCCTTCCCTTTTGACTATTCATCTAAAAACTTAAACGACCCGAAAAAAATTTTGGGCCCCCAATTTAGAAAGAGGGTTTTTAGCTTTGTGGTGTCCTTTTGGAAAATTTTTTACGTGAAATTTTGGGGACTTCCCCCTATTAAAAAATTTTTGTTTTTTTCGGGCCACAATCCACTCATTTTAAATTTAAATTTCCCATGAAAAGTAAGAATGTAGGATCATGAGGTGGGCCCTCAGAATCCAACCCTTTTTTTATTAAATATTTAAAAAAATTTAAATGGTCATTGTAATGTAATTGCTGGACGCTTTTAAGTGGTTATTGTAATGTAATTGCTGACGCTCTTGGTTTTTTAAAGTCCCTTAATTTAAATTTTCAAATTTTTTTAAATTTACCCAATTTTTTTGCCCATACCCTTTTGTTACTTGCTATGTCAAATTCAGTAAAGTAATTAATCCCTCCCGCCCTATTAACTATATTTTACTCATGTCTAATTATTATATTTATAAATTCACAGTATTGTTTGTGCGGGAAGGAGAAAAATAAGCTGAAAAAGATGAGTGGGTAGTGTGGTGGGGCCCATTTTACTGCGGGGACGCAAAAAGTTCCCGCGCAGACCCCCCCCTCACTACAAAACCTTAAGTGTTTCATACTCGATGTTCATACTGCTCGCCCTTCCCCAACCCCTACTTAAGGTGGGAAAGCCGTCTCCCCTACTAAGATCGAGCCCCATCGTTTCCCTCCCCATCTACGCTATCCTGTCTCTACACTGATGTACATAACCCGGTATGGGAGGGGATACGATACTTTTTGAAATGCCCTGGGAATAGGGGCCCTATCCCAGTGAAGGCGCTGTGAAATTGTTAAAAGGTGCTTGGCACGAGAGGGGAATGATTTAAATTTTTTTATTATATTGTTAGTAATTGTAAAACCCGAGTAATAAATAATAATGTGAAAGCATTAAAACAATCCTTGTGCCCCCTCTGGGCGTTTTGGGGGGGGGGGGGTTTCAACCCCTGAATGGGTTAAATGATTTTATTATATATATATAATGTATATTACCTTTTTTATTTAATTTTTATATTTCTTATATTTGCGATTTAAAAGTAAGTCGTAAATTTATTGCTTTTATTCTTATTTGCCCATGTTATTAAAATAAAGGGTTTTACAATTTAAAATGCTCAGTTAAAGGGCTTGAAATTTTCCCAAATACTGTAATTATCGCTTGTCCCCGTTTAGGGGCTGCCGGGGCCCTTTTGAGTTTCAGTTGTCGAAGGAGGGATCACGTGACGAGGGGGGGGGCCCACCCCACGTGAAGTATTTTAAATCTGCTCTAGATCGGGTTTGTTGGTTTGGGCAGTTTTTTGTCTTCATTTTTTTTTTGTTCTGTAGAAAATCTGTTCACAGAAAATTGTATAGGGCTTAGTGATTTTCCCCATTGTAATGAGGGGTTTTGGTCACATAGGGGCACTCCCGGTAATCAGGCCTGAAACTGTAAATTCTAAATTTTAAATTGTTTCTGGTTTTGTTTTTATTATCAGAGTTGGGTATTTTCCCATGCGAAATTAGTTCAGGGGTATGGGGGTTTTGTAACTGTTTTTGGGGGATCTCAGATGGTCCCTACTTAGTTTTCATTATTTTAAACCCCCTTTCCCGATTCTGTGTTTGCAGTCGCTTATTTTCATTGCCCGTTGGGTTTTTTGCATTCCCCCGTTGTTCAAGCAGACTTTTCTGGTTGCCCGTCAGTCAAAAAGTTAGTTTATTTGAAGGGTTTGTCAGTCACTTGTTTAAGTCTATTCGAGTCGTGAGACTTTAGTGAACTAATTAAAAGCATTACAAACATACACACTTACTTGTACATATTTGTAATATCTTATTAAATGTTAATGTACCAGACGGTACTTAAGAATTATAAACGTGATATGTGCTTTCAGCCAATAATATTGAACTCAGAGAGATGTGATATTATTTTGATTACTATGATTAATTTAATTTACTTTGATAAATTTACTCTAGACTTAATAAATTTATTAAATTTTAATTTCTCTAGTTAGTAGCCTACCGTTGTAATCCTGAAGCACTATTAAATAACACTGAATTCTGATGGATAATTGGACGAGGATACTGACTACTTGTTACGAAAACCCAGTAACAGGCTGGATGCTAAAAAGGGCAGTCCTTTCTGTATTCACGGGGAGATCTCAAAAGCTTTTAGAATCGCGTTTTTTGTAACATCCAGAATTGGCTCCTGGAGTTCAACCCCACTAAGGGGCAAAGTCATGAAGATTGGGGAAGGGCAAAGAAGACCGCAGACGGAATACAGTTTTGGGGGCCAGAGACTACAAACCTCACTCAAGGAAAAAGATCTTGGGGGGGAGTATAACACCAGGCACATCTCTGAAGCGCACATTTACCAAATAACTGCTCCCAGCATATGGGCGCCTAGCAAACCTCAGAACAGCATTCCGACATCTTAATAGGAATCTTTTCAGGACCCTGTACATCGTGTATGTTGGGCCCCATATTATAGTATGCGGCACCAGTTTGGAACCCACACCTAGCCAAGCACGTAAAGAAACTAGGGGAAAGTGCAAAGGTTTGCAAAAAAGGGACTATTTCCCGAGCTAAGAGGTGTGTCTACGAGGAGGGGTTTAAAGGGGGAAAATCAACCTGACGACTGGAGGACAGGAGGATAGGGGGGACATGATAACGACATAAAAATACTGAGAGGAATTTGGGACAAGGTGGACAAAGACAGGATGTTCCAGAGATTGGACACAGTAACAAGGAGACACAGTTGGAAGTTGAAGACACAGATGAATCACAGGGATGTTAGGAAGTTTTTCTTCAGCCACAAAGTAGTCATAAGCGGAATAGTTTGGGAAGCGATGTTAAGTGGAGGCAGGATCCATATATAGCTTTTAGCAGAGGTATGATGAAGCTCACGGTTCAGGGAGAGTGACCTAGTAGCGATCAGTGAAGAGGCGGGGCCAGGAGCTCGGACTCGCCCCCCGCACCTCAATAGGTGAGTAGACACACACACACAAAACACACACAACACACACACACACACACAAACATGGAAAGAAATAGTGCATAATTGACAACTATCACGGTTTCAGGGAATGAAAATCCTGTGTCACAAACCTAATGGAGTTTTATGACAAGGTGACACAAGTAAGACAAGAGAGAGAAGGGTGGTCGATTGCATTTTTTGGACTGCAAAAGGCCTTCGACACAGTTCCTCACAAGAGGTTCCTGCAAAAGCTATAGGATCAGGCACACATAACCGGAAAGGCACTGTAATGGATCAGAGAATACCAGACAGGGATGCAACAGCGAGTCATAGTACGTGACGAGGTGTCTGAGTATGCGCCAGTAAAAAGCGGGGTTCCACCGGGGTCAGTTCTAGGACCTGTGCTGTTCTTGGTATATTTGAATGACATATCGGAAGGGATAGACTCAGAGATGTCCTTGTTTGCAGATGATGTGAAGTTAATGAGAAGAATCAAAATCGGTTGAGGATCAGGCAGGGCTGTAAAGAGACCTGGACAGGCTACAAGCCTGGTCCTGGAAATGGTCCTTAAGTTTTTAAAAATGCCAAATGCAAAGTCATGGAAGATTGGGGAAAAAGGGGAAAGAAGACCGCAGACACAATATGTATATATGGGGCCCAAAGGGCTTGCAAACCTCACTCAAGGAAAAAGATTTTGGGGGTGAGAATAACACCGAGAACATCACCGGAGGCACACATCAACCAAATAACTGTGCAGCATACGGGCGCCTGGCAAACCTAAGAAAAGCGTTCGATACCTTAATAAGGAACGTTCAAGACACTGTACACTGTGTTGTTAGGCCCATTACTAGAGTATGCAGCACCAGTCTGGAACCCACACCTGGTCAAACACGTCAAGAAGTTAGAGAAAGTACAAAGGTTGCAACAAGGCTAGTCCCAGAGCTCAGGAAATGTCGTACGAGGAAATGTTGAGGGAAATCGGACTGGCGACACGGAGGACAGAAGGGTCATGGGAGACATGATAACGACATACAAGTACTGCGGGGAATAGACAAGGTGGCAGAGATAGGTTTTTCCAGAGATGGGACACAGGGACAATGGGGGCAAACTGGAAGCTGAAGACTCAGACGAGTCACAGGGACGTTAGGAAGTTTCTTCAGTCATAGAGTTGTCAGCAAGTGGAAAACCTAGCAAGTGAAGTAGTGGAGGCAGGAACCATACCAGTTTTAAGAAGAGGTATGACAAAGCTCAGGAAGCAGAGGAGTGAGGATCCAGTAGGGATCAGTGAAGAGGCGGGGCCAGGAGCTGAGTCTCGACCCCTGCAACCACAATTAGGTGAGTACACACATACACACACACACACACACACAAAACACACAAAACAAAACACACAACACAAAACACACACAATATAGACAAAGGTATAAATTAAGACATTCAATGCGTTTTGATAAAAAATAAAATTTCATATAAAATTTTGTTAACATAAATCCATTATCACTACAATACCTTCAACTCCAGGAGCAGAGTGATAATGTTTTGTGATTTTCTTTCGCACTGGCATCACAACGTGAATCATTTAACAACACTTGAAAACTCCCGCTGGTTGAAACCT
>NC_069489.1:7947995-7977337 GCF_026875155.1 Cherax quadricarinatus | reverse complement strand
ATCATCAATTTTTACCTGTAACACAGGAAGGGCTACTTCAGCAAAACCATCATATTAACATTAGCAGCAATTTTTACATTAGCCACTGTTGTGTCAGGATTGTCAACATTATCATTATTATCAACATTATCATATAGACCCTTACACAGACTATATGGTGTCTCCTTTGTGACATTGATAACAGAAGTTTAATTTGCATAACAATCCTTTACATTGTGATTACCTAAACATCTGATACATCTGTCAAGTTCCTCCAATCTTTCAACTTATCATTCCATGAATTGTATGCATTGCAATTCTTAGAAAAATGAGTACCCTTGCAGAAAGACAATCTCTCTCTTTCTTTGACTGTTTCTTATTAACTGGGCTACTCTTAGAGGAGTACTTATTCTTCTTACCTTGTGGAGAATCATATTTCTGATTCCTGCTACTTGATATGCACCTATGCAACTCTTTTTAGGAAATGAAATTTGATTATTACCATTGGGATAATTTTTTCCCTTTGTGAAACTTGACAGATACCTCAGAGTTATTATGTGTTGCATCTTTAAATGAGTTAGTTGGCTGGTCTGCAACTGAACAATTAATTCTGTAGACCTAGTCTTATTTCCTCCAGACCAAAATAACCCTTGTGATATTATTCGAGACCATTCAAGTGTTTTACCAGCTTAATTTATTCTGTACTAATGCACTCAATAACCAGTCTGATTCCTCAGATTATATTTATTACTTAAAGTTTTGAGAGTGCTTCTCCAGTTTAACTCTAAACTGCTGTAAACCTTTGTAAGTATGATCTGGAGATTTTAAATTAACAATGATATTCCACTAGATCCAACCTACTTGTTCTATATTACCATAAGTGACCTTCAACAAGTCAACTGCTTCCTTGTAAGAGTCATCTACATTGGGAAAGGCTTGTATGAGTATGTGAGCATCTCCTCTTACCTGTCCTTTGAGGTAAAATAATTTAGTTACACAGGCTAGGTCACTCCTTCATGCACAGCTGCTTTAAAAATTGCCCAAAAAATCCTCCCTTTTTTCCAGGATTAATACAGGTAAAACAAATTCGGGGAGTTTTGGCAAACACTCTTTTTTGTTGGGAGCGACTGATTAATGCATGGTTTACACATTTTAAAATTTATTTAATTTGATTTCTACAAGAAAAAATATTTTCTTCAAATTCTAAACGCTAATATAAACCATTTCTGTCTCACTACCAATTTACTAACAAATCTCCTAAATTTTTTTCATAATAAATTTTTGTAGAATCTTATTTATTCCCAAAAGCATGAAAAAACAATTTTAAATAATCAGTATTTACAGTTTCCTGATTCATTAATCCAAACTTTTTGTATTTTTGTTACATGGGCTTTCTGCTTTAAATTATGCTTTCTTGCTCAAAATTTCTATAAGTTTTGTTCTACATTAATTTTACCATTTTACCCAGGTGAATATTTAAAAAAACAAAATTAATTAAAACCTGATTATGTACAAAATTATGAACTTTATGAAATAAATTTACAACCCTTACCCTTGAATAAAACCAGGTAATTTTCCCGCTTAGCAATTTCACAAATAAACAAATTTTAAAAATTAATCTTTTAAAACACATTAAATAAAACCCAGTACATTCCAGCTTAGCAATTACACAAGTAACAAATTATAATATTAACTTTAATACACATTAATATAAATCCCAGGTACATTTCCCCCCTTAGCAATTACACAAGTAAGCAAATTATAAAATTAAACTTAATACACATTAATAAAAATCCTAGGTACATTCCAGCTTAGAATTACACAATAAGCAAATTATAAATTAAACTTTAATCCATTAAAATTTAAAACTGGACATTCCACCTTTGCAATTACACAAGTAAACAAATTTAATATTAAACTTTAATAACAAATTATATAAAACCTATAATTTCCCCTTAGCAATTAACAAGTAAGCAAATTATAAAATTTAACTTTAATACACATTTAAAAAAATCCTGGGACATTCCCGTTAGCAAAATTCACAAATAAGCAAATTAAATATTAATCTTTTAAAACACATTAATATAAATCCTAGGGACATTTCCCGTTAGCAATTACACAAATAAGCAATTATAAATTAATCTTAATACACTTAATATAAACCTAGGTACATTCCAGCTTAGCAAAATTTCACAAATAAGCAAATTATAATATTAATCTTTTAAAAACACATTAATAAAACCTAGGTACATTCCGCTTAGCAAATTCACAAGAAAGCAAATTTTAATATAAAACTTTAATTTCACTTAATATAAATCCCAGTACATTTCCGCTTAGCAATTACACAAAAAGAAATTTAATATTAATCTTTAAAACCATTAAATAAATCCTATGGGGCATTCCGCTTAGCAATTTCACAATAAGCAAATTTAAAATTTAATCTTTTTAAAACACATTAATTAAATCCTAGTCACTTGAACTTAGCAATTACACAAAAAAAGAAATTATAAAATTAATCTTTAAAAAAAACCCTTAATAAACCAGTACACTTAAATAGCAATTACAATGTAAGGAAATATAAATAAATTTTTTAAAAACACATTTAAAATAAAAAGCTAGCTACAGTTTACTTAGCAATTACACATTAAGGAAATTAAGTAGAATTTCAAAAGCTTAACATAAAACCTACTACACTTTGGGTTTTCAAAATTTTGTTTGTAATTAAATGCACTCCCCAATTAATTAAAATTTTTGTATCTAACACCCCCCTTCTGTTATTTTACTTTTAAATACAAAGAAGACAAACCGTTTGGAACATCACAAATAACCCCCCACATAGAAAAGAGGGGCTTACGACTACCCCTACCACTACTACCACGCCACTACTCTAAATTACTACTTCTACCCCTACCCTACCACTGCCCTACAATATACTACTTTTTCTATACACTAATGCTCACTACACCAACCACACCCCTTCCCGTCTATATATAGAGTCCTGCTCCCCTTTTAGTTTGGGGACTTTGTAAATGTTCCAAGTCGACCCAAACTCGTAGTAAGCTCCCCTTTCTATGGGGGGTTTTTTTAGTATTTCATTTCAATTATTAAGTAAATTTAATTCACTAATTAATGAATTTACTATTTTTTAACCGATTCAATCAATGAAACCAATGGGCAACTACGTGGAAAATTTAAATTACCTGGATGACCCATAATACATACCAAAAATAGTAACAAAAATAATTATTATTTTAACCAAAATTATAAAACTGTAGGGAAATTTTTGGTATCCAAGGTCGCAAAAAATGTCCACCTTTATACCTACTCTACTCTCTCTATCTCTACAAGTCACTCTTCCCCCTAATTATTTCAAGAAAAAAAATATCACCGGAATTATGGAAAACATTTAAAAAATTATTATTGTATTTAAAATTTTAAAAAATGAATACATTACAAATTTATGTAACAGGAGAAAATATAAAATTTAAAACTCCCAATTTTTTCTGGAGATTCTTGATGTTCTACCAAACCCCTCCTAAAAATATGAAAAAAATACTGGCCAGAATTCCCAAAATAAATAAGGAAAATTACCCAAATGGGGTAATTTTAAAGTTTTCCCCCCTTACTTACTGGTCCTGTCCAGTTGCCGTTTATCACATTCGCAGGACTTTCAAACCAACAAAATTCTCCTCCTTTTTTAGGGTTTTTAAACACAATTATCCTCTAAGTGATGAAAATCCCTTTCCCATTTTCCTATCATTTATTTGCCCAGTTTTAAAAAAAATGGGCCCCCCGCAAGCAACACAACATCCCCATGGTTCTTTTTCTTTACAAATTAATTTTTTTTTAATACAATATATACACAATTACATACAAAATACACGTATTTTCGGAAAATAACATTTTTTCCCCAAGAACCTTAGAAAACTAACAAACCCTTTTTACAAAAAAACTCAATAAAATTTAGGCAATCCAACTAATATATTTTATATAATTTACAATAATTTAATAATAAAAAAACACAATGAAATATTTTTTTTTTTTGATTCAGAATGATTTTTTTTCAAAAATTTTTGATACACAAATTTTCGCTTTCATTTGGCAAGATGAGCGTTTTCTATTTAAGCCAAGATCGCAATTTTTACGTATTTGGGACGACATATATATAAAATTTTTTTCAATGTCCCCAGCCCTTCCCTCTGAGGGTGTGGCCCCAAAAAGGGAAAAACAAAGTTTCTCCTTTCAAATTGTAATATATCAGGGGAGGGGTTACTACCCCGCTCCCCCGGGATTTTAGTCGCCTCTTACAAACGCTTTGTAGTAAAAAATGATTTTTCCTCCCTGAGCCTAACGCATAAGGCGGCTATGATGCAGGGGCAAGGAGCTAGAAACCCATTATTCTTTATACATTAAAATTTAAAAGGGGAAATTTTAGTTTTTTTCTTTTGGGCCACCCCGCCTCAGTGGGATACTGCCAATTGTTGAAAAAAGGGAAATAGAATTTTGGGGGTTAGGGTTTGGATTACGCAAATTATCCAAAAGGTGAAGGGTTGTTGTTGAGGGGGTTCGAAAATTTTGAGAGCATCGAACAAAAAAGAATGACTTAGTGTAAAAACGCATGGAGGGAAGGAAGTGTAAGGTCAACCTAGGGGAGGTCCAGGTGGTAAAGGAGGTTCTGTTGCAGGAGTCTGGTCTTCCAGGGAGCATTTTTTTGACGATTTAAGAATTTTTAAAGTAGACAATACTTTTTTTGGATTAAGAAAATAAGAACATAAGAACAAGGAAAACTGCAGAAAGGGGCCACTGGCCCATGCGAGGGGAGGTCCAAGTCCTTACCGGGTTAAACTAATGCAAACCCAAAACCTATCAGGTCAGGGCACATTTCTTAAGGGGGGAACACGGCAACCGACCGGGGAGCCAAGCTAAAGGTCTAACCACAACCCCCCCACATCTACCATAAGAAAAGAAGAACATAAGAACGAAGGGGAAAACTGCAGAAGGCTTACGGCCCTGCGAGGGAGGGTCCCAAACTCCTTCGGCTTAAGCCAATGCACCCCAACCTAGTCGGCAGGTCAAACATTGACTTAAGGAAAAACGGCAACCACCCGGGACACAAAACATCAGGGCCAACCACACCCAACCCATCCACTCCTGTATTTATCCACTCATCCACAACTCAATTTCCAAACCATACTTTTTAAATCCTTCCCGAATCTGAAATTTTTTTCCCAACTTAAAACCCTTGCTGCGAGTCCTGCTAGGCTAGAATTTTCAGCACACTTTTCATCCCCTTTATTTTTCCGTCTTCCATTTATACACCTCAATATATCCCCCCCTAAATTTTTCGTCTTTCAAAAGTTTCGATTCAGGGGCCTTAGTCTACCTCATAGGGGAAGGTTTTGATACATGGGGTTAACTTTGTCATCCTCCTTTGACTTTTTCCCGAAATTTAATCCAATTTTGTAATACGGTGACCCGAACTGTGCGCATAATCTAAATGAGGTCAAACCCAAAGGGTTATAGAGTTTAAGAAAAACCTGAGGACTCCTATATTTAGCTTCTTGATATGAAGCCAAACAACTTGTTTCTGTTATAATTATTTAATAATTTCTTTGTTATAAATTTTAATTTTATTTTATTATTATTTTATATTATTATTTTTTACTATTTTTATTTCTTTTTTTATTTTTTTAAAAATAATAATAAAAATGATAATAATAATATTATTTTTATTACTATAAAATTAAATTTTTTTATTATTATTATTATTATTATTATTATTATTATTATTATTATTATTATTATTTTTTATTTTTATTATCACACTGGCCGATTCCCACCAAGGCAGGGTGGCCCGAAAAAGAAAAACTTTCACCATCATTCACTCTATCACTGTCTTGCCAGAGGGGTGCTTTACACTACAGTTTTTAAACTGCAACATTAACACCCCTCCTTCAGAGTGCAGGCACTGTACTTCCCATCTCTAGGACTCAAGTCCAGCCTGCCGGTTTCCCTGAACCCCATCATAAATGTTACTTTGCTCACACTCCAACAGCACGTCAAGTATTAAAAACCATTTGTCTCCATTCACTCCTATCAAACACGCTCACGCATGCCTGCTGGAAGTCCAAGCCCCTCGCACACAAAACCTCCTTTACCCCCTCCCTCCAACCTTTCCTAGGCCGACCCCTACCCCGCCTTCCTTCCACTACAGACTGATACACTCTTGAAGTTATTCTGTTTCGCTCCATTCTCTCCACATGTCCGAACCACCTCAACAACCCCTCCTCAGCCCTCTGGACAACAGTTTTGGTAATCCCGCACCTCCTCCTAACTTCCAAACTACGAATTCTCTGCATTATATTCACACCACACATTGCCCTCAGACATGACATCTCCACTGCCTCCAGCCTTCTCCTCGCTGCAACATTCATCACCCATGCTTCACACCCATATAAGAGCGTTGGTAAAACTATACTCTCATACATTCCCCTCTTTGCCTCCAAGGACAAAGTTCTTTGTCTCCACAGACTCCTAAGTGCACCACTCACTCTTTTTCCCTCATCAATTCTATGATTCACCACATCTTTCATAGACCCATCCGCTGACACGTCCACTCCCAAATATCTGAATACATTCACCTCCTCCATACTCTCTCCCTCCAATCTGATATTCAATCTTTCATCACCTAATCTTTTTGTTATCCTCATAACCTTACTCTTTCCTGTATTCACCTTTAATTTTCTTCTTTTGCACACCCTACCAAATTCATCCACCAATCTCTGCAACTTCTCTTCAGAATCTCCCAAGAGCACAGTGTCATCAGCAAAGAGCAGCTGTGACAACTCCCACTTTGTGTGTGATTCTTTATCTTTTAACTCCACGCCTCTTGTCAAGACCCTCGCATTTACTTCTCTTACCACCCCATCTATAAATATATTAAACAACCACGGTGACATCACACATCCTTGTCTAAGGCCTACTATTACTGGGAAATAATTTCCCTCTTTCCTACATACTCTAACTTGAGCCTCACTATCCTCGTAAAAACTCTTCACTGCTTTCAGTAACCTACATCCTACACCATACACTTGCAACATCTGCCACATTGCCCCACTATCCACCCTGTCATACGCCTTTTCCAAATCCATAAATGCCACAAAGACCTCTTTAACCTTATCTAAATACTGTTCACTTATATGTTTCACTGTAAACACCTGGTCCACACACCCCCTACCTTTCCTAAAGCCTCCTTGTTCATCTGCTATCCTATTCTCCGTCTTACTCTTAATTCTTTCAATAATAATTCTACCATACACTTTACCAGGTATACTCAGCAGACTTATCCCCCTATAATTTTTGCACTCTCTTTTATCCCCTTTGCCTTTATACAAAGGAACTATGCATGCTCTCTGCCAATCCCTAGGTACCTTACCCTCTTCCATACATTTATTAAATAATTGCACCAACCACTCCAAAACTATATCCCCACCTGCTTTTAACATTTCTATCTTTATCCCATCAATCCTGGCTGCCTTACCCCTTTCATTTTACCTACTGCCTCACTAACTTCCCCCACACTCACAACTTGCTCTTCCTCACTCCTACAAGATGTTATTCCTCCTTTTCCTATACACGAAATCACAGCTTCCCTATCTTCATCAACATTTAACAATTACTCAAAATATTCCCTCCATCTTCCCAATACCTCTAACTCTCCATTTAATAACTCTCCTCTCCTATTTTTAACTGACAAATCCATTTGTTCTCTAGGCTTTCTTAACCTGTTAATCTCACTCCAAAACTTTTTCTTATTTTCAACAAAATTTGTTGATAACATCTCACCCACTCTCTCATTTGCTCTCTTTTTACATTGCTTCACCACTCTCTTAACCTCTCTCTTTTTCTCATATACTCTTCCCTCCTTGCATCACTTCTACTTTGTAAAAACTTCTCATATGCTAACTTTTTCTCCCTTACTACTCTCTTTACATCATCATTCCACCAATCGCTCCTCTTCCCTCCCGCACCCACTTTCCTGTAACCACAAACTTCTGCTGAACACTCTAACACTACATTTTTAAACCTACCCCATACCTCTTCGACCCCATTGCCTATGCTCTCATTTGCCCATCTATCCTCCAATAGCTGTTTATATCTTACCCTAACTGCCTCCTCTTTTAGTTTATAAACCTTCACCTCTCTCTTCCCTGATGCTTCTATTCTCCTTGTATCCATCTACCTTTTACTCTCAGTGTAGCTACAACTAGAAAGTGATCTGATATATCTGTGGCCCCTCTATAAACATGTACATCCTGAAGTCTACTCAACAGTCTTTTATCTACCAATACATATCCAACAAACTACTGTCATTTCGCCCTACATCATACCTTGTATACTTATTTTATCCTCTTTTTCTTAAAATATGTATTACCTATAACTAAATCCCTTTCTATACAAAGTTCAATCAAAGGGCTCCCATTATCATTTACACCTGGCACCCCAAACTTACCTACCACACCCTCTCTAAAATTTTTTCCCCTACTTTGCTTAGGTCCCCTACCCCATTACTCTCTCACTTGGTTAAAGGCCTATAGATTCATTAACATCCCCCAAAATCTTCTCTCTCCTCTGCTTCCCTCTTTTTCCCCAGGTGCAACAGTTTTTATGACCCACTTCTGCATCCAACTTTACTTTTTTCCCATAATTCTTGAATTTACACATTCTATTCTTTTTCTCCTTCCATAACTGTCTTTTAGCATTATGCTACCCCTTTTTGCCCTAACCTCTCAGATATCCAGGTTTTAATCCCATTTTTTTCCCCCCCCACTGAAATCCCCTACCCCCCAGCTTTTTTTCGCTTAGGCCAGGACATTAAACCTTTTTTCATTCAACATCAGCAATCATCGTTTTTGTCCCCGCATACATCACGCACATTTAAGACCCCATTTTAAAAAGTTTTTTTTCTTCTTTTTTTTATAAGGTTACGGGGAAAAGGGTTATCCCCCTTTCCCCCCGGCTTTTAGGGTCCCCTTAAAGCACGCAGGTTAGAGGAAAGATTCTTTTCCACTTCCCAAGGACAATAGAAAAAAACAGAAAAACAAGGCTTTTTAGAAAAAGGAGAAAACCTAAATGTATGTATATATATAAGCATGTGCGTGTTGTCAAGTGTGACAAATGTAATAGGAGAAGCAAGATTCCCTTTATCTAGCGGTTTATGAGACAGAAAAGAAACCAGCAATTACATCATGCAAAACGTTACGGGTTTTTTGTTTCACGTATTGGCAGGACGGAGTTTTTCCCTGGGTGGTTGCTGTCTACCAACCTACTACCTATTTTATTATTATTTTTTATTATTATTATTTTTTTTTTTGTTATTTTTATTATTTTTTTTTATTATTATTTTATTATTATTATTTTTATTATTATTATTATTGTTTTGTTGTTGTTGTTTTTGTTGTTGTTGTTGAACATAATGTAAATACAAAAATTTTAAAAAAAAATATTAGTATGCTGTTCATAAAGGGCTAGCTACTTTTCTATTACTAATGTGTGCTTACAACTACTATACAAAATAATTTTAATTTAAATTTCGATGAATCAAAATCAAATGTTTTGTGGGGCAGGTAGGAGCGCTCTTCACTAGCAGCAGATTTTGGTCTATAGTTTGTGTAAAGACTTCTTGCTGTACGTCCCAACTGTCGGGTTTATAAGGATGGCACCTCTACATTTTGGCAGCGAGGGAACCTTTGGAGTTTTCAAGTTTTTTAAATGATTCCGCTGTATCGTCATTCCTTTTTAAAGTAAAAGGTTTTCCTAGAAATTTCGTTTTCTTAAAAAAGTCTGCCTCCATAACTGTGCCTTTTCTTATGTGAGTGTGTTTTTACTTTTTATTTTTAGTAATAAATTATATGGTTTCAAGGGTTAGTCTCAGCTGCTGCCATAATTTTCTTTTTGCCAACCAGATTCAATCTACAAACATTTTTTCTAGTCCATTCCCCTTCCTTACCATCCTGAGTTTAAATTATTTTGAATTCTTCTATCTCTTTGTATATTCCCCCTCTAACTTTCAGTCAAACTCTGTCTTTTAAATTCCCCCAAATTGTTTTTGTATATTATTTCAACGTCTCCCTTGTTCTTTTATCAAATGCTTGAAACCCCCTTTAATGGGGATTTTTCTTGCTGATATATCAAGTGTTAGTTAAATCAGTTTGCATATTCCTAATGGGCATACAAATATTATATAGAGGGTTTGAATTTTTGGTTGGTTCCTGAAACTCTCTTGATTTATGAAAAAAAAAGTTTGTTACAGAGGGTTTCGTTTGTTTGGGATCTGGTGATATGTTTGAAAAAAATTTTCTCACTCTGGATCCGGTCGACTTGACTGATCACCAAATTTAAATTTTGTATTTCCCGAGATTTAATTCAAAACAAGGGGTTTGGCCCAAAAAATGGAAAAAACCTTGAAATTTTAAAAAAAAAAATGTAATAGGGGTACGACCTTTTTTTGGGAGTAATTATGTTTAAATTCTACGAGGAATTGATTCTACAATGCTTGAAAAATTCTAGGGGTATTTTTGTCGATTTTATTTTCAAATTAAAACAGTCTCCAGTTCCTTTAAATGATTGGTGTTGCAACATGGGTGAAAGGGGATCTGTAAAATGTTTAAAAAAATCTTAACTTTTAATTCTGCCCCGAAAGGCAACCCTTTTGGGCCCCAGATTTTAAGACATGCCCCAAATCATCACAAAACCCCCTCCCTGTTTAACAATTGGAATAAGACAGTGGGATAATGCTTCTTTTTTTCTGTCTCCAATGTTACTCGGCCTGAGGGGGGAAATAATTGAAAAAAGACTCGTGGAGGAAAAAAAAAATTTTTCCAGTGGTCTAAGGACCACTATTTATGATTTTTTCCCCCATCTACATGTTTTTTAACATTGGGTTTTTTAAAATAAGGGTTTCCCAATTGCGTTCTCGCAAAATCCAGCTTTAGAAATTTCCCCCTTACAGTTTTGTGGAAAAGGATTATGGGGTGTTCTTTAAAACTTGCTGCGTTTTTGGGTGCTGTAGTCTTATGATTTTTTCTAACAACCCTGAAAAAAGTTCGACGATCCTATCGAAGGTTTGCTTCCTTCCAGAGTTTTTTCTTTGTGAAGATTTTTCCCCTCTTTTGCAAGGGTGTCCACCTTCGAGACCCAAAACCTTTTGATAAACCAAAAAGTCCAGCGTTTTTGTTTCGCTACAACCCCCCCATACAGCACAAAAATTCGAACCCCTTCAAAGTCTGACAGACGGGGAGGAAACCCCAAAGTAAAAAAAAAACGAAAAAGGGAAAAAAAGCAAAAAAAACCAAAAAAACCAGAAAAAAAAAAAAAATTTTAAAAAGAAAAAAAATTATAATTTTAAATTTATTAATTTTTTTTTTAAAAAAAAATTATTTTAAAAAAATTTAAAAATTAAAGTTTTTAAAAATTTTTTTAAAAAAAAAATAAAAATTTTTTTTTTTTTTTAATTAAAAATTTTTAAATTTTTAAAAAATTTTAAAATTATTAATTATTTTTTAAAAAATTTATTTTATTTAAAAAAATATATTTTTTAATTTTTTTTCGAAAAATTAAAACTTAAGCAAAACCATTTAAATTAAATTTTTTTTAAAAATTTTTTAATTTTAAAGATAAAATTTTTTTCTATTTTAAGAAAAATTTAATTTTGCAAAAAAGAATCTTGAAAAAAAATTTTTTTAAAAACAATTTATTTTATAAAATAAAATATTTTAGATTTTTTCAAAATTTAATATAAGCAACACGTGAAATATATTTTTTGTTAGGCAAATATTTTCAAAAAAATTTCCAATTTTCGGCCCTTTGGAAATTGGGATTTCTATTTAAGCCAAGATCGCAAGATCTGCCTGTTCGGCACGACAATATATATAAAATATTTTATATATATATATATAAAAATATATAAATATATATTTTATATATAAATAATAATATATATATATATATCTGGCACCTCTGCCAGAGAGAGGCTGTGGGCATCCTGCTCTGTGTTTTTGGCACAATATCGTCTAATCAAAAACACCTACCAGGATTATTATCAACAGGCTGGTGTGTGAATATCTGCTGCTAGTGTTGGAAAAGGCCAGAAGACCCTGCGTTTCGTGTCTTCCTTCATAATCAAGAAAAGTGTTCAGTATGTGAATTCAGTGAGGGAACATAACGGTCACCATGGGTAGGTGAGGTCAGTGAGGGAAGGCCTAATGGAGGATTAGGAGGAGGCGGAGGTTGAGGGGTAAGACTGTCTCCCCCTTCCCCAAACAAGCGTGCATACACCATGTGCTCGTGTTACAACAATGGAGTGTTTGTTCACCGTGTGTATAGTGTATAGTGCGTAGTATGAGCATGGTATGCGTATAGCACGTGTAGTGTACAGCGGCGTGTCGTTTACAGTGGGGGCTGTGCACAGAGCAGTGGTGTATAGTAACAGGTGCACAGAGCATAGTGGCGCATAGTAACAGGTGCACCGAGCATTGTGTTGTATAGTGACTTGTCCTGGGAGGGAGTGAGTGCCCTACTGTGCCTCATCACACATCTTCCACTCCTCCCTTTCCTCCACCGCCCAACACAAGGGGGGAGACCCCTCTCCTCCCCCTACCACCCCCATGAACCACATGCGGAAAGGGGCCATGCGCCATTTTACCTTCAGCCTGGGCTTACCACAAGTTGAGATGGATGATGATTCAGCCAGCTACAAAGCCAGGGAAACAGTGCACCCAACAATGAAAGAAGAGAAAACATGTCAGGTGTGCAGAGATTTTCCCGAGCACGCAACGGGGATGGTCGCATTCGTGCACACAATGGGTGTGCAGGATCACATATGCCCCCAGCAGAGAGAAGCCCACAGCCTCCACAGGCAGATGACAATTCCAATGGAAAACCTCCTCACTTGTGATAACCTTCTGTTGGCATTAAAATCCACTGCTAACAGTACCCTATCCCACATCCCTAAAGCGGCTCGCCATTTTGCAGCAGGGAAATTCACAGACCTTCTCAAGCAGGTGAATGGGGGTTTTCCCCCAACTTAAAAGCCCGAGGCACCATCCAAGCATGGCGCAACCTGCTCCTTTTTCGGCAATGCCCTGTCTTGCATTTTCCTGAGAGAGGAGGCAAACTGCTAACCACGTCAGTTATCAAGGCAGTGCGCAACTACCCAAGAACGGATAACTGTGTCCCTCTGCCCCACCATCACAGGAATCAAAAAGGTAGACCCAAGAAAAGTCCCACTGAAAACGAGAAAATTTGCGCACAGGTCAGCAAAAAACTTGAAGAAGGTAACACAGTGGAAGCAATCCGAATAATTACAAGTGACGACACTGTAGCCCCCAAAGATGAGACCACAGCCCAAGCACTAAGAGACAAGCATCCAACCAGGGACACCATAGCCACCATCAACAACCCTGAGGAAGACCCCATCACTGAACAATTAATTTTGCCTGAATCGGAAGTCTATAAGGCGATTGTGTCATTTCCTGCAGGATCTGCAGGAGGTTACACTGGAATTCGACCTCAGCACCTCAAGGAGATGGTAAATCCAGTACTCGGTGCATCTGCATCACTTCTTCTCACCGAGATAACAACTTTCGTCAACAACTGCCTGGCGGGGGCGAATCCCAGAAAAATTAAACCTTTCTTTTTTGGAGCTTCACTGTGTGCCTTGAAGAAGAGGGATGGGGGAATCAGACCCATTGCCATTGGAAAAACACCTTCGCATCTGGTTGCCAAAAGCAGCATAAGAAACATTCGCCTAGAAGCTGCCAGTTTACTCACCACACCAACTGGGTTTTTGGGGTCCCTCAGGCAGTGAAGCTGCAGCTCATGCGGCAAGGGCCTCATCGGGGACCTACCAGAAGACAAGGCCATAGTCAAACTTGATTTTAGAATGCCTTTAATATGGTAAAGAGAGATGCTGTCTTGCCAGCTGTTCGGGATCGCTTCCCAGTCTTTTTCCCTTCATTTCAGCCGGTTACAGCAAACCCTCAATTCTTTTTTTTGGAGAAACATAAAATTTCTCTCATCAAAGGTGTTCAGCAGGGTGACCCACTAGCTCCACTTCTCTTCTGCTTGGCAGTAAGAGAACTAACTTCCGGGCTATGCAGCGAGCTCAACATCTGGTACCTGGATGATGGCACTCTGGCAGGTACTGAAGATCCCTGGTAGGGACCTACAATTTGGTGAAAAACACAAGGAGAATACTTGGGACTCGTCCTCAATCCCTCCAAGTGTGAAATCATCCAGCAAACCGGGAAATAATCAATGCTGGGGCGAAGAATCCTCCCAGAAGTCTTCACTCCCAAATCCATCCGACAGTACCCTCTTGGGAGCACTGCGGGGTCACCAGGCCATCGATACAGTCCTCAAGGGCAAATTGAATGACCTGATGAGAATGGGGGAGAGAATAAGCAATTTTTGATGCCCATGATGCTCTGTATCTCCTCACAAGGTGCCTTTTACTATTCCAAGACTCACTTACTTCCTCAGGTGTGCACCCTCTTTTGACAACCCAACACTTGACGAATATGACACCACACCTGAGGTCAACCCTTAAGAAGGCACTGAACCTGTCACTAGAGGATGAGCAATGGGATCAGCAACCCTCCCAGTACGACTGGGAGGTATGGGGGTGCGCAAAGCAACGCATGTGCTTTACCTGCTTTTTCTGTCCTCGTGTTTGGCTTCCAGTGCATTAGTCAAGAAATTGTTCCCAAACGCTTGAGAGACATGGTGGGTGCTCAAGACCCCAGGTTTACTGAAGCAGCGATTCGGTGGGACACCCTTACAGATTCCTCCAGTAGACCAGCTCCTCCCAAAAACACAAACAGTCCACTGGACAAACCGATCATGGAAAAAATCGCCAACACAATGCTCTCCAACGCCATAGGAAAAGACAAAGCTCGTCTCCTGGCAGTGAAGGCACCACACTCAGGAGATTTCTTGTTTGCTGTTCCCCAATTCCTCCTTGGGCACTCTACAAGACCCACAGGCCATTCGGAATGGTGTTGCTCTTCGCCTAGCCGCCCCCATCCTCACCGAACATAGGTGTATTTGCGGCAGGGCGACAGCTGATCAATTCGGACTTCATGGTCTCGTGTGTCACACAGCAGAAGGGAAGTATGCCAGGCATGAGGAGGTCAAAAGACATCATAAAGAGAAGCCTCGCCACAGCCCGTTGCCCAGCTCAACGGGAACCCCAAGTGCAGAGGTCTGACGGAAGTCTAAAGCGTCCTGATGGAGCCTCTATGCTACCTTGGAAGGATGGAAAGCAGATTGCCTGGGACTACACATGAGCCGCCACATTGGCAGACACCTACTTGCCATACTCCGTAGTGGAAAGGGGTGGAGCTGCCAGCCACAGGGAGACTCAGAAGATCTGCAAATATGAAGACCTTCCTCCTTGCTATAACTTCATCCCAATAGGGTCGGAGACCCTTGGAGCATGGGGCAAGTGTGCTTTTAAGTTCCTAATAGAGCTGGGTGAAAAGCTCATCATAGAAACAAAGGACCACAGGGCGACCAGCTTCCTCTATCAGAGACTCAGTGTTGCGATCCAGAGAGGAAATGCCTGCAGCATTCTTGGCACGCGGCCCACCGCCGGGGAGCTGGACGAAGTATTCCAGATGTTGCGCTGAGTTACCTATGTTGTTTTACTTTGTATCATATTTTTGTGAATGTTTTGTCAATGTATTTTGTCTTTAATATAATATATATATATATATTATATATATATAATATATATATATATATATAAAATATATATATATATTTTATTATGATATAGGGGGTGGTAGGAGAAAAATCTCAAAAAGCTTCAGGGAGAATCTTGAGTTTTCCCTGAAGCAAATTTTTTTCTTTTCTCTGAGGATGAGGTCCCCATAACAGTTCTAGAGGTGGTACCTCCCTATATATATTATATATAATATATATATATATTATATATATATATATAATATTAATATATATATAAAATTATATATATATATATATATATTATATAATACATAAACACTGATCTCTGGCTGAAGGAGACTCGAACCTACGAACCTTAGAACAAGGTTTCACAGTGCTTTACCAATCTACCCACACTGGACAACATCTTTTGGGGTGTAGTTTGCACTGCACCTTTGATCCAAGGCAGCCAGCTTTCAGGGAGAAGTCTTACAAATTTTCATCTCATCCCCTGCATGCATCAATCAGCCTTACTAGAGAATTGAACAATGCAAGGAATTCGCGAGAGCAGGCGAAATATACACAAACACTGATCTCTGGCTGAAGGAGACTCGAACCTACGAACCTTAGGACAAGGTACGTAGTGCTTTACCAATCTACCCACAATGGACAATACCCTGGCGTCCAGCTTGCGCTAGACGTTTGATCCAAGGCAGTCAGCTTTCAGGGAGAAGGCTTACAGCTTTTCATCACATCCCCTGCATACATCAGCCTTGCTAGAGAGTTTAACAATGCAAGGAATTCGCAAGAGCAGGCGAAATATACACAAACGCTGATCTCTGGCTGAAGGAGACTCGAACCTACAAACCTTGGAACAAGGTACGCAGTGCTATACCAATCTCACCACTTTGGACAATACCCTGACGTCCAGCTTGCGCTAGACGTTTGATCCAAGGCAGCCAGCTTTCAGGGAGAAGGCATTGCAGTGGCGTAACACAGCCCACCACCCTCCCACACGAGCACTGCAGTGTTGGTGTAACACCGCCCACAACCCGCCCACACGACCACTGCAGTGTTGGTGTAACACCACCCTTCACCCTCCCTCCCGAACACTGCAGTGTTGGTGTAACACAGCCCACCAACCGAACACCCGACCACTGCAGTGTTGGTGTAATTCAGCCCCTCACCTACCCACACGAGCACTGCAGTGGTGTAACACCTCCCACCACCCGCCCACTTGAGCACTGCATTGGCATAACACTGCACACACACCCGCCCACCCGAACACTGCAGGGTTGGTGTAACACCGCCCACCACCCGACCACCCGAGCACTGCAGAGTTGCAGTAACACTGCCCACCACCAGCCAACCTAAGCACTGCAGTATTGGTGTAACACCACCCACCACCCGCCAACACGTCCACTGCAGTGTTGGTGTAACACCGCCCACCACCCACCCACCCGAGCATTGCAGTGTTGGTGCAACACCACCCACATCGCCCAACCGACCACTGCAGTGTTGGTGTAACACTACCCACCACCCACCCACCAGGCCACTGCAGTGTTGGTGTAACACCACCCACCACCCGCCCACCCAACCACTGCAGTGTTCGTGTAACACCACCCACCACCCACCCACCAGGCCACTGCAGTGTTAGTGTAACACCGCCCACCAACCGCCCACCAGACCAATGCAGTGTTAGTGTAACACCGCCAACCAACCGACCACCCGAGCATTGCAGTGTTGGTGTAACACCAACCACCAACCGCCCACCCGGCCACTGCAGTATTAGTGTAACACTGCCCACCACCCGCCAAATTGAGCATTGCCGTGGCGTAACACTGCACACACACACCCGCCCACCCGAACACTGCAGGGTTGGTGTAACACCGCCCACCACCCGACCACCCGAGCACTGCAGAGTTGGAGTAACACTGCCCACCACCCGCCAACCTAAGCACTGCAGTGTTGGTGTAACACCACCCACCACCCGCCAACCCGTCCACTGCAGTGTTGGTGTAACACCGCCCACCACCCACCCACCTGAGCACTGCAGTGTTGGTGTAACACCACCCACCACCCGCTCACCCGAGCACTGCAGTGTTGGTGTAACACCACCCACCACCCGCCAACCCGTCCACTGCAGCGTTGGTGTAACACCGCCCACCACCCACCCACCTGAGCACTGCAGTGTTGGTGCAACACCGCCCACCATCCGCCCAACCGACCACTGCAGTATTGGTGTAACACTACCCAACACCCACCCACCAGACCACTGCAGTGTTGGTGTAACACCACCCACCACCCGCCCACCCAACCACTGCAGTGTTGGTGTAACACCACCCCACACACCCCCCCCCGAGCACTGCGTGTTAGTGTAAACCGCCCCCCCAACCGCCCACCAGCCAAGCATGTTGGTGTAAAACGCCCAACCCAACCCCCCACCCCCAATCTGCAGTGTTTGGTGTAAAACCCGTCCCCCCCGCAACCGAACTCGTGTTGGTGTAACTCCCCCACCAACCGCCCACCCCACCCCTGGTTTTTATGTAACACATCCACCCCCAACCCCCCCGAGCACTGCAGTGGTGTAACACGCCAAAAAACCCGCCCCCTTTGCATGCAGTGCCGAAACCCCCCACAACCCGCCCCCCGAATACTGCGTTTTGTTTTAAAACCGCCCACCCCCCCACCCCCCCGGCATTGCAGTGGTGTAACTCCCCCCCCCACCCCACCTCGCGAGCATGCGTGTTGGGTTTTAACACCCCACTCCCCCCATTGAAGACTGCAAGGGGTAAACACCGCCCCCCCCTTTAACCCCAGCATGCAGTGGGTGCACCCCCCCACCCCCGCACAAACCGCCAAAAACGCCCCCCCCCGCCCACACCCCCCGCCCGACCCCGCGTGTTGTTGGAACCAAAAGCCCACAACCCCCCCTCGATAAAAGCGTGCGGTGAAAACCGCCCCCACCCACCCACCCCGAGCATTTCGTGTTGTAAACCCCCCAATTCGACCACCCCGGCCCGCAGTGGCCCCCCCCCACCCCCCCCCCACCCGAACATGCAGTGTTGGTGTAACTCCACCCACCACCTCCCCCCGAGGGACTGAGTGTTGGTGTAACACCCCACCCAACGCTCACCCCCACCCAGCGAGTTTGGGGTAACACCGCCCACCACCCCCCCATTGAGCATGCAGTGGCGTGCACGCATCCACCAGCCCACCCGACAATGCAGTGTTGCGTAAAACCCCCCCACCCCCCCGCCCACCCAGCATGCAGTGTTGGTTTTAAAATGCCCCCACCCGGCCACCTAAGACGCAGGTTGGTGAAAAACCCCCACACCCCACAACCGGCCATTGCAGTGTTGGTGTCCCCCCCCACACCCTACCACCCCACACTGAGTGTTGTGAAACCGAACCCCAGCAATGCAGGGGTGTAAACCGCCCACCCCCCGTTTCCCTTGGCATGCAGTTTTTATGTAACAAAGCCCACCACCAGCCCCCCCGAACACTGCAGTGTTCGTGTAACACTATAAAACCCCGCTCCCCTAAGCATTTGCAGTGTTGGTGTAACACACCGGACCAAACCGCCCACCCGACCCCCTGCCAGTGGTGGTGTAACACCCCCCACCAACCACAACCCCGAGCTCTGCAGTGGTGTAACACCGCCAACCACCCGCCCACCCGACCACTGCAGTGGCGTCACACCGCCCACCACCCGCCCACACGAGCACTGCAGTATTGGTGTAACACCGACCAACACCCGCCTAACCGACCACTGCAGCGATGGTGTAACACCGTCCACCACCCGCTCAACACACGCCCACCCCAGCACGGCAGTGTTGGTGTAACACCACCCTCCACCCGCCCACCCGAGCACTGCAGTGTTGGTGTAACACCCCCAACCGCTCAACACCCGCCCACCCGAGCACTGCAGTGTTGGTGTAACACCGCCCACCACCCGCTCAACACCCGCCCTCCCGAGCACTGCAGTGTTGATGTAACACCGCCCACCACACGCCCACCCGAACACTGTAGTGTTTTTGTAACACCCCCACCTCCCGCCCACCCGAACACTGCAGTGTTGGTGTAACACCACCCACCACCCGCTCAACACCCGCCTCCCGAGCACTGCAGTGTTGATGTAACACCGCCCACCACCCGCCCACCCGAACACTGCAGGGTTTTTGTAACACCCCCACCTCCCGCCCACCCGAACACTGCAGTGTTGGTGTAACACCAACCACCAACCGCCCACCTGGCCACTGCAGTGTTGGTGTAACACCGCACCCCACCCGCCCAATTGAGAATTGCAGTGGCGTAACACCGCCCACATACCACCCACCAGAGCCCTGCAGTGTTTGTGTAACACCGCCCACCACCCACCTACCCGAGCACTGCAATGTTAATGTAACACCGCCCACCACCCGCCCACCCGAGCACTGCAGTGTTGGTATAACACCGCCCACAGAATACAGTGACAGAAAACACAAATATGAATACATTGGTACAATATATCAAACATTATGAATCTCCTCCATCTTCTCAGAAGCCAGACGTGAGCCAAGTAAGCAGCATGAATTTCCCCTCTGGATGGCCACGATAAAGCGCTGGAACATTAAAGTGGCTGCCCTTGTGTCCCTGGTGGTGTCGATGAGTCTGGAACTCAGTTCTTTAAGGAAACTTGTGTCATGTTTCTATATGATTCCAAGGTCTCTGATCCCACTGGGACAAATTGATCCTGTTGGTTATGTCCCTGTACTTGATGATCTTGTACTCCTCCCTGTGGTCAGCAGCTCCTCCCTGTGGTCAGCAGCTCCTCCCTGTGGTCAGCAGCTCCTCCCTGTGGTCAGCATGTCCTCCCTGTGGTCAGCAGCTCCTCCCTGTGGTCAGCAGCTCCTCCTTGTGGTCAGCAGCTCCTCCCTGTCGCCCCACACTGTGATGGATATAGGTGTCAGCCAGTGTGGACACACAGGTATAGTTCCGTGCTAAGATCTTGCCATTCTTCAAAGGATAGATGGTGATCCTGTCTGGATAGTATGCTGGGTTGTGGGTATTGTTGGCTGCTAGTAATCGGGGCTCTCTCTCTGCTGGGCATCCAGCTGTAGCAAGGCTTCTCTTTATAATGTTGTTGACCTCATTGTGTCTTGCTTGCCAACCCTTTTGGGTTTTTGGGCAGTTAAGGGCCATTTTAACCATAATGGTCGGTTTGCTCATCACCGCAAATACATATATATTCCCCGTGAATTGGGGCAGTAAAGCTCAGAGCCACTGCAGTATGTATATATTTTTATATATTTTATATATATATATATATATATATATATTTATATATATATATATATTATATATAAATATATATATATATATTATATATATATTAATTATATATTATATATATATATATTATATATATATATATATATATATATAATTATATTATATATATAAATATTTATATATTATATATATATATAATATATATATAATATATATATATAATATTTTATATATATATATATATTATATATTATATATATATATTTAAATGGAGAGTTAGAGGTATTGGGAAGATGGAAGGAATATTTTGAGGAATTGTTTTAAATGTTGAGGGAAGATAGGGAAGCTGTGATTTCGTGTATAGGGCAAGGAGGATAACATCTTGTAGGAGTGAGGAAGAGCCAGTTGTGAGTGTGGGGGAAGTTCGTGAGGCAGTAGTAAAATGAAAGGGGGTAAGGCAGCCGGGATTGATGGGATAAGATAGAAAGTTAAAAGCAGGTGGGGATATAGTTTTGGAGTGGTTTTGGGGCAAAATTTTTTAATAAAAGTATGGAAGAGGGTAAGGTACCTAGGGAAATTTGGGAGAGAGCATGCTAGTTCTTTGTATAAAAGGGAAAGGGGGTAAAAGAGAGTGCAAAAATTATAGGGGGATAAGTCTGTTGAGTGTACCTGGTAAAGTGGTATGGTAGGGGTTATAATGAAAGAAATTTAAAAGTAAGACGGAGAATAGGATAGCAGATGAACAAGGAGGCTTTAGGAAAGGTAGGGGGTGGTGGACAGGTGTTTACAGTGAAACATATAAGTGAAAGTATTTAGATAAGGCTAAAGAGGTCTTTGTGGCATTTATGGATTTGGAAAAGGCGTATGACAGGGGGATAGGGGGGCAATGTGGCAATGTTGCAAGTGTATGGTGTAGGAGGTAGGTTACTGAAAGCAGTGAAAAGTTTTTACGAGGATAGTGAGGTCAAGTTAGAGTATGTAGGAAAGAGGGAAATTTTTTCCCAGTAAAAGTAGGCCTTAGACAAGGATGTGTGATGTCACCGTGGTTGTTTAATATATTTATAGATGGGTTGTAAGAGAAGTAAATGCGAGGGTCTTGGCAAGAGGCGTGGAGTTAAGAGATAAAGAATCACACACAAAGTGGGAGTTGTCACAGCTGCTCTTTGCTGATGACACTGTGCTCTTGGGAGATTCTGAAGAGAAGTTGCAGAGATTTGGTGGATGAATTTGGTAGGGTGTGCAAAAGAAGAAGAAAATTAAAGGTGAATACAGGAAAGAGTAAGGTTATGAGGATAACAAAAAGATTAGGTGATGAAAGATTGAATATCAGATTGGAGGGAGAGAGTATGGAGGAGGTGAACGTATTCAGATATTTGGGAGTGGACGTGTCAGCGGATGGGTCTATGAAAGATGAGGTGAATCATAGAATTGATGAGGGAAAAAGAGTGAGTGGTGCACTTAGGAGTCTGTGGAGACAAAGAACCTTGTCCTTGGAGGCAAAGAGGGGAATGTATGAGAGTATAGTTTTACCAACGCTCTTATATGGGTGTGAAGCGTGGGTGATGAATGTTGCAGCGAGGAGAAGGCTGGAGGCAGTGGAGATGTCATGTCTGAGGGCAATGTGTGGTGTGAATATAATGCAGAGAATTCGTAGTTTGGAAGTTAGGAGGAGGTGCGGGATTACCAAAACTGTTGTCCAGAGGGCTGAGGAAGGGTTGTTGAGGTGGTTCGGACATGTAGAGAGAATGGAGCGAAACAGAATGACTTCAAGAGTGTATCAGTCTGTAGTGGAAGGAAGGCGGGGTAGGGGTCGGCCTAGGAAGGGTTGGAGGGAGGGGGTAAAGGAGCTTTTGTGTGCGAGGGGCTTGGACTTCCAGCAGGCATGCGTGAGCGTGGTTTTATAGGAATGAAAGGAGGAAAAAATGGTTTTTTAAAACTTGAGTGCCGTTGGAGTGGGAGCAAAGTAAAAATTTATGAAGGGATTCAGGGAAAACCGGCAGGGCCCGGGCTTTAGTTTCCCGGAGATGGGGAATACAGTGCCTGCACTCTGAAGGAGGGGGGTTAAAAAGTTGCAGTTTTAAAAAATGGGAGGGTAAAGCACCCCTTTGGAAGACAGTGAAAGGAGTGAAGGGTGGGAAAGTTTTTTTTTTTTTTCGGGGCCCCCCTTTTCCTTGGGGTTTTTTGGGGAATTTGGCCCGGGGTGATTTTTTAATTAAAAAATAAAAATATATATATATATTTTTATATAAATATAAAATAAATATAAATATATAATATTTTATATAAATATTATATATAAAATATATATATAAATATAAATATATATTTTAGATAAATATATATATATATATAATTTAAAATATATATATATATTTTATATAATAATGTTTTTTTTTTTATATATATTTTATATTTGGTTTTTTTTTTATTACACATTGGCCGATTCCCACAAAGGGAGGGTTTCCCCCAAAAAAAAAACTTTCACCATCTTTTACTCCTCATGTTTTTCCCAAAAAGGTGCTTTACACTACAGTTTTTTTTAAAAGCAAAAATTTAAAACCCCTCCTTTTAGAGTGCAGGCACTGTACTTCCCATCTCAGGAAATCAAGTCCGGCCTGCCCGGGTTTTCCCGGCCCCTTTTAAATGTTTTTTTTGCTCACCCCAAAAAAACACGTCAAGTATTAAAAAAACCCTTTTTCTCCATTTACTCCTTTCCAAACCCGCTCAAGCAAAAACCTTTTTGGGGAAATCCAAGCTCCTCGCCACAAAACTCCTTTACCCCTTCTCCCAAACCTTTTCCTAGGCCGACCCCCACCCCCCCCTTGCTTCCACTACGACTGATACACTCTTTAAGTCATTTTTTTTGCTCCCTTCTCTCAAAATGACCCAACCACCTCAACAACCCTTCCTCAACCCTCTGGACAACAGTTTTGGTAATCTCGCACCTCCTGCTAACTTGCAAACTACGAATTCTCTGCATTATATTCACACCACTTCAGACATGACATCTCCACTGCCTCCAGCCTTCTCCTCGCTGCAACATTCATCACCCTATGCTTCACACCCATATAAGAACGTTGGTAAAACTATACTCTCATAAATTCCCCTCTTTGCCTCCAAGGACAAAGTTCTTTGTCTCCACAGACTCCTAAGTGCACCACTCACTCTTTTCCCCTCATCAATTCAATGATTCACCTCATCTTTCATTGACACATCCGCTGACACGTCCACTCCCAAATATCTGAATACATTCACCTCCTCCATACTCTCTCCCTCCAATCTGATATTCAATCTTTCATCACCTAATCTTTTTGTTATCCTCATAACCTTACTCTTTCCTGTATTCACCTTTAATTTTCTTCTTTTGCACACCCTACCAAACTTCATCCACCAATCTCTGCAACCTCTCTTCAGAATCTCCCAAGAGCACAGTGTCATCAGCAAAGAGCAGCTGTGACAACTCCCACTTTGCGTGTGATTCTTTATCTTTTAACTCCACGCCTCTTGCAAGACCCTCGCATTTACTTCTTTTACACCTCCATCTATAAATATATTAAACAACGACGGTGACATCACAACATCCTTGTCTAAGGCCTACTTTTACTGGGAAATAATTTCCCTTTTCCTACATACTCTAACTTGAGCCTCACTATCCTCGTAAAAACTCTTCACTGCTTTCAGTAACCTACCTCCTACACCATACACTTGCAACATCTGCCACATTGCCCCCCTATCCACCCTGTCATACGCCTTTTCAAATCCATAAATGCACAAAGACCTCTTTAGCCTTATCTAAATACTGTTCACTTATGTGTTTCACTGTAAACACCTGGTCCACACACCCCTACCTTTCCTAAAGCCTGCTTGTTCATCTGCTATTATTCTCCGTCTTACTCTTAATTCTTTCAATAATAACTCTACCATACACTTTACCGGGTATACTCAGCAGACTTATCCCCCTATAATTTTTGCACTCTCTTTTATCCCTTGCCTTTATACAAAGGAACTATGCATGTCCTCTGCAATCCCTAGACCTTACCCCTCTTCATACATTTATTAAATAATTGCACCAACCACTCCAAAACTATATTCCCCACCTGCTTTTAAATTTCTATCTTTATCCCACAATCCGGCTGCTTACCCCCTTTCATTTTACCTACTGCTCAAAAAACTTCCCCCCACTCACAACTGGCTCTTCCTCACTCCTACAAGATGTTATTCCTCTTCCCTATACACGAAATCACAGCTTCCCTATCTTCATCAACATTTAACAATTCCTCAAAATATTCCCTCCATTCCCAATACCTCTAACTCTCCATTTAAATTTACTCTCCTCTCCTTTTTTTAAAACTGATAAATCCATTTGTTCTCTAGGCTTTCTTAACTTGTTAATCTCACTCCAAAACTTTTTCTTATTTTCAACAAAATTTGTTGATAACATCTCACCCACTCTCTCTTTTTTACATTGCTTAACCACTCTCCTTGACCTCTCTCTTTTTCTCCATATACTCTTCCCTCCTTGCATCACTTCTACTTTGTAAAAACTTCTCATATGCTAACTTTTCTCCCTTACTACTCTCTTACATTATCTTTTCCACCAATCGCTCCTCTTCCCTCCCGCACCCCACTTTCCTGTAACCACAAACTTCTGCTGAACACTCTAACACTACATTTTTAAACCTACCCCATACCTCTTCGACCCCATTGCCTATGCTCTCATTAGCCCATCTATCCTCCAATAGCTGTTTACATCTTAACCTAACTGCCTCCTCTTTTAGTTTATAAACCTTCACCTCTCTCTTCCCTGATGCTTCTATTCTCCTTGTATCCCATCTCCTTTTACTCTCAGTGTAGCTACAACTAGAAAGTGATCTGATATATCCCTTTGGCCCCTCTATAAACAAAGTACATCGAAGTCTACTCAACAGTCTTTTTATCTACCAATACATAAACCCAACAAAACTACTGTCATTTCGCCCTACATCATATCTTGTATACTTATTTATCCTCTTTTTCTTAAATATGTATTACCTATAAATAAACCCCTTTCTATAAAAAAGTTCAATCAAAGGGCTCCCATTATCATTTACACTGGCACCCCAAACTTACCTACCCACACCTCTCTAAAAGTTTCTCCTACTTTAGCATTCAGGTCCCCTACGACAATTACTCTCTCACTTGGTTCAAAGGCTCCTATACATTCTCTTAACATCTCCCAAAATCTCTCTCTCTCCTCTGCATTCCTCTCTTCTCCAGGTGCATACACGCTTATTATGACCCACTTCTCGCATCCAACCTTTACTTTAATCCACAAAATTCTTGAATTTACACATTCATATACCCTTTTCTCCTTCCATAACTGATCATTCAACATTACTGCTACCCCTTCCTTTGCTCTAACTCTCTCAGATACTCCAGATTTAACCCCATTTATTTCCCCCCACTGAAGCTATATATATATATATATACATACATACATATATATATATATATATATATATATATATATATATATATATATATATATATATATATATATATATATAAAATATATATATATATATATATGTATATATATATATATATATATATATATATATATATATATATATATATATATATATATATATATATATATATATATATATATATATATGGTAGTAGGTTGGTAGACAGCAACCACCCAGGGAGGTACTACCGTCCTGCCAAGTGAGTGTAAAATGAAAGCCTGTAATTGTTTTACATGATGGTAGGATTGCTGGTGTCTTTTGTCTGTCTCATAAATATGCAAAATTACAGGTACGTCTTGCTACTTCTACTTACACTTAGGTCACACTACACATACATGTACACGTTTATTTATACACACTCATCTGAGTTTTCTTTGATTTTATCTTAATAGTTCTTGGTCTTATTACTTTTCCTTTTATAACCATGGGGAAGTGGAATAAGAAACTTTCCTCCGTAAGCCATGCATGTTGTAAAAGTCAACTAAAATGCCGGGAACAATGGGCTAGTAACCCCTTTTCCTGTAAAGATTTCTAAAAAGAATAAGAAGAAGAAAATTGTCAAAGTGGGAAGTCTGAATGTGCGTGGATGTTGTGCAAATGATAAGAAAGAGATGATTTTGGATGTTATGAATGAGAAGAAACTGGATGTCTTGGCTTTAAGTGAAACAAAGCTGAAGGGGGTGGGAGAGTTTCAATGGAGAGGAATAAATGGGATTAGGTCAGGGGTTTCAAATAGAGTTAGAGCTAAAGAAGGAGTAGCAATAATGTTGAAGGATAAGCTATGGCAGGAAAAGAGGGACTACAAATGCATAAATTCAAGGATTATGTGGAGTAAAATAAAGATTGGATGTGAAAAGTGGGTTATAGTAAGCGTGTATGCACCTGGAGAAGAGAGAAGTGTAGAGGAGAGAGAGAGATTCTGGGAAATGTTGAGTGAATGCGTGGGGAGTTTTGAATCAAGTGTGAGAGTAATGGGGTTTGGGGATTTCAATGCTAAAGTGGGTAAAAATGTTATGGAGGGAGTAGTAGGTAAATTTGGGGTGCCAGGGGTAAATGTAAATGGGGAGCCTTTAATTGAGCTATGTGTAGAAAGAAATTTGGTAATAAGTAATACATACTTTATGAAAAAGAGGATAAATAAATATACAAGGTATGATGTAGTACATAATGAAAGTAGTTTGTTAGATTATGTATTGGTGGATAAAAGGTTGATGGGTAGGCTCCAGGATGTACATGTTTATAGAGGGGCAATTGATATATCAGATCATTATTTAGTTGTAGCTACAGTTAGAGTAAGAGGTAGATGGGAAAAGAGGAAGGTGGCAACAACAAGTAAGAGGGAGGTGAAAGTGTATAAACTAAGGGAGGAGGAAGTTCGGGCGAGATATACGCGACTATTGGCAGAAAGGTGGGCTAGTGCAAAGATGAGTAGTGGGGGGGTTGAAGAGGGTTGGAATAGTTTTAAAAATGCAGTATTAGAATGTGGGGCAGAAGTTTGTGGTTATAGGAGGGTGGGGGCAGGAGGAAAGAGGAGTGATTGGTGGAATGATGAAGTAAAGGGTGTGATAAAAGAGAAAAAGGTAGCTTACGAGAGGTTTTTACAAAGCAGAAGTGTTATAAGAAGAGCAGAGTATGTGGAGAGTAAAAGAAAGGTGAAGAGAGTGGTGAGAGAGTGCAAAAGGAGAGCAGATGAAAGAGTGGGAGAGGCACTGTCAAGAAATTTTAATGAAAATAGGAAAAAAATTTGGAGTGAGTTAAACAAGTTAAGAAAGCCTATGGAAAGTATGGATTTGTCCGTTAAAAACAGAGTAGGGGACTTAGTAGATAGGGAGAGGGAGGTATTAGGTAGATGGCGAGAATATTTTGAGGAACTTTTAAATGTTAAGGAAAAAAGGGAGGTGGTAATTTCATGCACTGGCCAGGGAGGTATACAATCTTTTAGGAGTGAAGAAGAGCAGAATCTTAGTGTGGTGGAGGTACGTGAGGCATTACGTAGAATGAAAGGGGGTAAAGCAGCTGGAACTGATGGGATCATGACAGAAATGTTAAAAGCAGGGGGGATATAGTGTTGGAAGTGATTGGTACTTTTGTTTAATAAATGTATGAAAGAGGGAAGGTACCTAGGGATTGGCGGAGAGCATGTATAGTCCCTTTATATAAAGGGAAAGGGGACAAAAGAGATTGTAAAAATTATAGAGGAATAAGTTTACTGAGTATACCAGGAAAAGTATACGGTAGGGTTATAATTGAAAGAATTAGAGGTAAGACAGAATGTAGAATTGCGGATGAGCAAGGGGGCTTCAGAGTGGGTAAGGGATGTGTAGATCAAGTGTTTACATTGAAGCATATATCCGAACAGTATTTAGATAAAGGTAGGGAAGTTTTTATTGCATTTATGGATTTAGAAAAGGCATATGATAGAGTGGATAGAGAAGCAATGTGGCAGATGTTGCAAGTTTATGGAATAGGTGGTAAGTTACTAAATGCTGTAAAGAGCTTTTATGAGGATAGTGAGGCTCAGGTTAGGGTGTGTAGAAGAGAGGGAGAATACTTCCCGGTAAAAGTAGGTCTTAGACAGGGATGTGTAATGTCACCATGGTTGTTTAATATATTTATAGATGGGGTTGTAAAAGAAGTAAATGCTAGGGTGTTCGGGAGAGAGGGTAGGATTAAATTATGGGGAATCAAATTCAAAATGGGAATTGACACAGTTACTTTTTGCTGATGATACTGTGCTTATGGGAGATTCTAAAGAAAAAATGCAAAGGTTAGTGGATGAGTTTGAGAATGTGTGTAAAGGTAGAAAGTTGAAAGTGAACATAGAAAAGAGTAAAGTGATGAGGGTAATCAAAT